>JAGXJF010004445.1:0-322017 GCA_019208055.1 Stipa capillata
GCTTAAAAACCGGGGGCGCCACAACAAGCCATTGGCTCCCAGTTAGGTTCCTGCTTGGACGTTGATGTGGGTGAAAATGGAATGGCAACAAGGAGATTTCTGCGCATTAAAATCAAGATTGATATTCATTCCCCGTTGATGCGTGGTGTTACAATCCATAGAAATACTTCCAATGGTGATCTTTGGTGTCCTATTGAGTATGAGTTTTTGCCACAATTCTGCTATCACTGCGGAATTATTGGTCATATTGATAAAGACTGTCCAAAAGGTGTTAACAATTTAAAGGACAAGCCATTTGGCGCCTGGCTCAGGGTTATTCCTCCTCATCGTCAGTTTGTTGAAGAACCACGCAACAAGGATACTCATTCTCGTAAGGATTATTCTGTTGCAAGGAACCTTAAGAACACACCTGTCGATTCTTCATCTCCACCTCTAGAATGTCCCAGTAGTTCCAAACCAGAGGATTCAGTTTCCCAAAAGGCTTCTGATGGTGACAATAACTTGGCTCCTCCAGCTGATACTCAATTGGTGTCTGTTCCGGTTTTACCTGCTCAGGTTTCGTCTTCCTCCAGCTTGTCAATTCCTATCTCCTCCCAGTTTTCATTACCTACAGCTTCGGTAGAGCGCAAAGCACCACGTAAATTTTCCAGGAGGAAGGTAGCGCAATCAATTAAGGAGGTAGTCAATCTTCATCCAATCCTCTACAAGAGATCATCTGATGCCTTACATACGGAGTCTGGAAATGAATCCAATAAAAAGTTTCGCAAGTCTGATGAAGTCTTCCAGGATATTGTACATGGGATGGTTGATCCATTAAAGGCTGGGCTGTCGGAACAGCCCGGCCAGAACCAATGAAGATCGTGGCTTGGAACTGCCGGGGATTGGGCAATCGCCCGGCAGTTCGGGGGCTTCTGGATCTCCAGAAGCGGGAAAACCCTGATGTGCTCTTTTTGTCTGAAACTAAATTGCCCAGTTCCAAAATGGAGAAGTTTAGATGGATGCTTCATTTGCCCCATATGGTGCCTAAGGGTAGTGATGGAAGGAGTGGAGGCTTGGCTCTCTGTGGAAGCGCGAGATCAGTGTGCATGTTAAAGGGATATACCGTTTGTACATTGATGCAGAGATCAGTTCAGAAAATGGGGCTTCCTGGTGGCTCACTGGAGTGTCTGGTGAACCAAGATCTGAGAGGAAGGATTTCACCTGGAAAGCTCTAGATATTTACGGCACCAATCGTCCATGGTTGTGTGTGGGCGATTTTAATGAAATTTTATTTACTCATGAGAAGCAGGGTGGAGTCCCACGCGCACAATCTTGCATGGACCATTTTAGAGATACCTTACAGGTTTGCGACCTGCAAGATCTGGGTTATAAAGGAGATATGTTCACCTGGCGCAATCACAGCTATCATCACAACCGCTACATCAAAGAAAGACTTGATAGGGCGGTGGGCAATCTCCAATGGCGACTGCTTTACCTAGACTTTGATGTCATTAACGGTGAGCCTCGCCACTCAGACCACCACTGTGAGGATCCGGACTTAACTTCCAGACCCTCCCTGTGTATCTCCTCATCAGTCCAGGATCAAGCTGATGAACACAGGCGAATTGATATCACTGCACACATCACGAAACATTTTAGAAACATAAACTTATAGCAGCGATAAGACTAAATGAAGTAACTAGGACTTATGTCCCTTACCATTCAGAAACACAGCGGAAAAATAAAGCGTAGATGTCTCCATCTCAACCACAGGCAGTCGACGGAGGCCACGTGACCTAAACCTCAGCATTGACGTAGAAGATTCCACATAGTCTTCATCGTCCTCATAGATATCTGAACACGTCCAACAAACAACATACACGATGAGTACTTTACGTACTCAGCAAGCCACCTGGCGGCAGATGGTCCTATTAAACTACATGCAAGGCTTCAACGGAAGGCTGTATGGTTCATTTGCAGAAAAGCAGTTTTAGTTGAAATATTACGGTAGATTCAAAGGCATCATTTTGATGAAAACCAATTTTTATTATCAGGGGTGTTTTTCAACAGGTGTGGTCCACGACCAACACACTCGAGCAAGGACTCCCGCCTTAGCTCGACCATAGGATTCATCAGCAAATGGGTAGAGGGAAATAGCAAGGGGGAGAGGGACAGGTCCTTTTCATCAGGAATGAGGCATGTGCTGTCCATGACCGTGGACACGGCTAATCGATTAGTTTTAACTCTGCAGAGTGTGTACACTTTACCCACATGACACGATCATCCCCTTATGCCAAGCTGATCGGGCTTGTACACACGCCCATCGGTGTGTCGGCAGGGTGACCGTGACGAGGTCTTTTAGCTAGATCCCCCTGAGGTGTGACATGCCCACCGGGTCTGGCTCGGAGTCGAGAGTACATCCCCGCACTCCGATCCCCCCCATCTGTGCCGAGGGTCCTCGTAGCTACGTCCACCCCTTCTGCGGTACGGCAACATCGGCACCAAAGGCTGACTAACCTACTTGACCAAGCCAGTGCCCATATAGCATGTGGTTGTACTGTTGTCACAATTCTCCAACTTCAAGACTTCGGCCTTATGCGGTACGGACGACCAATGGTTCCTTTAAACCGGCCTTCTGCGGGTAGGACAACCATATGCTCCTTCATCACATGATCCAGCTGTCGCCCGCACCATATTAGATGGTAAGTTTCACCTAGAGTAGAATATGAAGAATAGAGAGAGAGAGAAATCATTGGGCATCCGGCCCTAGCTCAGCGAGCTCAACAAGTTTCAACGAGGATCATCGATCCGATATTCATTCCTCCGTAGAGGCAAATCAAAACAACCTAAAGATGTATTTAAGCATGGCTAAGCATATCTCTACTCTATTCAGAATAAATCCTATTAATCTACTCAGGGTATCAAGTAAACAGGCGACAACGGATAAGGGTAAAGTTGTGTCAATCGACACGCTAGCTACTGGATTAAAACAGCATGCATGTTTATAAACAATAAAATATAGTGACTTTGAAGATATAGGATCAAATATGATCAAGAAAAGGGGGCATGCCTTCGTTGACGAGTTGGTCTTCTTCTGCAGGAACTTGACCTTACCCAACTTCGCTACTTCCTATTCGTCGCAACAGCAATAAAGTGCAAGACAAATAAATATAAATATAAATTAAATATCAAAATGGAAATACCAGAAGAATAGGGCTAGCAATGTTGGATAGATATCAAAGGGCAAAGGCGAAGGGATAGGATTGTCGAAAGACAACTAGGAAGGTGTGAGATTATATATCTCAACCAGATAGAATACATGTACTCGAAAGATGGCCTTCCGGATCAGATCATTCTGGAAAAAGGATAGATTTATGGAAGATAGAATTTGCATGTCAAATGACTCAAGTTAATCCACATGCGAGATAGGGATAGATGTGCAACTGAGAATAGGATATGGTTGATGACAACAATAGCACAATCATATGATTAAATATGGAAACCCGACATACTAGTAAAACAAATATGACTAATCATACTAGTAAACAAGCGAGGTCCTGGCATGCTAGTTGGCAAGAGATGATAATATGCAACATGTCAATCTATATGAAACTACCGTGCAACATACAACTGGACATCATGTAACAAACTAGATAGACTAGGCATGAAATAGAAATTAGGCAAGGCAAGCATAGGATAACATATGACTATGCAATTGTAATCTAATAACAATAATTGATAATGCAAACAGTGATTAAACCATATGATCAAATAACAACTAGCATCGATATGACATGCACCAACATACATGCAATCTATGACATAACATTAACTCTACTCATGCTATTGTGTGAATAAAATGCAGCAATCAACCTACAAATACTACACATAACAATATTTTAGTAAATGATGATTATTAGCAACATATATGCATATATTATAATTGATACCTAAATGCTAACCATGTATATGTGACTATACACTACATTATAAACATGCAACATAAGATAACAAGCTAAGCATACTAGTACATACATATTATATGCCCATCAACTAACATACGATATGATTAAATAATAAGAACTCAGTAAGGGGTTATTATTCCAACATATAGATTGTCAACAATATTAAGTCCAATTATATACATATCTCTATATGCAACTACATGATTATGCAACATAAAGACATATTAAACATGCAACTTAATCGTGTTTAAACAAACAATTAAATTATAAACATCAATAAAATAATGTATTCAGCCATTGCATGACGGATTATTATCTAAAACATGGATTAGCCTATGTATATATGCATAAACATATACACATAGCTGCATATGTAAATCACATGAAATGCATCGAACAAATATGAGACATGTGTGCAATCTTAACCATATTATAAATAGAGGTTAATAACATGACCAATTGTATAACAATCCTTAAATAAACATGAGTTAACCTATAAGAATATATGCACATACCACTATTTAATATACATCATGCAACCATAACTACATATGATATGTCACATTAATATTAGTTTAGCAAAGATTATGCTTCTACTACTATAGGTTATATGCAATATTAGGTTCAACTGTATATTGTATAACACAATATATGTGAACATACATAAGATCATGCCATATGAATCTTATTAAACATGAACTACTTTAGTCATGATACAACCAAGTTTGAATTAATATGTTGAACCACTTCATGTCTAATGAATATTAAGATGGAACCATATTGTATGCATGCATATTATATTCAACTATCTAAACATGCAACATGTAGCTATATGAATATGGATACACCTATTAATGAATGAAGCATGGTTGATCCGTGTGACGAATACTCTTAAGCATGAACATTATATAACAGGAAACTATCATACATATAACAATATGAAACCATACATATAACAATATGAAACTATATAACCTTATATAACTATATGAAACTAACATTATATGACTATATAACAATCATACATATAACAATAGGAAACTATATGCTACATAACATACTATTCAATTGGATGATGAAAACAATCATCAAAATTATTGGACATGAACATATGAATATGCGAGTACTTTCAAACAAGAATTAATGACAGGAAACAATGCGATGATGCATCACAAGTTGATTGGAGATTAACAAGATGGGTGGTGGCGACATTCGCAACACAAAACGGTTGGAACAGATTAAAGATTGGTTCTGGACAGACCGGACGGTTTTGGTTGCTGCGCGATGCTCGCTCAACGAAATTGTAATCCGTCAATTGGGTTAGAAACTAGACATACAGAGGCACAATCCTACCAAAGGGTTTTGGATAGATCTTACCAAGTCAACGGGAAAAGATCAGACAAGATAGACATTCTACAGATTGAATCTGGACATCCGCGGAAAGCACGTCGGAGACGGATCAATTCCCGCCAAACGGCTACATGGATCAAGGTAAAAATTTACAGAGGTGTTTATAGGTACCTAAGGCATAACTTGACCAAAGAGATTGATGATAGACTCACCGGATCAACTCCAAAGGAGGTGATAATGCCAAGCTACTGTTTCTGTAATCAAATCTGGACATGAACAGCAGCACAAAGAAACTTGATTTCCCGGAGATTGGACCATTGGATTGCCTTCAAATTTTGTGGAGATGATCTTGACAATATCATCCATGATCCCACCAAACGGATCTTGGAAAGGAGGTCCGAGCCGACAATGGCGTCGTTCCAATCTAGAGGCACGCGCAGAAAATCTGGGTGCAAACAGAACGTTAGTATTTGGAGATTTCCCGGTGATTGCACCGTTGGATCTTCACCAAATTTTGCAGAGAGGTAGAGGAAAAGGCTAGGAACAATATCACCGAAGGGATTTGCCAAAAAATGTTCGAGGCAATGGCAATTGAGAAAACACTGAGGTGGGATGTGCTGTTGTGCTGTTCAGAAACTGCACGGGAAGAAAAAGGGGGGTGGCGGCTGTTTGGGGGGTTTGGGGGCTAGGGTTTCGTGGGAAAAGGATTTGAGGGAGTGGGGAAGAGGTGGGAGGGGTGTGGGGTATTTATATGAGGGAGAGGGAAAGGGATTTGGCCCAAATACTATTGAAACAGATGCAGCGACGCATGCTGCGCTATGCAACACTCGCCGGAACGCCTGCTCAAGAGAGGAAATGAGACGGCAGGATGCCGAGAGGAGATGGGCCAGGATGGCGGCCATAAAGGAAAGGAGAAAAGAAAAGGAGAAACCAAAATAAAAACAAAGAACAGTAGAGCGAGATTGAATATCAAACGAACTCCGAAATTCTGAGAAAAACTCTGGAGACATATTTCAAATTGAAAAGCAAATCAAATTCAAGTTGGATTGATTCAAATTAACTCCGATCCAATTTGTGAAATTCCAATTAAGTTTTAATTAACTTGAGAATAAACAACGAAATTTTTCAGCTCTAATTTTTGATAAAAAGATTTTAAAAAGCTCTGAAAATCAGGATGTTACAACCACCCGGTTATCATACAAATGGAAAGGAATGAGCTTTCATCTACCCCGGTCAATCGAAGCTTCCGGTTTGAGGCAGCTTGGCTTAAGGAAGATGACTGCGCCCAGGTCATTCAGAACGCATGGGATGTTCCTCAAGTTGGGACTTCAAATAATGTTGCAGAGAGACTGAATCGAGTTGCAAAAGATCTTTCATGCTGGAGTAAAAGTAACTTGGGCGACCTGCAAATTCGGATAAACACTTTGTCAAAGGAACTTCAGATTTGCTTGCAGGGGGATATTACCCAGGAGAATACACACCGGGAGCATGTTCTCAGATCCAAACTTGAAAGGCTTCAAGAGCAGCATGATTTGTACTGGCGTCAACGGGCTCATGTTATTTGGTTAAGACATGGGTATAGAAATTCAAGGTATTTCCATGCCTGCTGTTCTGAAAGACGGAAAAAGAGCAATATTTCTAGGCTGAAACGTGAGGATGGGAGTATAGTTGACTCAGCTCCCAGGTTGAAGGCTTATATTACTGAATATTACCGTGATCTATTTTCTGCTCAGGATCAAACGGATCTTCAGTCCATCTTGCAGCATGTCCAACCAAGAGTTTCAACTCAAATGAATAGTGTTCTCTGCTCGCCGTTCTCAAGTGAAGACATTGATTCAGCGCTGAAAGGAATTGGAGACCTCAAAGCTCCGGGTCCAGACAGAATGCCAGCAATCTTTTATAAATCAATGTGGCCAGTAGTGGGGGAGAAAGTCCGCGAAGAACTACTACAGGTCCTCAATGGTGGCCCAATGCCGGCCACTTGGAACACCACTACAATAGTCCTCATTCCAAAAGTTAAACACCTTGAGCGCCTCAAGGATCTTCGTCCCATTAGTCTCTATAATGTCATCTATAAAATTGTCTCAAAAGCCTTGGCCAACAGATTGAAAGGTATCCTGGATGAGTTAATTTCTCAAACTCAGAGTGCTTTCGTTCCCGGCAGATTAATCACCGATAATATCCTTATCGCCTATGAGATGTCTCATTTCATAAATAACAAAAGAGCGGGGAAAGAAGGATATATGGCTCTCAAATTGGATATAAGCAAAGCTTATGATAGAGTGGATTGGAATTTCCTTGAAGCAATCATGCTTAAACTGGGTTTTCAGCGTTCCTGGGTTCAGCTTATTATGAACTGTGTCCGCTCTGTCTCCTATCGTGTTAAGGTCAATGCTGAGCTTACTGATACCATTATGCCCCCAACGAGGCCTACGATAGGGTGATCCCCTCTCACCTTACCTCTTTTTGTTCTGTGCTGAAGGGCTCTCCTCCTTTATCTGGGCTAGAGAAGCGCAAGGTCTAATCCAAGGGATTCGTATATGCCCAAATGCCCCTACTATTTCTCATCTCCTTTTTGCAGATGACTCCTTAATTTTGCTCAGGGCAAATAGGGCGAATATGGTGGAGCTTAAAAGCATCCTGGACTTATATGAGGCTTGTTCGGGACAGCTGATCAATCGGGAGAAGAGTAGTGTCAAGTTTAGTCGTAATTGCAGTCCCTTGATCAAAACGGAGGTGATGCAATGCTTACAGCTCGGCTATGTCAGTCACAGTGACAAGTATCTCGATCTCCCTATATACATAGGCAGATCAAAAACCCACACTTTCAGTTATCTCAAAGAGAAAATTTGGAGGAGAATTCAGGGCTGGAAGGAAAGATTCTTAAGCAAGGCAGGGAAAGAAGTATTGATAAAGGTGACGGCTCAAGCAATCCCAACTTATGCTATGTCCTGCTTTGATCTAACTAAAGGGCTTTGCGATGATATTACGGCCATGATTTGTCGATTTTGGTGGTCCCAAATGGATAATGAGCACAAAATGCATTGGATCCCGATCAACAAGTTGGCTAAACCAAAAAAAGAGGGTGGTTTGGGTTTCAAAGACCTACATTTCTTCAATCTAGCTATGTTGGCCCGTCAGGCGTGGCGTTTACTTCAGAATTCTCAGTCCTTATGTGCGAGGCTGCTTTGGGCCAGATATTTTCCGGACGGTAATATTCTTGACGCAGTCCCATCCCCAGGCATCTCTTACGCCTGGCGGAGCTTGCTCAAAGGTATTGATCTTCTCAAACAGGGCATCATTTGGAGGGTGGGAAATGGTACTTCTATTCGCATATGGGATGATCCATGGCTTCCTAGAGGTATTACCAGGAGACCCTCTTCTCATAGACGTCAACATCTATCTCATAGAGTCAGTGACCTCATATGCCCAGGGAGTGAAGTCTGGAATATCGAGTTATTAAATCAGATCTTTCACACAGATGATATCAAAACAATTCTTTCCATCCCAATTGACAAAGACTCTAATGACTTTATTGCCTGGCACCCGGATCCAAGAGGCCTATTTTCTGTCAAGTCGGCCTATAATCTTCGCCTCAAAATTACAGCTATCGAACAAGGGCAATCAGCTACAAGTGCTTCTGCAGCACACTCGACAACAGAGCAAAATCGCATATGGACAAAAATCTGGAGCCTAGATTTGCCTAGGAAAGTATGCATGTTTCTTTGGAGATTTTCTCACAATAGTCTGCCGCTCAAAACAAATCTTCAACGCCAAGGTATCAACCTTGATCCTACTTGTCTCATGTGTGGTAGATTAGATGAAGATGGTGGACATTTGTTTCTCAAATGCAAATATGCTAAATCATGTTGGAGAATGGCAGACTTAGATCATCTTTGTATTCAGCTGTTAGAGTGCTGCAATCCTCAGCAAGTTACTTCTACTCTGTTCCTGCAATCTTCTGATTCTCTGAAGTTTGCCGTTGTTTTACTTTGGCAATTATGGTTGGCTCGCAATGCGGTAAATGCCGGAGATCAGCCTTGCCTGCCTGCTGCCTTAGTATCTAATTGTCACAGGCACCTGCTAGATTACAGGGAATTGCTGCCCCCAATTTTTCCTACTCAGAACTCCTCTAATGCTGGCTGGTCTGCTCCTCATCAGGGGTTTCTAAAGATAAACACCGATGCAACATTTTATGCAACATCCGGAGATGGTGGATGGGGTTTCTGTATCAGGGACTCGTTGGGCACGGTCTTGGGAGCTGGCATGGGTCGTTTACAAAATCTCGCAAGTGCTCTCCATGCTGAAGCTATTGCTTATATTCAGGCTCTACAATTTGCGGCGGACAAGGGTATGGACAGAGTGTTCTTGGAGACAGACGCGCTGATGCTCAAACAAGCCTTACTTTTCTCTGGCTATGATCTGGCACAGATTGGAACCCTGTTTCGCAAAGCAAAATCTCTCCTTTCCTCCTGTTTTTCAGACTTCAAAGTTATGCATTGTAATCGTTTGTGCAACAAGGTAGCTCATCTCTTGGCCAAAAAAGGCGTTGCTTTGGCGCCTGGAGTTGCTCATGTCTGGCACTCTCATGTACCTCAATTTGTACTTTCCTTCTCGGGCAGCGACTTTGCTGTGCCGCTGCTTCAGTAAAGCTTCGTTATGTGACTGTCAAAAAAAAACCAACCCGAAAGGACTTCCTAGATTGTCAGATTTGAAACCCCACAATGAGTTGCCAATTCATTTTTTTTTGTTGAAGAACCAATGTTCAAAGAGTAAATTTTAGAGAACCACTCAATTTTTTATTTGTATTTTACACAATCACATGTATATAATGTATCATAAAACTACATTTGCACTTGACATATACCTGACGGGTAGGACGCGCGTACTCTTCATTGACGCACAACACATTTTGCTTGTTAGGGTGTATGTCAAAAGATAAACACACCTTACTCAACAAAATTAGTATGTTGTACTCTATCGAGCCACATGTATTTGTCAATAAGTGTACAAAGCAAAATATATGATTTTATGATAGTTTTTACTTAACACGCGTACTTATCAGAAATTTACTCATTCCGAATCAAAAGGAAAGAGAGGCATACAACATTAGCACTACAATTTCATCGTTGGGAAAATTTAATAACAGAATGTTCAGTTTTTAGTCTTAACCAATAACCCTTATTAGCACCATCCGATATATGATGAGAGAGAAAAAAAATCAGACGCGGAGGGATGCAGAGGAGTGGTTCTGCATGCAGACAATGAATTTTTTTTTCTAATATTAGCATTAATTGCAGAAATTCAAAATTTTGAAACTATTTGTCGCTCAGATCGTTGGTTTGATACACGCTCTGTTTTCATCATTGAGTTTGTCACGACGAGCACAATAAAACAGATCACATATGGATATGTTTTGATTTTTTGGGTCACATTAGTCATTATGTGTTAATGCATTAGTTACCATCGTATTAGTAGCGAGTTATCAAATAGTTGAACATGACGTCCGCATAGGTAGAATAGATGAACAAGAGGCGTTAGATTTCATAATTCCCCTCCAACATAGCAGGATGTGGGATTTTTCATCTTTCTTGAGCAAGCTTAAAAACCTGAGCGCGAAGTCGTTATTATGTACCCATAACTACATATAAATAGTGTGACAAATACGGTGACCGGTCGAATAAGTATGTACCAACATCATTTTCCCGATGATATTTTTAGAAATATGAGGGAATGCATGATAACTATAGATAAATAGTCAGATAATTACAGTGAACCCGTCGGATAAGTATACACTGACGTCATTTTTTCGATGATGGGTTTGAAAATAGGCAATTCATTATTACGTGCTAATAACAGCAAAGAAATAGTTTGATGACTATATTAAAACTAGATAGATGGACATCTACATATACCTTTTTTCAAAAGGCGGTTTTACTTGTTAGTGCATCAATGATATATAACTTATATATATTATTTTTTAATAACTCTAGAAGATTCATATGATCACCCTTATATTAATAACAGATTACTTCTAAGGCAAAAAAGAATTGTCGAAACGTATTCAAGTGAGATATAGTTTTAAAGCCTTCGTTAAGATGAATATAATGGTGAAAGCGGATTGTGAACCGGATTTACGGTGTAAAAGATAAATCATTTTAATTTTTAGAATAAAAAAAATCTTTTAATGACGTTTCATCCTTTTATGCATGTATGGAATAAAAGGAGACGTTTATTCACTCTGACTCTAGTTTCTGACATGATTTTTAGGGGCGTTTGGATACGGTTGGTGCGTTGCTAGTTTGGACTAAACAGCGAAGTCGTTGTGAATGGTTTGATTAACCATCTCCACCGAATCACCGCAATTTTCTTCCAAAAAAGATGCACCGCCGACACCTGAAAAAGCAAAAGAGTAGCTCAAAATTCAAATTTCGGATCCCCTTTTCCTTTTCCAAAAACAAAAGGCATGTGGGTCCCTTCTCCGCTCCACGGAAATCTTCTCCTCCTCGCTCGCAGTCGCAGCTCTCGAGCAGCACGCGCCCACGACGACCTGTTAAACACACGAAGCCTTTGTTTTTTTCTTTTCTCCCTCCTCCGGAAAAACAAATCGCCTCTCCCGACTCCCCCAATCCATATACTACCGCCGCCGAGCTACTCGTTCCCACGTCGTCTTCTCCCCCTCCACCTCCACCTCTCCTCCTCTCGTCGCCTGCGCCGCCGCTGTACCCACCCGCCGAATGATTCGGCGGTCTTGCTGCTGGAAGTATTTTTGAGCGCGCGATCTTGGTTGGTTCCTTGGGGCTCCGCCGCCGCCGCAGATGTCGCTGTTCCGGCGGCTGTTCTACCGGCGGCCGCCCGACGGGCTCGTCGAGATCTCCGGCAACATTTTGGGTGCGTGTTCTTCCTTTTTTCCGGTTCAGTACTTGGTAATTACGCTATCTTACTGGGTCCATATGGGTAAACCTGCCTGCTTGCTCGCTCTCGGCGTGGACCTGTTCGTGGGCGGTTTCTTGAAAGTAACGCATCACAAGGCGAAAATCTTGTCCATGGTGCGCGCAGGCCGGTTCTTCTGGAGAGAGATTTTAGTATGAGACTAGTACGCGCTTCGTTCTTGTTTCTCTTTTCGTGTTCATTTCTTTTTGCAGCTGTTAATTTGTGGAAAAAAATCGTATGAACAAAATGTGGGTATGAGTTGAACTAGAGGTGCATAATTTTGGGGAAGGGAGATCACTGTGTCAAAGACTTTGTGCTATGTTGGTGGGTTCGGTTCTTGTTTTGACTCGGGAAAGGTCGCAAAAAGATCATTGCTTAGCTGTTGCTAAACTTTGCATGTGACCATAATAGGAACTCCAGGACTGACCGGATTAATTGGTTATCACTTATCAGGTTCTCATATTTTTTTCCCAAGGATCGCGTGTCCATTACAATTTTGACAAGTTTAGCACAAGGTGGTTCGAGGAATTTAGCATTTGAGGATTCAAAAACAAAAAAGATTGTGTAGTTCTTTGCTTTTCCTTTTTTATCGGGAAAGGAGCTTATTTCCATTTTGGAATTATTTGTATTTCTCGTCAGGACATTTTCACAGAAAAAAACTATCTGTTGGCTGAGTAAGTTGACTACAATTGACAAGCTACATTTTGTTTTCTCAATATGTATGGGTCTTTCGTTGTTTAAATTGAAACTTTTCAGAGTGGTTACATGCTTTGTTCACAATATATTTATATATGGAAATGCTCACCTACTCCCACTGGGCATGCTTTGTAAGTTTGCGATCTCAGCGTCACCTTTCAGATGCTAACTATTGATTACTAATTTACTTTTCAGTATTTGACCACTGCTTCTCCATGGATTTCGTTGAAGAAGATGAGCTTAAACCATACATCGGAGGTATCTTAAAAGAGCTACGTGGCCGCTACTCCATCGACTCATTTATGGTATTCAACTTTGAGGGAGGCAAGAAGGACAATCAAACTGCCCGCATCTTCTCAGACTATGACATGAGTGTGATGGGTTACCCACGAAACTATGAGGGATGCCCTTTGCTCACCATGGAGATGATTCACCATTTCCTGAGGTCTAGCGAAAGCTGGCTCTCATTAAGCCAGGACAACTTCCTGCTTATAAATTCAGAACAAGGGGGGTGGCCGATCCTTGCTTTCGCATTGGCAGCCCTACTGGTGTACCTCCGAAGGTATAATGATGAGAGGAAGGCATTGGATATGGTCCACAGACAGGCGCCACCTGGGCTGGTTGAGCTCTGCTCACCACTGGACCCAGCACCTTCTCAGTTGAGATACTTGAAGTATGTGTCAAGACGGCACATATCACCAGAATTGTGGCCTCCTGTTGACAGAATGCTGAACTTGAATTGTGCAATCATCAGGACAGTACCAAATTTTGATGGCCATGGGGGATGTAGGCCAATATTCCGGATTTATAGCCCAGATCCCCTGGTGCCTAGTGACCGTAGTGCTAAAGTTCTCTTTTCAACTCCGACGACAAGCGATTTTGTCCAGCTTTACACTCAGGTAAAATTTTGTTTCGTTATCAAAATATCATGAATCAAACATTTGTCTTTTATGGTAGTCTTGTTGTGTTTGTCTACAATGTATTTGGCTAAGCAACATTTAACATCATTAGTTCATTACCGATCCATTCTCAAAAGGAAAAAGTATATATTACACCCCTGAACTCGCTAAGTCGTCTAGTTTTGACCCTGAACTCCTAACCATCTAACTTTCACCCTGCAACTCTTGAAACTGCTCAAATCACACCCCTGGCCTAAATAAACCCTTGCTGCACCATTGCCGGGTAAGCGTAATTTACTCCTTCATTTGCTTACTCAGCACATGTGATGCTGACCGTGAACATCGAGGTTGAAGTTTCTTCGGTTTTAACAGTTGGAGGGTGTGTAAGTAGATGGTTTCGGAGTTTAGAATTGAAATTAACAGCTTGAAGAGTTTAAGGGTTTATTATTTCTTCTTTCTCTAAATACTTCAAACATATACTAATCATCTGGAGAGATTACTGGCTTACGAGAATATAGTTCAATATGTTCTTTACTAAAGTTCTGAATAAGTTCCAACTTCAAAACACAGAATTCTTTTCTTCTTCTTTTGGCTATTTACTTCAGTGGAATCCATTTTTTCCAGTTCATACAGCAGACTTGGAAGTTTATATTGATCTCTACTGATTTTCATGCGATATCATCTCCAGGCTTAAATTAGTGAATCGTAAAAACATTAAACTGTTGTTGTGTGCAAATTCAGGAAGATGCTGAGATAATCAAGGTTAATGTTTGGTGTTCTGTTCAAGGAGACGTTGTCATGGAGTGCCTCAGCCTAGACGAGGACTTTGAACATGAAGTGATGGTATTTAGAGTCATGTTTAGCACGGCTTTTATTGAAGACAACCTGTTGGTACTTGATAGGGACCAGATTGACATTCTGTGGGACACGAAACACCGGTTTCCTGTAGACTTCAGAGTCGAGGTAACCAACTAATTCTTGCATTTAGTAGCATCCTGCACCTGCGCATATTACCTTTATATTATAATTAAACGTTCTATTTGTCTGATAATCATAGATTATATTTTCGGAGATGGATGCAACCACATCAATTCACACATCTGAGTTATCTAGTGAGGAGAAAGAAAGCTATTCGAAGGTTGACATTGCACTCAGTCATTTAGATTTGTCAACCAAAAGCGGTCACATCACAAATGCTGCATCAGAGCAGAAGGAATTAAACAATGCACATGATGGCTTTGATGCGATATCTCTGCAGGAAACCGATATCAATGTCGTACCTGAACATAGCTTGCTATGTAGCAGCTCTGTCCAGGTTTTTCAGATGGAACCAGGACATAGTCATTCTTCTGTGCCGAAGTTTGAGGGTGACAATGGCGCAGTTGCTGATGCATTTTCCTCACCAGAAGTTGAAGCTCACGCACCAAACTCTCAAGAACGTGAACTCTTCGACGACGCGTCGGCACAGGAGAAACCAGAAGGGGATACAATCAAAATCACCCCCAATTCCGACACTCCTTCGGTTAATTTCCCAAGCTCTGAAGTTGGTGGTGGTGCTGCTGAATGGTCTGACACCAACACAGATACGTTCCTGTCCAATACACCTTCAAGCAGCGCTCCATCTAGCCCGCCAAAGTTCAACGAAGATACCATGGAAGCTGGAACGGTTGAAGCCCAAGCATAATCAACAGAGCTGCAAAGATGTTGAGATTGCAAGAACCTGCTAGTGCTCTAAATGGAGGCAACGCTGGTCCTGGGAGCTGCCCTAAATGTAGTTACATACATACACTTCCACAATACAGTGGAAAAATTGATGGTCGTACAGATCACAACCATGTACAGTTGACTATGGTAAACATGTGTGAAAATTTTCAGATTATCTCACCAGTTTTTGGAGACATGTGGTAACTGGAGGTAGAACTTCGACTTCTCCCCCCGTTTCATGGCAATGAGTTCTTGCTATTTGGGTGCGACCTGCATGAATATGGTAACGCAGGGTTGGCCGCCGGTGGGCTTGCCACGCCGCGCGCCATCCTTTTTATTTTCTCGTCTGCCGACATAAGTAGTTTTAAGTTTCTTATTTATACGAGATCTTTTTTTTGGTTCCACCGGTATTTTGGTATTTGTTCTGGACGAAAGCATGCTATCAACAAAAGCAGATTAGCACAACAATCCGTACAAAGTACCGGAACATTTCCATCGTACAGTGGAGCAACATTTTATACGAATTAGGGGAGCAATATACATAAACTACGGGACAAATCCCTGGAACATTTCTTCATGTGCATACCAGAAATATTATTACCAAGTTATTTTCACTTCTGGAGATTTTCGAATATATGAAAGGTCAAAAGAAAAAGAGAAGTGAGCCGGCCCACCACACAGGCTTTTGGTGAAACGGCGTCTTGCGTGGCGCGAGCGAGAGCTAGACGGCCCAATTGGATCGTGCTCCGCTCGTTCGGCACGAACAAGTGGGCTCCTAAGACCCTGTACAGTGCAGGTGCTTAGACAGGTGCCTCAGAAAAAAAACCTGATTTTTTTGTGAGAGGTGTTTAGAAAGGGCGACAGAAGCAAAGTTAAGCACCTGGTGCTAGGCTGGTGCTTAGGGTGACACAGGTGACAGGTGTTTCAACCGGTGCCTAGCAAATAGTACTCCAAGAAGCACAGATAGTACTCCACACAATGCAGCGCTGCATTGGAGACAATAGGTGTTAGAGTAGGTGCTACACGAATATTAAAGCAACTTAAGCACCCATATAAAGCACTCTGCATTGTAAGTTACATATTTTTTTAGGATGCAACGCTACTCTCTCTCTCTTTAAGCACCGGGCTATAAGCACCCTGCATTGTACATGGTCTAACAATAACGAATCCAACTGCCGCAAAACTCCTCGCCGCCTGCTCAAATTAACCACCCCCATCGCCGGCGAGGCGAGGAGGGATACACGCCAGTGCGCCACAAATTAAGCGCCGTCTAGCTGCACGCGCCTGTACGTCCGTGGGTAGGCTTGACCGCTTGACGACCGGGGTGAAAGCGCCCGCGTGGTGAACCGGCTCCGTCGGAGTGTCGTCGCAGCTGGTCCGTGTCTGACTCCTGGTCTGAGCTGACGGCGCCGTCAGCGACGGCCTCGTCGACCTTGGTTTGCTGCACGCACGCACGAATGCTTACGTTTCCCGGCTTCTGCATTGAACGTTCACCGGTAGCCACTCATCTTCTTTGCTGATGGTTAAATTCTTGTATACAAGTACTATTATTTGCCATTATTTTCATGCCGTATTTTCTTTTTGTTATTATGATCACCTCTTATTCTCGCCAAAAAAATAATTCCTTATTAAATAAAAGGCAACATAAGAAGAATATATAATTGCCACTTATTTCAATCTAATAAACTGGTGCTTTTCTCGGATTTGCTAATTAGGATCAGTTTTTAGATGGCAATTCCTTGAATCATGCGTGGCATCGTCAGTTCTCTTAGTCCCACTCCATTCTGTTGACTTCAGTTCAAAGCAACGCATGCTGGATATGACTTGGTTTACGCCGCAATACCAACTTTACGTTTATTTACCTTGAGTGAGTCATAGTACACATAAGGGAAAGATTTCCACAACATTTTCTCCACTCCTCAATTTTGGAGGGCAAACTACCAATAATAAAGTTCGCATTATTACTGCTTAATTGTTGCATTCTTACAGCAATAGCCGAACACGCAAACGCATATCCCTACATACATAGTTCACCCATCCGTTGATATTATTACCTGCAACATTAACTAAACGACAGAGGCAACTGAAACATGTAACTTGTGTTGATTGCATATGTTTGCTTCTGTAGTTAAGAGCTCTCATGGCTGTGCCGGGGAAGGGACCGGGACCGGGACTGGGACTGGGAGGATGCCCTTCTCCTGGAAGCTCACGACGGTCTCGTAGAGGCACTGCGCCACCGGGGTGAACTCGAGGCCCAGGTCCCGGAGGCGCTGGTTGGATATCTTGTAGGGCTGCTTCCTCGGGTTCACCTCGTCGGAGCACCTGCAAACGCAATGCAAAGCAAGGACGGCATAGTAAGTAATATTACTAGCCAGGGTTTGACATCCCTGCGGTAACCGGTTTTCGGTTTTCCGGGTTGGTACCGGGAGCTACGTTGCTCCGGCCGGTTTAGTATTTTGTGTTCCTTTGGATCCATTTTTCTATTATTTGTTATTTGAGGTTGAAAATTATTAACAAAGAGGTCAGATAAATTTGGAAGAAAATCGTATTTAGCCAAATTTGGAAAAGTAACTGGCCGGTTATATACCGCTCCCCGTAACATGTCCCAAGACATTTTCAAATAATTAATAGTGTAGTCCAATGGGCTAATGGCAGGTATGACTTCGATCAGGTGTTTACCTTTTTTCCCCAGGTGTTTAATTTTACAAATTAATCAATCTAATAATGAGTTGTGATGCACAATCTTTTGCACGACGACGAATTAGCGGGGGTACGAGACTTTATCACTTTATCGGCCATGGAAGCTGCTCAAGTATGACCTACTGAAAATTACACACATCCTGATAAATGTATACAGCAGCAAACGATCTAACGATTGATCACATCGCAATGAACTGCTCATGATTAAGGTATGAAGTTGAGTTAGAAGTCTCTGATCCGTTCCCAACAAGACTTACATGCCCAGCCTTAATTTGGACCCCCTTTGATATGACAAATTTGCTAATCCACGGGTGACTTCTTCCTTTGCTTTTGGCAGTGTCGGATCTCCTTGGAGACGCTCGTCAGTGAGGTTAGAGCTAAGGTTAAGTGTGAGTGGTACATAGTGTCATTATGTCCCCGGTCTTAGAGGATTGATGTCTAGGCGGCAGAGGGCTGGTGGCTGGGTGGCGGTTGGGGCAGGATAGAAAATAGCCGGATGGGTCGACATCGAGGATCCTACCAAGCGATGATGACTTGCTACGGTGAGATGGCGTTAGGCAGCGATATCCGCTGGAGATGAGGAGGAAGACAATGGTGGCATCCACAGGAGAGGAAACAACAATGATGGTAGGATGAGGCGGCAACTCGCGGCGCTAGTGGAGATGGCACGAGCACAACTAGGATTGAGCTATGTTGGTGTAGGGAGGATGAAACGAATAGGAGTGGTCGGAATCCAATGGCCAAGATTGTTGACCAAAACTTAAGCAGTTTTCAAGCAATAGGATAATAGTCTTATCCCGACTAGCAAAGACTCGGATATATATTTCTTGTTAAAATTGTATCAAATATATGTATGAGTAGGTTATAATCAGAATATGTGGTGTAACTAGCAATAGGTTTAGGTAGTGTTTGCGTTAAACATATTGTAACCCAGACTCCTATAATAATCGGGTGCTGCCATATATAACCTAAGGAGAAGACTCGAGCCAATTTGAGTCGGTACGGAGGCGATAGTCAAACTGGCCCCTACAAGCGGTCAGGACCAACCGGTCTCGAGGAAAACCGACGAGGATGGTGTTGCTTATTGTAAGGGGAGGAGCGTCCGTAGAAGGCTCAAGGGGATGTAGGCTTTGGCTGAACCTCGTAAATAAATGTCGTTGTCTATTTTCTTCTTGCATGTTTACTTCATTGATCCTACGCTGTGCGATTGGTATTAGCGATGTGCGGGACTGTGCAACCTAGTAAAGTCGTGGAGATTAGTTGATGGCAGTCATCATCGAGAGGTCATCCACACTTTGATGCCACTTGTTGCGACTTATAAAGGTGAGGGTATCCCCTCCTATCAGGTTTGTCTTTTAGGGGGAGAGGGTCCAAGACCTCTTATAAGCCTGTATTGCTTTATGGTTAGGCCTGCAGGTATAGCGGCCCAATGGACCTGGTGCTAGGATGCTGGTATAGTGGGCCTAAGACGCAATGGGGTCTGGAACACTAGTTTAGTAGGCCCGGGATTGCTCAACAAGTGGTATCAGAGCCTAGGTGTGCGAATACAAATTTCGGGGACCTCATGGTTGCCGATCATAGTTGGCTAGTTGGAACGTTGGTGTAAAAGGATCCGAGTATGACCAATGTGTGAAGGGAAAATTGTTGGAATTAATCCCACATCGGTTGTAGGAGGAAACAGGACACAACTTATAAATGTGATAATAGTCTCTCCTATCAAACTAGTCTTTTTAGGGAAGAGGACACAAGAACTTTTATAAACGTACGTTATAGTCTAGTTGGGCTTATGGGTATAGCGACGCAACGGGTCTAGAGTCGGGACGCTAGTAATAATGGACCCGGGACGTAATGAGAGCTAGAACACTACTTTAATGGCCCTAGAATTGCGCAACATTCACTGGCACAAAAATCCTTATCACAAGCGGTTCAGAATCGCCATCACAAACGGTTCAGAATTGCCATCACAGGCGGTTTTCTGAAATTGCCTTCACAGGCGGTTTTCTGAACCGCTTGTGAGTAAGGGGCTGTGATATCAAAATCAGATCACAAGCGGTTCTAAGGGATTCAATAAGATCCTCCTGTAATAACAAATTATAGAAATGAAAAAATGGCGCTCAAAATTCCTGCCGGCCACCGACGCTCCACCAGCCACTGAGCTCCCGCTGCTGCTTCCTGCTGCCCGGATTCGGGTGAGGTGAGGTCGGAGGTGACCAGATATGGGGCGAGCCGATGTCGGAGGCGACCGGATTCGGGCCAGGCAGAGGTCGTAGGCAGCCGGATCCGTGCAAGAGAGGTCGTGGCACTGGATCCAGGTGAGAAGAGGACGCCGGCCCAGCTCCTCTGCACTCGCCGGCATTGCCACGGCGGCGGCAGCACAGGAAGTTGAGCCACCACAGCCACCCTTGAGGAGCATGTCGACCTTGGCGTACTCCTCGTGCTTGAGTAGGATTTCCTTGAGCATCACCGCGACGTCCTTCATCGCTAGGCGCTCATCGGGGGTCGGGGGTTGGACCGCCGCTGGGTCAAGCACGGCCGTCGTCGCCTTGTGCCGCCACACCCTGTCGATGACCAGATCCGTTCGCGTCTTCTTCGACCAGATCCGGGTGGGGTGGGTTGGGAGATGAGGAGATGAAATGGCCGGCGAGGATGGGAAGATGGGGAACCGCTGGCCGGCCAGGATGGGAGATGAGGAGATGGCTAGGAGGAAGGGGGACCGCTGTGGGATTAGGGTTAGCAGCGGCTTAAAGGCACGGGAGACATGGCCGGATTGGGCCCGTTTAGGCCTGATTTATGGATTTGGGCATTCAGGATTTTATAATATTATATGTGGTTTTTGTTCTAAACTCTCTATGGTGATCTATTCTTCATAGATGATTCTTTTAAAACCGTCTATAATATAAATCTTGATAAAAATCGTATATAATAAAGATGATTACAACCGATTTTTGTAATGCCTCTGTGATAAGATGTCTTGAAATATCACTTGTATAGGATTGATTTCTCAATCAGTTATGCAGTATCTGCTACGTAACTTCACCCACTTTCAGTTTTGACCATTCGTGTGACCAAGTCAATCAAATTCCTCAAATTTCAACGATACGATTAGCACGTGAATTGACATGTTTGGAACAAAGACAGTGACAGGTCTAGTATCTAATAATATAAGAAGGAATTAATACGCAAATGAAGCGTCTAATTAGCATGCACTGACCTTTTGGGGATGGGGTACTCGGGGAAGAACTTGTCGAGGATCCTGACGACGTCCTCCCTGTGGAGCACGGCGTCGGCGCAGAGGTATCGGCCGGCGGCGGCGGGGGCCTCGAAGACGCGGACGTGCGCTGCGGCGGTGTCGCGGACGTGCACGTACGCCTGCACGGCGTTGGCGAACGTTCTTGGCCGAGCCATTGAGGTACTTGAGCACGTGCATCAGGCTCGCGTTCACCGTCGGCTGCAGTGCCGGGCCCTGCACCAGCACCGGGTTCACCACCACCAGGTCCACCCCGCGCGCCGCCGCCGCTTCCCACGCCGCCTGCTCCGCCACCGTCTTCCCGTAGCAGTACCAGTTCTGACACACGCGCGCCAAAAGGTTACGATGAGCCGCCGGCATCCATGGTTGTGTGACTAGCTAATATTGGTGCATGCGTATATACCTTGGTCTTCTTGCAGAAGTCGAGGTCGCTCCAGCACGACTCGTCGAGGACGGCGTCCGGCGCGCGGTTGGGGTCCATGGCGACTGCGCCGATGGACGACGTCAGTACGATACGGCGGACCGTGCCGGCCTCCGCCGCCGCGTCGATGACGTAGCGCGTGCCCCTCACCGCAGGCTCCAGCATTTCCTCCTGCAAGCGCATGAAGACGCGGTTCTTTATGTTCTGCATCGCACTGCATGCATGAGTGAATCATGGCTGCATGCCATGCAGCTAATTGAAGTGTTACACTAACAGAACTAATAGTCACTCGAGAGTCGAGAGTGCGCCCAAGTGCAAGCACTCTCTTCCTCTCTTTGTGGTACATGACCACAGGTATAACACATCTATATATTCAGAATACTAATGGAACAGTAAAAGATAATTAGGAAACTAAATATATAACAGTTAAGACAGTCCAGTATCTATAAATGCCATCGCATCGAACCCTCGTAGATCCTCCGACAAGGATATAGAGCTTATTTTTCCCTTCCACAGAGAAATATATAACTTATTTGGAGTGCCAAAATTTTGCAGGAAGTAATATGTCCGTGTTTTATATCGTAGAACCAACTAGAAAATTAGATCCTTTTGAAAACTAGAAAATTGAAGAAAAACGAAAAGTTTCTTCATATTTTCGGCCTGGGAGGATACGATCCAGACCATAGATTTTCCATCGAGCGGTCAGGAACACGTACAGCATAGAACTTCCAGTACAACGCCAGAATTTTCTGATTAAACCGTGGTCCTCTACGGGGCCATGTCCGTTACACGTACGTAACGTACGGAACTACGTACCGGATTGTCGGTAACCGGCGACGCCGTGTGGAACACGCCGTGGCAGCCGGCGATGGCGTCGCGCAGCGCGCCACGGTCGAGTAGGTCGGCCTTGCACAGCACCAGCTTCTCCGCCGCGCCGGCGAGCGCCCTCAGGTGCGCGTTCTTCGCGTCATCTGCAGTACACCACATGCACGAACCACGCATCAAACCGAGAGTAAGCAGATCGATCAATCCACGCCGCCGCCGCCAGAACCGTAGGACATACGCGCGCGCACATACCGGGGTTCCTGACGGTGCCTCGCACCGCGTATCCCTTCTCGAGGAGGAGCTTGACGATCCACGACCCGATGTACCCCCCGGCGCCGGTCACGCACACCGTCTGCCCGTGCCCGGTGGCCTCGCCAACGTCGCCGCCGATGGTCATGGCTCCCGCGCGGCAAGGCCGGCCGGTCACCGGCCGGGTACGTACGTAGAGGTGAAAAGAGTCCCCGGTTAGGTGATCAACTAATCAAGCCGATATAGTAGTAGACGAGAACAACACGCGCGTGATATATAGCTAGCTAGCTATCTATCCAGTGCCTGCAGTGAGAATCTCTTTCTTTGTGTGTGTGTTTGTGTGTTTGGTAGGGTATTTATTTATAGACGCGTGCGTGTGAGTTTGGTAGACATGTTTGTTTTCGCCAACAGGGGAATCTGGCATTTTTTGCTACACAGGTTCTCTCGTTCTCTCTGTCTACCTGGGATTTACGACTTTAAGTGTTCACTAAGTCCCAAAGCAAAGCTACTTTTGATGTGTTCATGGCATTGACATGGTCCTGTGAACTCTATAAGTGCAGTGATGGGTGCATTTATGGACCGAGTAAGTTGCGAAATGCGGTTTGGGGTACATCCGCGGGGATGCATCTGGATCTGGCCAAACGTATTTGTATTTTTCGGGAAGAGTTCTGGCCAAACGTATTAGGGAAGCAATTAAAGTGTATGGTTGCTTTTGACGCATTTGGAATGATTTTTGACATTTACCTAGCGTATCTGCTAGTATGTACTAGTAGTATCATATCGGTTCTCGAATAGGAACGTGGCAGATTTGGATGTATTACCCTATCCGCTGCCGTTAAAAGGTGAAAATCGTAATGTGTGATCGCCTCTCACGAGCTCATCTCATGAATGTAGGGTGCGCACCGCACCTAAATGGTTCCTAAAACATATATAGTCCCCTATCTCGCCCCTTTTTCTTCTCTTTCACAGTCTACCTGCACCGTCCCGCCTCCCTTCCCTGCTGCCACTGACCGTGCTCCCTCGCTCTTCCCCCTTTGTTGATGCTACATGCCCTTCCCCATGGGTGTTGTCTTCACTCCCCGCTGCCTTACTCTGCTTCATGCCCCTTCGCCGCGCCTCTGTGGTCCACCAGCTCTCTCTTCCCATCGTTACCACTTACCCTTCTCCTTATGGGCAAAAAAAAGAAGAAAAATTTAATATGTTAGTATTTTCTTAGTTAAATATTTTCTTATTTACCTAAGAGGACCGAGTTGAAAGTTCATTCTTTTCAGCTGAGAGGGGAAGGGCGGTGTCAATGGCTCATCACCGGCGACATGGGTGACACCCTCCTCGGTGATAGATGCTGGGTAAGGTGGAGGAAGGTGGTGTACATGGGCATGGAAGGAGGCGGAGTCACTGACGGAGGGCAGTACAAGAGGCAGAAGCGGAGGGCCCTTTCCTTCAATAATAGGACAACGCAAGCACAATTAGATTCACAAAACACATTACTTGACATTCTCTAGTTCAAATCCTCTTTGACATGAATTTAGGTGCATGTCTTCTCTGAATTTTAAAGATACATGGTTCTTTTTTTGTTGCTCCAGTATTGATCACTGTACAATGGTTTTGATCATCGAATCAATGTTGATACTTTCAGGACACAAATTTATTAGAAGGAAACTTGACCTTTCGGTTGGTGCGGAAGGCCAGTGGTGGCGAGGTTGACAGGTGGCCGACAGTTGTGGTCGTGGTGCGTTGGTAGGAGGCCGATAATTTTGGTGGTGCATGAGGCCGGCGGTGGTGCGTCTGGCTTCGGATTGGTGGTGAAGAGGCTGGCTTGAGGTCGGCGATTGCATCTTTGGTTTGCACGGGTGTGGCCGACGTACATACGATGTTGGGTGGAGCATGTTCCCTGTCCTCTCAGGGTTGGAGAGGCCTAGATTCACTTCACTTTGGACTTGTCTTCCTCTCTCTGGTTCGATTGGATTGGCTGATGTGGCCATAGCGACTTGGTTTGATCGTGATAGATAGGGCATGCACCCTGGTGGCATTGTTGTAGCAAAAGTCGGAGTCATCAGGTCGTGAGTACAAGGGGTGATGGCGATGACGCGGCTGGTAGCGTCTATGGGGTCTGCTTTGTCTGTGTGTGTCATGCTAGGTCGGCTATACCGATGTGTCTGTTTCGTTAGGCGGTGCTTCGGACCTAGTTTAGCTAGGTAGTTTGCCCGTTATCAAGGTTTTCACTCAGTTTTTCTCTATTAACCGAGTTCTGTAAGTTTTTCGGTCCGATTTTCCTCATAAATAGGGTCAATTCTCCTCTATTTTATGAATTATAGGAACATCCTACCCTCTTGACAAGGTTCGTCAAAAAAATTGTCAGGATGGATTTAGGATATAACATAATGTACACTTGTTGCCTTTTATATATAGATACCTTATTTTGTAGTAGAGCACATAATAGATTATTCTTTGCTCCGGTCGTAAAATTCTGTAAACAAAGTTGTAGTTTTGATTGATGGTCTTTACGATTGTTTTGGTGACTCAAACAGTAAAAATACTATCACTTTCTAGTGCGGACACGTTTTTACGCTTTTTTCTAGTATCATGTGTACATGTGTTTATGATCTCGTGGCACTTGATTTACTACATATCTAACCACACCATAGTAGAAAGAAAATAAATCATGCAGTTGTTCACAATCATTTGCATAGCCTAGTTGGTTGGAGGAGCATAATTGTGTGCGTGAGATCCACGGTTTGAATTCACAACCTCCTCCTTATTTTTAAATTATTTTTAAATTAAAGAAAATAGAGCGCGATCATAAAAGTGTGACAAGCGATTGTAAAAGTGCTACCAAAAAGTCGTAAAATCTTGGTTATAGGTCATAAAATAGTCATAAAACTCAAAGTAAATTTAGAGACACGAAAAGACTATAGTAAAATTTACGGCATGCAGAATAAGCACAGTTCAAATCTGACCTCCCCCTTGTTTTTCAAATTAAAGCAAACAGAACGCGATCATAAAAATATGGCCGCGATAGTAAAAATGCTTCCAAAAAGTCGTAAAATCTTGGCCATAGGTCGTAAAATCTCAGTCATAAAATAGCCGTAAAACTAGAGTAAATTTACGTACGAGACATGAAAAAACTTCAACGAAATTTACGGCGTGCAGAGTAAGCACGGTTTGATTTTGACCTCCTTCTTATTTTTTAAATTAAAGCATATAAAGCATGATCATAAAAGTGTGGCCATGATTGTAAAAGCGCTGTAAAAAAATCGTAAAATCTTGGTCATAGATCGTAAAATCTTGGTCATAGAAGAATTGTAAACTCTGAGTAAATTTATGTTCGAGACACCAAAAAACTAAAGTAAAATCACGCGAGGTCATAACGGTGTGAATTTATGACCGACAACTTATTCTGCGCTCTCACGAAGAAAAGCCGCATACACAAACACACACAGATGTATGTATGTTCTGCCCGAGAGCGTTGAATTTTTATTCTGCACTCTGGCCAAAATAGGGCGCACCGTGGCATCGAACTAGATGGCAAAGTGTGATTGTAAAAGCAGAACTGCAGGTCGTAAAAGCTATGGAATGCATGTAGTACAAATTGGAACTTATCCCAATCGTAAATGAGTGACTAGCCGAATGTATACTCAGAGAAGGTTGCAGATGTGAAAATACAAGTATAGATTGTAAATCCTTGTTTTGGAATGTTTCCGATCATACAACCTTGTCTTACGATTAGCATGAGATGCATGTGGTACAAATTGGAACACAATTCCAATCATAAATAAGTGACTAGCTAATCCTAAATACTTAGGAAAGGACTGTGGATGTGAAAATACAGTTGTAAATCGTAAATTCTTGTTTTAGAATAGTAAAGCATTATGTTTCTAAATCGTAAGGAATCATGTTTCTAATCATAAAACCTTAGGGAGGATCGTAAATGCACTAAAAGACCATAATCTCTCATGAATCAATATTTACTACCAGAGGGAGAAGAGAGAAAAATCAAGCATAAATTTCCTATTTAGACTACAGTCTTTTACTATCATGCCATGGAACCGAAGAACCAAGTGTGGGCAAATAGTGTATATATATCTATACACAGAACCGCGCAGCAAAAGTTTACGATATCTTATGCAGAATTTTACGATTCAACATTTACATATTTTACACATAAGTTTACAATTTGTACTATCCGTTATAATTTTACGATCCTATATGTACAATTTTATAACCGCTAGTAGAAATCTTATTCTACTCAAGGACTAGAATAGTAAATATATATATGTATATATATATACATATATACACACTTGACGATTTCATACGCTACTTTAGACCACGGTACAATCGTGTGAAAAGGGACTTCGCGAGAAAAGATGCCCCAATTTCCGTTTCGAACTAACTTGCTTGCACAAATACATAACTAGCCATAAGGCAATTATTATGTAGAGTCTTCAGTTTCTCTAAGAGTTATGCAAGTCTTGTGGCCGTTGTCCAACTCACTCACGGAGCCACGTACATTTGTCAAGCTAGCTAGCTAAAGAATACCATGCGAACAGCCAATACAAAATCAGTAACCACGCGTACGTTACGGCGTGACGCACTCCAGAAAATCGAACTATTCTTGGACGCAAGAATTTGTTGCAAAAGCTGTGCAACTGATTCCCTCTGCAGTTACAAGTTATGGAGTCCCCATCCTTGCTTGCTGCACACTATTGCTGCAACCTCTTCCGTTGTCTGCCTTACGTTCATACTTTGCCATGCAAAGCAGGTTCAGAGAAAAACTCCGAATGGAACGAAATGCCAGTTGCATCCTTCGATCGATCGGCCAATCCCCCGATCGAGGCCGCGCCGTGTCGCCATCGACAGCGGTTAGGAGGACGCCTGCCGGTCTCTGAAAGATGGAGGAGTTAAGTACTCGTCATTGTCAGGAGATGTCAGGAGACAGAGCGGTAGCTAGTTGACAGTTCAGTAGGAGCGGCATATTGGAGTAGACAAATGTACTGCTGCCGACTTGGATTTGTAGGATATTATGTTTCGAGAAAGGGTTAGTTAGATATATGATTTATTGTGGTTATGTTTAAGGCAGATTCGTTGTGGTTGGTGAGTATCTGGACAAAGAAGGAATCGGGCGAGTTTGGCGAAACAGTGGAAAGTGCATCTCTGATGAGATGGATAATGCTTGGTTTGTGCTCAAACAGTCAAACGCTGGGCCAATTTCCAGCCCGGTTGCTCTTCTGGCCCATTCCCAGCCTGTCGCTGAGCTCCAGCTGCGAAGGCCGCTTCCTTCCAACCTATTCCCGCTTATCTGATAAGCACGTAAAACCGGAAACCGTTTCCACTCAACACCGTCCCCACCTGTCGGTACCTCTTATTACCATTCCATCTGTAGCTTCGGGCCTACGACCCCTTTTTCCACCCCTCCACTCGGTTCCTGCAGAGCAAGGCGCGCTGGCAACCGTGGCCTCGCCTCCTCCGTCTGGTTCTGTCCAAACCATCGTGCCAACAACAGCCTCCTTCAATCCTCGTTCGAAGTATGCTAACTCTGTCGCACAGTGTCGACGGAGCTTCTGGCGTTGGTCCTGCCTAACCTTGACCGAGCAGAGAAAGGAGGAGAAGAAAAGTCTATGTCCTGCCATATATCCAGTTCCCTACACCGCCACCCTCTTCCTCTCACAAAACCTCTCCAACTGTGTCAGTCTGAGCTCGATTAGTTGCTCGAGTTTATGGGAACACGAGCGGCATGCTGGCCCACGCTGTGCGCGGCCGCCGGTGCCCGACGCGTTCCTCCACGGGCGCCGGCGCCAGAGGTGATATTATCTTGCTAGACCTTGTCCCTTGTGTTTGCCTCACCCTCCTGAGCATCCCCGTGCATTTAATATCATTTTGGTGCAGCATGGAGTAAAACCTCTTCCTTCCACAACTTCGGCCATGTCCGTGGCTGTGATCATTCCGTAAACTGAGGTGATCTAGGCATCCTTTTAAGACTTGGTGAGGTTATCTCAATATCTCTCGGTTATCCTGATCTTTCTCCTGCCTTTTTGTGCACGCGAAACCTCACCACCGCCATGGAGCTTGACATCACCGCCGTGGATCTCACCGTTTTCGTCAATGCCATGCTCCTACGCTGCCCAGCTGGGAGCTCAGCTTTGCTCTTGGTGAGCTCCTGAGCCCGACTCTCTTTCTCTCGCTCTGGCGTAATCGCCGTGTCCTGCCGCCCGGCTCCGTCGCATGTGCTCGCCGGGGCTGTCGCACCGGTGATGATCAATCTATGTGCCTGCATGTCCAGCTTCACCTTGTCTTTCTCTCAGTCCCAGGCTCCGGGCCGGCAGCAAGCTCAGCCATGTCCGTCGTGCAGAAGCAGCAGCGCAAAGCAGTGCACTCATCTGCATGTCGCTGGTGCTAGTTGTGTGTGCATGCAGGCGCATGTCAAACGTTTTGCTAACCAACGAGCTTAGTGCTAATCAATTAACTAACATGATTATTTTGGCTTGACTGGCCACTGAAACATAGGAACCAATGCTTAGACAAATAGATACTCAATTAGAAAACTTGTGTATGTCATGTCCCTATGACACGAAGTCCCCACCTTTAAAAAAGAAGGGGGCCTCAAATCAGCCACCTGACAACATGGACCCACGTGCCATTAAGTTAATTCGTGGTTAATCAACATTAATTTGAAACTGTTATTAACTCAATGTGACACCGGACTTTGGGTCCCATGACTCAAAAGGCATGTTCAATTGTTCTTAACTATGACAAGTGGATGGTCATTTTCTGCTGCTTAGTTGACTTAGTCAACTTATCATGATCGTCTAAGTTGAGTGACCCACCAGCTGTGATGCACTGGCCAGTTGGGTTAAGGTGTGGAGACTTGTTGCGACTATTCGGATCTTGTCTTGAGCTCCTCTGAAGCGATCATACTCAGCGGAGTTTGAGATTAACCCTGAGTCTTTACAGGGTTTTAGAATTGTAACTCGGCTTCTGTTTAATATACGCTTTTGCCTGGCCTGATCAATAATGATAAATACGTACAACACAACTTTGTGTGCATATGGTAGGTTGGTCCAGTGTCAGACTACTCAACGGTGATAGATACATGTAACTTCGTGCACGTATGGTATGTTGGGTAGTTTCTTGAGCATTCAAGTGGCAAATCAGCCATAAGTTAGATTTAATTCCAAGTCTCTGACCCGTACTAAAATTTGTAGAAGTAACAAAACTAGGTCAAAATTACCAAAGTTTGGCTGTTAAAGTCATAAAAGCAACGATTCCAAGCGACATGATGAAGCAAAAGGTGAAGCCCATATTGTATTCTTCTGCCTCCTGTTATTTTAGGCCCAGGCCCACGTTTTAGCTAAGTGCAAGAAACTGGAGCATGAGCGCCAGTGGCACGACCCATATTTTCTTAATCAAGCGATGATCGATGGATGCTGATTTCACATTTTTTTTATTTTTGTGCTAATATTTGCACCCAGCTATCGATTTATCATTTTTGTTTCTCTAAGGGAAGAATTCAAATTTTCGACTTTGAATTCTTACCTGTATTCACATTTCAACCTCAAAGTCTAAAGCAATCTAATTTATGACCCTGAACTCTTGATACCGTTTAAATCTAACCCTCCACCTGGTTTTGGCACTTTTGACTAAGTTTACCAAGTCAACACCATCTGACCCACCTCAACCGCTTCCCTCTCTTCCTTCCTCTCTCTCTCTCTCCTCTCTCTCTCTCTCTCTCTCTCTCTCTCTCTCTCTCTCTCTCTCTTGCCATCTCTCTCTAGTCACGCACTCCCGGTAGGGGTGGAGATGAGACAAGCCGAGGGCAACAAAGCCCCTATCGGCCTCCTAGCTATACACCCTTCTTCAACGCAGACTGCTCCAGGACGGTGATAGCAGCAGCCTGCGCAGCTGAGTAGAAGAGGCTAAATGTCAGAGGAGGACTTAAAAAAAATCAAACTTCTTGCCACATCAACAAAACCTGGTCAAATTTAGTCAAATGGTCAAAACCACCACCACGTCAGCGAAAATCAAGGTGAAAAACACTAAGCGGTAAAAATTGAATGTTATCAAGAGTTCAAGGTCTTATATTGGATTGTTTTAGAATTAAGGTTGAAATGTGAATTCAAACAAGTGTTTAAGATTAAAAATGGACTTTTTCCTTCTCAAAGCGTAGGTCGAATTTACATGCATGTTGATTTAAAGTTATACTTTATTGTGCTAATATTTGGAGTAAATTTGTTAAAACACTTTCCTCCACAAGCTACAATTTTAAGTAGTTTTACAAAGGCACACTTGTTTTTTTATTTTATTAATATCCTAGAAAACTACACATTGTAGGATTTCAATAGAACTGAAGGCATGGCCGCCCTTCAGCTGCACAACCGTGAACTAATAGGCCATTATGAAGTTGCATCAGTCTATTCATGGTTGTGTGGTTGACGAGTGGGGCACACAATGTCATTCCAGTTGAAATTCCAAACATTGTTGCTCTTTAAACGGTGATAAAAAGCTAATGTAGTTTGGTAAAAAAGTTATCTTAAAAATTGTAGTTCTTTGATTGTTTGTTGATGTTGGTGGGCTTCGTTGTGGATTGTGGTGCCTCGCCATGAAGGTTGAGCGAGGGGGTGCCAAGGCACATAATGTCAAGGATGAGCAACATGCCACCATATATATTTCCCACCATCAAAGCCGGCGGAGCCCCTGGCCTCTCGGGGCGTCCACGTCGCCCCGATTCTCCTCGGCCGTCCGTTCCCCCGCGGATCCGACGGTCCGTGCGCGCTCCCGCGGCGGCCCCCCGAGGCCTCACCGGGACCCTGAAAAACTCGGTTCGGGGCCCGCCGCGGCCCGTTTCGGGCCCCCGCGGCCCGGTTCCCCTCCCGTCCTTTTTCCCCTTCTCGACCCGGGTCCCTCGTTCTCCCCGGGTCGGACGCGCTCCGCGGGTAGGGTTCCCCCGCCGTCTTCGCTCTCTCGGCTAGCGTGCCCAGGTCCGCCGCTCCTTCGTTCGCGTCTCGTTCCGTCGCGCCGTCGCCCTCCTCTTTCGTTATCCCGGCCGGCGGCTGGTGCCGGGTCAGTTCACCGGCGGCCAGCTCGCCGGGTTCGGTGAGCCCCTTTTTCTCCGGTGATTTCTTTTGTGATTTGGTGGTTTTGCTCGCTTATCTCTGCTGTGCATGTCAGGGATCTGGTCATCCGTCTTCTTGGTCTGTTTGCTCCATCGGTTTTCGTCGGGGATCGGTCAGCGGCCAGGCGAGCTGCTCGTTCGCGTGTCGTACCGTCGCGTTGCCGTCCTCCTCTCTCGGTATCCCGGCCGGTGGCCAGCGCCGGACCGGCTCACCGGCGACCGGCTCGCCGAGTTCGAGCAATGTTCCGTCCTCTTCCGCGAAATTTTTTATGTTCTGGTAGTTTTGGTCGTTTATTTCTGGTATGTATATCACAGATCTGGTCGTTCGTCTTTTTGATCTGTTTGCTTCCTCGGTTTTGGGCAGGGATCGACCAGGAACTACCTGTGGATTCGTTCTCGCCTGTGCGGGATCGGGGGCGTTGGGCAGCAGAGGGCTTCGGTTGAGAGATCTAACAATGTGTTTGTTGCTAGACTGTTTGTTCTTCTTCAGGTGTGTATTTATCTGCACTGAGTGTATTTCAGTTGCTTTCCGTTGTTGTTATCAGAGATTATTTTGCTAACTGATATTGGTTGTTGTGTTCCTATTCTTTTTAGTAGGCACGTACTGCGCTTGCCACATTGGATTTCTCTGAGAATTGCACGGTCGAGGTTTTGGTTCGACCAGGAACTACCTGTGGATTCGTTCTCGCCTGTGCGGGATCGGGGGCGTTGGGCAGCAGAGGGCTTCGGTTGAGAGATCTAACAATGTGTTTGTTGCTAGACTGTTTGTTCTTCTTCAGGTGTGTATTTATCTGCACTGAGTGTATTTCAGTTGCTTTCCGTTGTTGTTATCAGAGATTAATTTGCTAACTGATATTGGTTGTTGTGTTCCTATTCTTTTTAGTAGGCACGTACTGCGCTTGCCACATTGGATTTCTCTGAGAATTGCACGGTCGAGGTTTTGGTTCCGTGTCTCGATGGAGCTCGTTACTGGATTGCCTGTCCTTTTTCAGGTGTGTTTCTGTTGCTTTCCATAGTTGCTGCTGTCGGTGCAGGATACGTTAACTTCTCGTGTTAGAATTTCAGGACGGTGAGCAGATGGTGGAGAAAGGAGCGTCGGCTGCTTTATAGCTTCGGTGGTTGATGCAGCGCAGATAAGTGTTCGAGTCGAAGTTAATAATTACGGTGGTTGATGTAGCGCAGATAAGTGTTCGAGTCGAAGTTAATAATTACGTTCGGTGTGCTGTGTGATTAGTTCTGTGGGATGTTGCGTCTCCGCGTTTGTTGGGCCTCGTCGTGCAGCCGGGCTCCGAGTTCGCCTGCGCCTTTTTTAGTTTGCCTTCTCATACCGTCCGCCTCCCACGCATTGTCTACCGGGTAGTATTGACGATGCGCGTGGCGTGTAGTCTGTCACGATCGCATCTCTGCGTTGTGTTGATTTTGTTATTTGGTCTTCGGTTTTTTCGCCGTGCCTTTTCTCTGTCCTTGCCGGCTTCGCCGTGCGGTCGTGTGCCCCGGCGCCATGCCGTCGGTACTGTGCTTGCGTCCTTCGACTTCGAGGCTGCTCCTGTGTGTGACGTCTTATGTGCGACGTGGCCCGACGACCGGTGGGGGGTCCATCTTGCCTGCCCTGTTGTGCTGTGCCTCTTGTGTTTGCTCCATATTTATTGGGTCTGGAGGATTCTTTGCCTTCTCGCTGCTGTTCTTTCGTTTCCGTTCTTTCGCTGTATCCATCGCTCTGCTTTCTCTACTGGTTTTCTTCTCCGTTGGTGGTATCCAGGTTGCCTTGTTGAGCGTGTGAGCGTTCTACACTCTGTTCTGCTTCGTGTTTTTTGGTGTTTTTATTTCTTGATGGATCTGTTGGTTATGACTGTTTTCGTTGGACTGTTGTTTCGGTGGCGTGGTGAATGGTAGGCCGGGTGGTTTCTCGTTGCTTTCTTGTCCGTTTTGGTGTGGAATTTTTACCTTTTATGGTTCTCGTTGTCGTCTTTTCGATCTTATTTTTCGTGTTTGTCTGGTTATATTTTCTTCCCGAATTGGGACGTTCTTTTTGTCCATTCGTTTTATGGCTGGTTTGCTTTTCTTGTTTGTGCGTGTTTACCTAGCTCCCTTTTTGGTAAGCCTTGCTCACCGTGGTCTGCTCCTACTACTAATATTACGTACGTGTGTTGTTATTTGTTCCTTTTGCAGACGTGCTGTTCGGTGTGTTCCTACTGCAGATGGCGTCTATCGGTTAAGGTGCGTTTTCGCATGGTTCGCATATCTTGTGCTCTCGGTGGGCCATTTCTTCGATGCCAATCCTACGGCATTGTTAGTAATGTTCGCCTTTGATCTGAATTTGTAGCCGGGTGGTTCTGTTGTTCGGTCGGTTCGTGCCTTCACTGTCTTCTGCTTCGTACTGCTGCGTTCTTCTTCGTTCTTGGTGCTGTCTACTATCCGACGTGAGTATTCTTCGTTTTATTCATTATGCTATGTGGTATGCTGTTTTTATGTGTATGTTTCGTTCGTATTTTGCATTGCTAGGTTTATGTGCTTGTTGTACTGACGCGTTCTTTCTCTGGGCATTTGGGTTGGGGTTCTCGTTTAGGTTTGTGAGTGGTGTACAGCTGTTTAGGTTAGATGTTCGCCATAGAGGCTTCGTTCGTCTCCTTGTTGGAGGCTGTTGCTTGTCGTTGTGATGGGGTGTATATGGCGTATATACGTGAGGTTGCTGATGATGGTTCTGTTTTAGGAGGTGTTGAGTTAGAACTTTCTTTAGGGGGTTTACAGGGCACTGGTCCACGGAGATTCTTCTGGGGATATTGCGATGGAATGGCGGCTGCATATGAGCAGGCTGCTTTTGAGGCTATCGTGTACCTTCAGACCGTGTATGGCTTCTTGGTCTTGGACTATGGCTATTACACCATGCTGCGTCATAGAAGGATTATTAGGACTGCTTTGGAAGTGGCTGCGGACGCTATCTATTTCGCGAGGTGCGCGGTTAGCGCTGCTGGTTTACCAGGCTGTTTCGTCGAGGATGTAGATAGGAGATGCTTCCGTTTTTTCTCTGAGCTTTCGGCTCTTGGTTCAGCTCTTTAGTCCTTCCCTGGTTCCCCATCTTCTGTATGAAATGTGCCTACGTGTAATTTCCTGTTCGTTGTAACTGTATCGATGACATCAGTTGTTGTAACAGCTGATTTGTCTCAAAATAATCCCACATGGATAAATTCTCGTTGTTTTCTGCTGTTATTGGCCTCTGAGACCGTGCTGCTATGTTATATCTTCCTTTCTCTGGACGTTTACACCGCGCTGTTCTCTTTCAGTTTGACTTTTGTGGCTCTCTATAGGTGTACTTGCTGTAAGGTCTGTGCTCCTCCTTCGTTTTTTGTCGTGCGATTCTGTCCTGCTTCTATCCTCGCGTGTTTCTGATCCGTGGTCTATCTTTCCGTTCTTTTTTTATGTGTTGTGGCAGATACTGGGCCTGGCGCTTAAAATGGGCCGGCTTAAAAGGGCTTTTTTTGCTTCCAGTTCTCATTCGTACGGCTCTGGTGAGACCAGCGCTTCTTTGCTCCGAGGCTGTACGTTCCATTCTATTTTGCGAGTCTTACTTGGTGTATTTTTCTTATCAACTTGGATTATTTTTCCTTATCAACTTGGCTTCGTTTTCTCTGGTGCTTTTTTCTGCCGCTCTATGTTTCTTTTCTCAAGCATCGACTGCTGCTCCTCGTGAAATAGTTGGGTCATCGGGTATGCCTCTTACAGCCCGATACACTTTATATCTTTAGGTTGGCTTTCTTCTTTCCTTCTGTACTATCTATTAAGAGTATCTGCGCTGAGCTTATTACAGGAGCTCTCTATAGACCTGACAACTCGGTTGAGGCTAAACGTGAGAGGCGTGCTAAGAGAAGAAACTTACGTGCCCAGCGACAGTTGGTCTCCTCAGGTGCTTGTTCATTAGTTGGCTTTCCTTTCTGACCTCTCTTTTCGTATCTGGTTAAGTGTTTTTTCCTTTCTTTATGCATGTGTGCTGTTATTTTAGGCGCTACGACCTCTACTCCTATTCTAGATCCTACGGCAGACCATGCCATCAGTCCTCACTGTTTTCGTTTCTCTCAAGAGTATATTGATAGTCTGAAAGGTGCGTGTTGTTATAGTTTTATTCTTTGTGTTAGACCTTTTTGCTACCTTTCTTCTTAATCTTCTTTCGGTTTTGTCTATGTATCTGTGGCAGTTTCGTATCGAGGACGCTCGTATTATGGGTCGCCTGATTTTGAGTGTGCTCATTGCCATGCTATCTTCTGGTTCGAGGAGCGATGTAGGCGCGATTCTTCCGTGAGGAGGAATAGGATTGTTTATAACAATTGTTGTAAGGGTGGTAGGGTGAGGATACCTCCTTTCAAGCAACCGCCTCCTTTGTTGGCTTCGTTGCTCAGGTTCGATGGTGATACGCGGTGTAAGAAGTTCGTTAGAAAGAACAGGCAGTACAACTGTCTATTTGCTTTTACATCCATGGGCGCGAAAATTGATGATGAGATTAATAGATCAGGTGGTCCGTATGTGTTTAGGATTAATGGGCAGGTCCACCACCGTATTGGCTCCTTACTGCCTGCTGCTGATGACTCTCCTAAATTTGTTGAGCTGTATATCTATGACACTGAGAATGAGATCGATAATAGAATGCGTGCGTTGACTTCTAGTGAGAAGATCGAGTGTGATTTAGATACGTACGTGGTGGCCGAGCTGCTAGCCATGCTAGATGAACACAATCCGTTGGTGCAGCAATTTCGGTTAGCAAGAGACCGTCTTCAGGTGTGTGGCGATGAGGATGTTGCTATTAGAATTATAGGTGCTAGGCCCGGTGATCCAGTCCAGTATGATCTACCCGTGTCTAATGAGCTTGCTTTGCTAGTGGTTGGAGATTTTTCTCTCGATACTTACAAGCGTGATATAATCGTTCATCGACAATCAGGAGAACTCCATCGTATATCACCTTTGCACCCTGCTTTTATGGCCTTACAGTATCCGTTGTTGTTCCCGTATGGTGAGCGTGGCTTTCAGGTTGGTGTGCGATACGCTGGTTTGCCTGCTGATCCTAACACTGGTAGGACTAAAGTGACTATGCAGGACTATTACAAGTATTGTTTTCATTATAGAAAGGGACAGTCCAACCCATACACATGCTACGGTAGGTTATGTTCTCAAGCCAAGGTTGATGCTCGTGCATCCATAGACGAGAGTCGATTGACTTTTCTTGTTGAAAATCAGAAGAAACTGAGAGTTGAAAACGTCCAAGGTATAGCTGATGCTGTTAGTACCGGGAATATAGATGGTGATGATGTTGGCAAACGAATGGTATTACCGGCTTCGCATACAGGGGGTAGACGCTATATGTTGCAGAGCTATTATGACGCGCTTGCTATCTGTAGGGTTTTCAGCTCGCCAGACCTATTTATAACGTGTACTTGCAACCCTAAGTGGCCCGAAATAAGTGACGCTCTTCACGATGAGCCCGGTCAAAAACACACGGATAGAGCAGACATTGTAGTGCGGGTGTACCATATGAAGCTAGCTGAGTTGCTAGGCGATTTCAAGAACGGGGTACCCTTTGGACCTACTGATGCAGGTAGCACTGCGCGTTTTGTGTTTTATCTATAGTTCTTCCTGTTATTCTTTCCTTGTTCTATTTTTCATGCGTTTATGTTTGTTATTTCTAGTGCTGCATACGGTCGAATTCCAAAAGCGTGGTTTGCCACATGCGCATGCGCTCCTTTGGCTTGCTCTTGATACATCAAATCCAACACCGGGTCTTGTTGACTCATTTATTAGTGCTGAGATCCCAGACCCATCCACTGATCCTCTGGGCTACGCTTTAGTGGCAGAGCACATGATGCACGGTCCTTGTGGTAGCCTGAACAGGAACTGCCCGTGTATGAAGAATGGCGTATGCTCAAAACATTATCCGAAGTCTTTCCAGGATGAGACTTTAATCGATAAAGACGGCTTTGCGATTTATAGGCGCCGTGACAACGGTCGTTTTGTAATGAAAGGAGATATTAGGTTAGACAACCGTTGGGTTGTGCCGTATAACATGTTTTTGTTGAAGAAGTTCCAGTGCCACATAAATATCGAGTGGTGTAATAAGACAAAAGTTGTCAAGTATCTTTTTAAATACGTCACTAAAGGTGCAGATTATGCTAAAGGTTATCTTGAAAAATAAAGAAGGGGCAAGATGCTCCTATAGACAAACAGACGGGTGCTATTGATGAGATCAAGGAGTACCTTGATTGTCGTTATATTTGTGAGCAAGACGCGGTGTGGAGAGTGTTTGGTTTTGATATACATAGCCATCAGCCAGCGGTTGAGCGCCTCCCGGTACATCTACCAGATATGAATAATATTACTTTCCAATCGAACGCTAATCTCAGCAATATTGTTGGCAGTACGTTCGTTAGAAAGACAATGCTTACGGAGTGGTTTATAACCAACAGATTAGTTGCAGAGGGAAGAGATCTTACTTATTGTGAGTTCCCGACAAGATTTACATGGTGTAGTAGAGATAGATGCTGGCACGCAAGGACCGGAGGTTTCAAAATAGGTCGTTTGTATCACGTACACCCATCTGCGGGTGAAAGATACTTTCTTAGAATGCTTCTTATGATAGTCAAGGGGGCTCAAAGGTACGAAGATGTACGTTCATTCCAAGGTGTTGTGTATTCAACGTTCAAAGAGGCTTGTAGCGCACGAGGCTTGCTTGGAGATGACACGGAGTGGGCTACTGCTTTCGCTGAAGCTACGCTATGGGCTAGTGGCTATCAACTGAGACGGTTGTTTATAATGATGTTGATTTTTTGTGATGTTAAAGACGAACTTGCTCTATTTGACAAGGTTTGGGTAGAGATGGCTGATGATTTGCAATATCGCTTACGACAGACTTTAGGTAACCCGAGATACATTGTACCATCAATTGAACTTAGAGACATGGTTTTAGCCGAGTTAGAGGATCTCTTGCTTAGGAATGGACGCAGAATATGCGACTATAATTTACCGGCTAGATCTGACTGTTCGAGCTCTCTATTGAGAAATAGATTAGTGGTGGACGAAATATCGTATGACGTTGTTACGTTGGCTAGAGAGTCCGTGTTGTTGCTTTCTAGACTTAATCACGATCAGAGAAAGGCATTTGACGTTATTGTACAGGCTGTTCTTGACAAGACACCGGGTTTCTACTTTGTTTCGGGCTATGGAGGTACTGGGAAGACGTTTCTATGGAATTCTATTGTATCTCATCTTAGGTCATTGGGCAAGATTGTTCTTACCGTTGCTTCGTCCGGAGTCGCCTCTCTTCTGCTTCCTGGTGGCCGCACCGCCCACTCCCGATTTAAAATACCTATAGACATTGACGATGGTACAGTCTGCGATATTAAAAAAGGCTCCATGCTTAGTGACCTGATTAAACAAACCACACTGGTTATTTGGGATGAGGCCTTGATGACGCATCGAAAATATTTTGAGACGTTAGATAGAACTCTACGTGATATTCTCTGTGCATCAAATCCGTATGCGGATCAGCTGCCATTTGGCGGAATGGTTATCGTGCTTGGAGGAGATCTGAGGCAAATTTTGCCTGTCATTGAGGGAGGGAGCCGATCTCAGATAGTAAACTCGGCAATTACAAACTCGCCTCTATGGAATTATGTTAGAGTACTTACTTTATCAATTAACATGCGGCTTTGTTTGGACAGCTTGGATGAGGCTTCTCGTGCTGATATGAACGAGTTTAGTCATTGGGTTACAGATCTTGGTGATGGTGCCTTGCCCACCATACAGCCTCTTGGTAAGCCTGAGGCAGACTGGATAAACATCCCGTCTCGTTTTCTGCTCTACACCGACGGTGATAAAGTTGAGTGTATAGTGTCCGCTGTGTACAAGGACTTCTCATCTCGATGTTTCGATTCTAGCTATCTCCGTGCACATGCCATATTGGCTCCAACCAATGAACTTGCAGATGATATCAACACTTTTATTCTGTCTAGTCTTCCTGGTCAAGAAAAAGAATATCTAAGCTGCGATGCGCTCTCTAATATACAGGATCAGGTGGCTGATGCTGATCTTCTCTATCCTTTAGAATTTCTGAATTCAATACAAGCCAACAACTTCCCACATCATAGGCTGGTACTGAAGATAGGGGCTCCAATAATGTTGCTGAGAAATCTGAACCAATCAGAGGGTTTATGTAATGGTACACGTCTAATAGTCAAAAATCTAGCCGAGCTCGTCATTGAGGCGCAGGTTATTACTGGGTCGGCCATTGGTCAGATGGTATACATACCTCGCATTAGTCTTACCCTAGGAAAATCTAAGTGGCCTTTCACACTGTGTAGACGTCAGTTCCCTGTGAAAGTTTGCTATGGCATGACGATTAACAAGAGCCAGGGACAAACGTTAGAGAGGGTAGGGATCTATCTAAAACGACCTGTTTTCACCCATGGGCAACTTTACGTTGCTGTTTCACGTGTGATGTCTCCAGATGGACTTAGCATCCTGATTGAAAACGAAGATGGATCCTGTGGATCGTGCACAAGAAACATTGTCTACCATGAGATCTTAAGCAGTATCCCTTATCGTACGTGTTATGTTATATATTATATAAGCTTTTATATGTATAGCTAGATTTACATGTATCTGTTCGATGTCAGTTGTAGATGTATCTTAACAAAAAAGGATTACTTAACTGGTACTTGCTGTAAAAGCGTTTGTATACCACTATAATTTCCCTTTTTTAGGTGAACCTCTTAGGTTTTCTGTGCAGTACAGTGGGGGTAATTTGTGCATTCACCTATTACTGTGCCTTCTATTGCATTTGGCTATATTCTAGTGCTTTCTTTTCTTGACATATATATATATATCTTTACGTTGCAGATGGCCTTCAGTCTTCTAACCGAACTTAGGCCAGGTGGTAAGCACTGGAATATCTGTGTTCGAGTTGCTCGCATCTGGGAATATCGCGGAGGCACAGATCATGGTCCTCTTCAGCATGTAGATCTTGTGCTTATTGATCAGCAGGTACTGCATTTATGTCATACTAGCACTTTCCAATCCGTCGACTATTTCAGTTATGATCCATCATTGTATTGGCTATCTTTTCTTGCTGCAGGGAAATGCTATGTTTGCTGAAATTGGGCCTGATGATGCAGCTGACAAAGCGTCCCTTTTGCTTGAAGGCCATGTGTACATTTTGTCTAGATTTATGGTGTCACCTGCTAAGAAATTCTACAAAGCTGTTGAGGGTCGTTACATGATCAGCTTCACGTTCCACACACTTGTGGAGGAAAAAACAGATGCACCAGCAGCGTTTCCTAAATTTGTATATGATCCAGTTCCATTCTCTCAGCTGTCATCATACGTGGGTGAGACTCAGCGTTTCTTAGGTAAGTTCTGTAGCATCTTTTTGAGTTCATCTTCCTGTTCACGACCATCTACACAGCCTGGATTCTACGTTGATTTGCTTTGCGTCTGGTTTTGTTCTAGACGTTGTGGGTGTTATTATCAGTGTCTCTGAGGCTTCTACCATTCATATTTCCGGCCAGCCAACTGCAACTACCAGGCGTCTGATCGTCCTCAGAGACGAAAGGTACACCCATACTGCTATTTATTTAGCTCTGCTATGTTTATTGCACTACGTATTACTGTCCCTTTTCCTATGTTTCTTGTCCAGCAACTATGAGATGAAACTAATCTTATGGGGTCGACGAGCGGTTGAGTTCCCTGCTGACGATGTTACTGCCGCCGGGCTGAAGCATCCCGTGGCTGCTATTTTCGTTGGTATGCTAATGAAAACGTTTCGCGGTGAGCTCTTCTTATCCTAAGAAAATATAGGGTGCACGTGTTGCTCTGTTTGTCTTATTAAAATCTCTGGTTATTGTCGGTTTTAGGTGAAGATTCTCTTAGCGGTAATGCTGCCTGCAGATGGTACATCAACGTTGATGATTCTCGAGTTAATGCTCTTGTTGCGAGGTGATGTTTTTACTTAGTTGAGTCTACTTACTGTCTCTTAGAGTCAAACGCCGGTTCTTTCCTAGACTTAATCTAAGTGCTGTTTCTGATATCCCCTCTAGCTTCAAGGATCGTTTTGAGCCTGTAACGCGTATTGCTGCGTCCAGCCAGTCTGCGGTACTGCGTGTTCCTTCAGCTCAGATTGAACAGAAAACGCTACTTGATCTTTTAGCTATTAATCCGTACGACTTCCCGGTATGGTGTCTTCTCAGCTGAGCTTTGCATTACAATTTAATGGTACGATTTATATACGTTCTTTGGACGGTGCGTAAACTCTGTTCTATTTTATCACAGCCTGAGGGCTTCAAGTGCACAGTCGTGATCGCAAGAATGGTGCCTGGACAATCCTGGTGGTTTGCCTCGTGCAAGAGATGTGGCAAGAAGTCTTTGCCTGACGGCGACGGGTATAAATGCACGGAGTGTTCATGCACTGGAAAAAGATTTAGGTATGCAAGCTGTCGCATGTACTGTGAGAGCCAACCGTAGCAGTTCTTTAACTTTAGACCTCCCTGCTCTGTAATGTCAGGTACAAAATATGTGTTATCTGCACGGATGGAACGGCTGAGGCAGAGTTCATACTATTTGGGGATGTTGGTCAAGAAGTGGTGGGCAAGCAGATTGGATACCTGCTGCGAGCTGGTCACCAGGGTCAGGACTTCCCGGTTGATGTTGTCGCCATTGTATCCAAGAAATATACGTGGAACGTCACACTCACGGACAGAAGCTTCTTCAGGAAAAACAAAACGTTCCAGGTTAACAGTATTGACGTTTGTTTTGGTCGACAGGCTGTGATTCCCCACATCCAGACAATTCCCACAGATGCTTCTTCATCTTCTACATCATTAGCGCTTGATGCATCTGCTGGTAATAACGATCCAGAAAATACTACTGCTGTGGCGTCGGTAGAACAGAAGCATCTGGCTTCAACTGCTAAGGTTCGTAGCTTACAAACTCTTTTATTTTTCAATAGTATGTGCACACGCTGATGCTATCCTTCCACTGCCCAGAATGTTGGGGCTACAACTGAAGCAGCCGCCTACACTCCTTCGAATGAACCAGACAATATCGCTATGTAAGTACCACGTGAAAGAGTATTGCATCATTTTCCCTACTTCGTTTAACTGTCTTTTAGCAGAAAAGATGCCCTACCGGATAAGACGCATTCCGCAGCACGCAAAAGGTTATTTGATGATAGAGACGAGGTAGATCCGGTTAGTTTCTATCTCTGTGGCTTTTGTTCAGCCAGCCGAGTTATTTTAAAATTCTCTCTACTTATACTCAATGTTGTTTGTTTTCATTCCACAGAATGCTACTCCGTCGGTTGGACTTGGAGTTGTTTCTGGTATAGAGGCAAAGGGCCGTACTGGAAAAAAGGGGAAACACTGTCAGGTGAGTCTCTATATCTCTGCTGACGACATTTCGTCCCTGCATCCAGTTTGAGAAATGTTTCTACATATATTGATGGCTCGTTCTTGTCTCGGCAGTAAATGATGAATAGCTCGTTCTTTTGCTGGACGTCATCACCGATATATGTTTGCGATGACGTCTTCCTGGTGATGCTAGAACACTGAGGTTCTATTAGTATGCTCTGTGTGAGAATTTCAGAACAGCTTACATGGTCCTGTGCATCGCGCTTGCGTCTTTCAGACCGACCATTTGTAGTCGTAAGCTACTTTAGTGTCTCGCCTTTTGGAAAATATTGTAAGCGTACGTTATCTTTAGTACTGCTGCAGCTTTCCAACGTTAGCTGTGTTGTTACTATGTTAGGACTTGTTGCTTCCTGATACATGCCGTCTGATTTCACCACGTGTATGGTTGTATATATATATATATCTCTTGCTATCTGTAAAGACTTCTAAATTGTCTGTTAATTACTGCTATTTAGTATTATCTTCATACAAGACGTAGGATCCTAACAGGCAATGACCGACGGATTAACATTGATGCGCTTCGGTCTCTTTTCCCGCCACAAAAATCACGCACGATCGTTCGAAGAAGAAAAAGAAAAGAAGAACGCACAAAACAACGCCCTTCTAGACAATTGACGTCGAAAACGGTGGAGAGTGAACTCAACTACCCAAATCAATGAACGCTAAGCTCAACTACCCAAATCACCAGACGCCGCTTCTCCTATCTCCTGCTCGTGTTCCCGAACATCATCGAAGCCTTCCCTGCCTCAGCAACGGTCGCTTCCCCCCGCCTCAGCAAGCACGGCTGCTTCCCCGAACAGCTCTGCGTCATTAGAGCAACTCCAAGAACCTCTGTAAAGTATTTTCCATGGCTATGTATAGCTAGAGTTACCAGAAACCGGGCTCCAACAGCCTCTATATCCCGTTCGAGATTCCCCCCCGTGCCATCGCCGCTCGGTTCCGAGCACGTTTCCAACCCCGCCCGATAGCGCCCCAACTCTCGGCAGCTCCCGTCCGTGTGCCGCGTCGCTTCCCAGTACAGTCCCTCGGTCCGCCACCTCCCGGCTTCCCTGGAAACTCCGTTCCCGTCGATGCGCTACCTCCTGAAAGCTCCGTTGCCCCCGCTCCGCTGTCCCCCCGAGAGCTCTCTCCCCTCGCCACGCCGCGTTCCGAGGCCTTCTGGAGATCCAGATCCAGATTGAGGTAGCAGCGGATTCTGAGCAGGTCGGAGATAAACCGCTGTGTCCAGCGTACCATCCGACTCGGCTGTCGCACGAAACACCACCGAGGTAATCCAAAGCTCTATCCGTTCTTCTCCTCCCTCCGTCCTTCACTCAATGCTCTGAAATGATTCCTGCTTCGTTGAGGACGATTAGAGCTGACAACGATTGTTTCAGGTGAGGCACAAATTTCCTTTTATTTGAGATTCCTGGTGATTATCAGATGGACTGAGAGTTGTTTGCTCTATCAATTTATTTTCTTTCGTGGTTTCAGTGGTCACTCACACTAGCTCGATCTACTCTGGCTAGCTAGGTACTTCTTCACTTTGTATATTTTCTTCGTTTGCTAACTTCCTTATCAACAGCAATGACTATAACAGAGGTATCTAGCTCGTTGATTTATTGTTCAACTAAAGTCTAGACATATCTCAAGAAACGCTTTCTATATATGCTGTCACTGATCTAAATCAGATTGCAATTTCTATATGTTCTTCAATTTGCTTTCGTGGTAATATTTGTCTAGAGTTCTTTTTAGCACTACTCCAGTGAAGTTTCACATGATATTCTGACTCAGGGATTCGACGATGACATATGACACATGTTACAAATAGCTTGCTTCTGTGGCTTCTGGGTTAGTCCTTACTTGATTTCTGTCTGTTTAGGACATGTTATCATCGAAGAAAATGCTTATGAGGAAGATGCTTTACTTATTTACCCACGTTGCACCCAGTTGACCTCCTGAGCTTACATTTGATTTGTCCTGATTTAGATTCTGCATAGAACCTTGTCATATCGGAAGTACATATCAGTTCTGGATCGCTTTGTTCAGTAATTTTGGTGTTTCAAGTATCGAGAGGTTCTGACCTCTAAAATGTAAAATATTGAAATTTGATGCTGGTATATATATGACTAAGAAACTTAATCTAACTTATGCGTGCTTTGCTTAATCAGATCTAGGACGTTTCGTATTGCAGCTATAGCTAACCATTTATATGCTGATAGCTACTGTCCCAGTATTTAAGAGAATTAATGGTTATTTAACAGAATGGCTGAAGATATGTCGAAAATTCGTCGGCGATGGGCTTGGACAATTGAAGAAATAGAGGAGCTGGCAATTGCTTTTAAAAGACTAGCGAACGATCATTTTTCTCCATGTTCTTGCCCATGTACAGATGATGTGAACACAATGGTTGGTCAGATTGAAGTACTAGCTGCTTCCCTAGATACTGTCGCGTCCCAATCGTCCGCACTGCTTGATGATTCTATTCCACCTGATGATTCTGTTCATACGGATGATGATGTCGCTCTTGATCTTGGGCCCGACGACCTTATCCCACGTGAGTACGAGACCGATCATAGTGATGTGCCCGATTTTGAGCAACGGTGTGAAGACGAAGGACTTGACTTCGATAGTGATGATTCTGAAGTTGGTTTAAGTATATTTTGGAGATAAGATTGGTGTAGTACTATTTACAGTTTGTATGCTCTCCGTTTTATATTGGTGACGCAGAATTTCTATGTATTATATGTAAGAACATTTATGTACTGTGGAATGTTTCAGACTTTTATATCTATATGGATGTTTGTGTTATTATTCAACTTCTATACAACTTATGTTCTCAGAAAAATTGCAATGAATGGATTCGAGAGGTTTTGCGTTAACTTAATACATGAGACAAATGATGTCGCCGTTTCGAATAAATCTCAAGATTCTAGCCTCGTTCCAGAGCAACAATTCCCGTTTCAGTCAGATTCTCCTATCGATGAAACAGAGAACGTGAACTTTGAGTCGCTTAGGCATACAGACAGCTAAACTTTTCAGACCCCCGCGGCCCGGTTATCCTCCCGTCTTTTTTTCTCTTCTCGACCCGGCTCCCTCCTCCTTCCCAGGTCGGACGCGCTCCGCGCCTAGAACCTCCCCCGCCGTCTCCACTCTCTCGCCTACCGCGGCCAGACCGACCGCTCCTTCGTTCGCATCTCGTTCCGTCGCGTCGTACCCCTCCTCTCTCGCTATCCCAACCGGCGGCTGGTGGCGGGCCAGGTCACCGAGGGCCGGCTCACCGAGTTCGACGAATATTACATCTTCTTCCAAAATTTCTTTTATGATTTGTTCTTTTGCTCACTCATTTCTGCTGTACATGTTAAAGATCTGATCATCCGTCTTCTTGATCTGTTTGCTCCATCGGTTTTGGTCAAGGATCAACCAGTGGCGAGGCCAACCGCTCATTGGCATCTCGTTCTATCACCTCACCACCCTCCTCTCTCGGTATCCCGGCTGGTGGCTAGTGCCAGACCGACCCATCAACGACCACCTCGCCAAGTTCGAGCAATATTCTATCCTCTTCCACGGATTTTTTTATGGTCTGGTAGTTTTGATCGTTTATTTCTGGTATGCATATTACAGATCTAGTCGTTCGTCTTCTTGATCTGTTTGCTTCCTCCGTTTTGGTCAGGGGTCGATCAGAAACTGCCTGTGGATTCGTTTTCGCCTGTGCGGGATCGGGGACGTTGGGCAGCAGAGGATTTCGATTGAGAGATCTAACAATACGTTTGTTGCTAAATTGTTTGTTCTTCTTCACGTGTGCATTTATCTCCACTGAATATATTTCAGTTGCTTTCCGTTGTTGTTATCAGAGATTAATTTGCTAACTGATATTGATTATTGTGTTCCTATTCTTCTTAACAGGAACGCAGTGCGTCTACCACATTGAATTTCTCTGGGAATTATACGGTCGAGATTCTGGTTCTGTCCCTCGATGAACTTCGTTACTGAATTGCCTGTTTTTCTTCAGGTGTGTTTCGATTGCTTCCCATAACTGTTGGTGTCGGTGCAGAGTACGTTAATTTCTCGTGTTAAAATTTCAGGACGCTAACCAGACGGTAGAGAAAGGAGCATCGACAACTTTAGCTTCAGTGGCTGGTGCAGCGCAGATAAGTATTCGCGTCCAAGTTAATAACTACGCTCGGTGTACTGTGTAATTGGTTTTGTGTGATCAATAGTCTAGCTATGTTTCTTCCGTTAATCATCGCTACATGGTCTTTATTTTTATTCCCCGTATTTTCTTTCGTACAAATTAACTGTTCGTCGTTCTTTCTAATATGGACGTATATTTTTCTATGAATTCTGTGTATGTTGTTCTTGACTCATCATTGTCTCGTACAAGCAAGGTTTTCAATAGTCTTATCGCAGAGAAAGACACTATTTCACCGGCCCTTCTCCTTCGTCTTAACTTTTCGAACACAACCATTTTCGACAGTACATCTCGTACAGATTAGCACTTTTTGGACGTGTCAACAGACACCCTGTCATCTTCCCGTCCACCACGTAAAAGAAACATCCTGTGTACACAGTACAATTCTTGTATGTCTTTGACCTTATAACAATGCTTCGCCATTCAAGGATAAGAGCTATATTGCTGCGAGACAGATAGCACTTTGTTCTTATCGTCTGCTCTGCCTCTCTTTTCTTTCATTCTCGCTGACATCCTAGGTGCGAGTTATCTCGCACGAAAATCAGCACGCAATGACCATCGCTGAGTGAGGTATGTATAATTCACGCGAGGTCGCGCTGCTCATCAAGCTGCTGCATATTGCTGTTCAGCGCTGGATTAATCCTACCGCGATTAGATTCTTTGCTTTCTAATTCTTGTCATAGATTTCTTCTGCACATGTATTCGTACGCAACACAGAAAAGCTGCTCTTATCGCCTTCTTCAGTTCTTTCTTGCCTCGTTCTAATCAATATACTGCATACAGCCTACACCTCATACAAATCAACACACGAATACTGATTAAGTCGTTGTATGTTGAATGATTAATCTTACTGTAATTACATCGTTTGCTTCCTAACTTCTTGTGGTAGGTTTCTCATACAGAAAGAAAGTACGAATCATTTTCTTCGTCCTAGGCTACTAATGGCGAGTAACCTCCCCTCAAACCATGTCTTATCGCCAGAGATAACATACGAGGATGAACTGCTACCCCAACTTCCTCAGGTACATCCATTTCCTTTCCACTATCACAGTATTATTATACCGTTATATAGTCACAATATGCCACTGTTTTTTTGTTTTGAAGCTGTTGCCTAGACGTGTTAAAATAAGCAAGCAATACCTCCTTCAGCAAGCGCTAGAACAATTAGATCTTCGTATACACACGACTAATATATGTACGATGGGTGATGACGAGATTGTTGCTTCCGTTACCATTGATGTACCACCGCATGCAAATGAACCCGTACTTCGAACAAGGCTATTCTATGGGGATTACGCCGCGACGACCACCGAGGCGATTGAATCGGCAAGCCAAGCTGCATTGGTGTACCTGCAGGACAAAGGTATCGTTTATGTCGATGATGCAAATTTACTTGCTCTTAGAACTTGCAAACGTCAACTGCTACAAGCGATGTCCTGGACATCGGCTTTTGAGATGCGCATAGCTGAGTTAGAAAAAGCGTTGCAAACATCCTCAACGGGCTATCAAGCAAATACATCTATCCGCACTGACACCCCAACAAATCAGACAACCATTCTACAGGAGATGGTAATACTATTCCTCTGCTGCCTATAATTTTCTTTTTGTTACCCTTTAACCTCTTTAACGCGAATAAAATACTTTTTTATTATTATGTAATCAGAGCCACACGCCTCAACCAAACAACAGCAGCTCTCCTCCCATAAGCACCAAGTACAGAAAAAAAATCACGAATGAGTATGTGTCTACATAGTCCGTCTTATACAAACTTAGTACTATCTCGTCCTTTATCTTATTATTGCACATTCTAACATTTTTTCATTCATCTTCCAATGTTACAGTATTTCGCGAGTGCAAAGAGCCTTATTCACCGCCGAGTATGCCGTCGCATATCCAGAAGATCACGCCTAAACGAGTCTACCCGCACCAACCAACCACGTATTATACTAACGGTGTATATGCTAGGAAGAAACTACCTTCACGTTATTCTATATGTTAAATGTGTAACGTATGTACTATCCAGTAAATATTATCCTATGTTATGCACTACGGTTTTCAGTTCAAATAACTTGAACTGTGAGAATGCTATATTAGTTGCCCACTAAAAATACAAATGTATGGTACTGTTCTCCTGCATAAAATAAATCAGCTCTATCTGCTGGGGCGCGCCAATGGCGCGCGTTCTTCACTAGTACACCACAAAACCTAGCAATTTCCCCTTTCTCCAGTCTTCTCCACTTGGTCCTCCCTTCCTGAGTAGCATGACCATGACCAGCGCCTTCTCCTCCACCTGAGAGACCCTGCACCTCCTTCCTCCTCCTCAGGTTGTCGACCGGAACCCTCCATCTTACGTCACAAAACTCGCCTGACCAGACCCTAGCTACCGCCTACCCCTCCTTGACGCCCAGATTTCTCCCTCACTAGTCTCCAAATCCTTCTCCAGGTTGCTGCCCTCCAAAACTGGTCACCGCCCACCAGCTCCACCCCTAACTCACCGTCACCGTCTTCTCCCTTACCAACTTGCCTCCTTGCGAAGGAACCAGCTCATTGCCAAGGCTCACCGGTCAGATCGGAGCTTAGGTTGCTACCTCCCCGAATGCCACCTCCCCTAAGCCTATCAGATCCGGTTCTCGGTCCGCCCAGTCGATGCCTCTCGTTGCCCTGCCTAGATCTGGGCCTCCTCCCGCCACCATACTCTCACTAAACTCTGGCACAAGCCGCCGCCTTGATGACCTGGTAGGATCCAAGAAGATTGGAGGCCTAACAAATGATAATCAAGAACAATCATTGAATAAAAATGCTAATTTTGGGGGACTTTTGGTGTTTTCTATTTCTCTACTCGCTTGCAATGGCGGCTAGTGTTTATAGGGGAATCAAAATTCTAAGGAGATCATCCTCTTACATGGCTTTATAGCCTCGCCTCATCTACTAAAGGAGAAAACAGAAAGTAAAAGCAACAAGTTAAAAGTAAGAATGGCTGGAGCGGTCAAAAGCTGGAAGGGGTAATTGAATCACAGCTGTCCGATCTGATCCAATTGAATCTTAGCCGTTTGCTGAACCTGAAAGATGGCTACAATTAACAAGGCGTTTTCGCTCAAGTACTGTTGATTTCTGAGACATTCAGATAAGCTCAGAGATAGCTGCATATAGAACCTGACAATGGCCCCTTCTAAAGATCAAACTTGTCCTGAAGGCTGGAACTGAGGAAAAACCTTGACAATGAACTCAACATCTTCCCATGTGGTAGCCTCCGGTGGCAAGTTCACCCATTTGATCAACCACTGAACATCAGAGACATGGATGTTACCTGGTGTAGGTCTTGACACTTTTCTTCTGTCAAGGATAGATTTTGGGTCAACCTATATATGTCCCTAAGCATCAATGAGTGCAAGTTGTGCTGATGGTATTGCTTTTGGGCCCAAATGCCTCTTTAATTGACTAACATGAAGAACTGGGTGTAGTTGACAATCATTCAGCAAAAGAAGCTTGTAAGCTACAGTGCCTATTCATTCCAGAACTCTGAATGGCCCATAGTATTTGGAATGAAGCTTGAGAGATCGGTGAATACTGAGAGATGTATGCCTGCAAGGTTGAATCTTTAGATAGACAATCTCTTCTACCTCAGTGCCATTTTAGTTCTATATTTATTAGCAAAGTGTTTCATACGCTCTTTAGCTTTTGTTATATTATCTTTGATAAGTTGCAAAGCTTGTTACCTTCTCTGTAACAGACTACGAACTTCCTCATTTGGTGTTTCAGGTAAGGTAGTTTCAGAAATGATAGGAGGTACGGTGCCATATAAAGCTTCAAAGGGTGTCACTGAGAGAGATGCACGAAAGCTTCTAATATACCACCATTTTGCTAATGCCAACCAACGTTGCTATTTTGTAGGTGCTGCAAATGCCATGCATCTGTGACAGTTCTTGAAACATCGGTTGACCCTGTCGGTTTGGTCATCACTCTAGGGGTGATAAGAAGTGCTGAAACATAATTGAACTCCCATTATTTTGAATAGGCTGGCCACAAAATACTTGTAAAAATGCGGTCTCTATCTGTCACTATAGCAGAAGCTAAACCATGTAACTTGAAAACTTTGTTAGTAAAGGCCTTGACCACATGCTTGACAGTTATAGGATGCTTCATGGAGACAAAGTGGGTTATTTCATGAGCCTGTCCACAACAACCAAAATGATGTCTTTGTCTTCAGATTTAGGGAGGCCTTCAATAAAGTCCATGGAAATGTGAGACCAAGCTTTATCTAGAGTAGGTAGTGGCTGCAATAGGCTAGGGTATGGACAATTTTCAGACTTGTTGAGTTGACAAACAGAACAAGATTTACAAATTGGATGACCTCATGTTTCATGCCAAGCCAATAGAATATTAGTTTGAGTCTATCATAACTTGCTCTTTCCTAACTCCCAATTTAGAATTATAAAATACAACAATGAGTTGGGTTCTGAGAGTAGAACTACTGCCAACTACAATCTTGCCTTTCTATTTGAGAATTTCTATAGGTTATAATTGGCATGTGCATTGGCATCAATGCTAAGTTGTGCTATTAGATCTTTGCATTTATCATCTGTAGCATAACTTTGGACTACTTCAAATATCCAACTTGGAATAAAGTACTAATTGCCATGACTTGTCGAGTGTACTCAATTCTAGAGAGAGCATCAGCTACTTTGTTGTCTTTTCCTTTCTTGTACTCAATCTTGTAATCATGGCCCAAAAGTTTTACTAGTAATTTGTGTTGTATCCCCTTTGCCTATCATTGCTCTTGGATGTATTTCAAACTTTTTTGATCGGTCTTGATTATCAAAGAGGACAGCAATAAAATAATGTATCTATTTTTTTTAGTGCTTCCAAGATTGCCAAAGCTTCTTCATCATAAGTAGATAAGCCTGCTGCTTTGGACCCAATTGATTTTCTCATAAATAAAATAGATCTCCCATTTTGCATTAGTACAACACTAATACTATAACCACCGGCATCTATTTCAAGTATAAAAGGCATGTTATAATTTGGTAAGGCAAGGACAGGTCCTCTAGTCATGATTAACTTGATTCTGTCAAATGATTCTTGCTGTGCTAAACCCCATACATATGAATCCTTCTTCAGTGCTACAAACATGGGTTTACAGATGACTCCATACCCCTAAATGAATCTTCTATAAACCTGCTAATCCCAAGAAGCTTCTGAGTTGAGTAATGTTGGATGGTGCTGTCTATTGGTTAATTGCAGTAATTTTCAGAAGGTCTGCTGCAACACTTTTTGCAGCGATAACATGACCTAAGTATTCAATTTTTAATTTTCCAAAGACACGTTTACTCTCTTTGGCAAAAATATTTTTCTTTTTTAAGACCTCAAAACCAATTGCAAATGGTCCTTATTTTCTTCCAGAGACTTGCTACGGATGAGGATGTCATAAAAGAAACTAGGATAAACTTCCTCAGGAATGGTGCTAATAAGCTATTCATTAGAGCCTAAAAGGTAGCTAGAGCATTTGTTAAGCCAAAGGGCATGACCACAAATTCATAATGGCCTAGGTGAGTACTAAATATAGTTTTCTCAATGTCAGGATTTTGCATCTGAATTTGGTGATACCCTGATCTCAAGTCTATCTTGGAAAATATTTTAGCTCCATATAATTCATCTAAGAGTTCTTCACTAACTGGTATTGGGTACTTGTTTTTAATTGTTTGATTATTCAAGTGTCTATAATCCATGCACATTCTCCAATTACCATCCTTCTTTTTAACTAGTACTGCTGTGGATGAATAAGGACTCATACTGGGCTTGATAACTTTAGATTTAAGGAGTTGTTCCACTCATTTTTTTGGTGATGTGGTACTTTGTAGGATCTCTGATTGATAGGTTTAACATCTGGTACTAATGGAATTTGGTGGTCACAAGGTCTCAAAGGAGGTAGTGACTTTGTTTCAGTAAAGATATCCTGGTACGCATGCAAAGTGTCCTGGAGTGCTAGGGGAACTGTACTTAGCATTGAATTGGAATCATCAAGGAGAATTGGCTATAAGAGTGCACCACTGACTGCTTGCAATAATAATTTTTGTAATTTGGATTCTGCAATAAGACAGTTGGGAAATTAGCTAAGGTGACTGAGAACTGTCTTGTTTTGAAATTCAGTTCAACTGGACTATGAGTATATAGCCAATCTGTGCCCAAAATGAGATCATAGCCCTCTAGTGGCAAAATTCTGAATGCAGACTAAAATGAATGATTTTGAATAGTGTACTAGCAACTGGATTGGGTGATGTACTCCATAACACCTAACCATTTGCAATAGTCACTTTCACTGGTTTTGTAGTTGCTATTTTGCAATTTTCTTTCATGGCAATGGATGGGTCCATGAATGTTCCAGTACTGCCATTATCAATCAACGCAATAGCCTTAAATGAACCAAAATTTACTCTGAGAGTAAATGTATGGCTGACATTATTGATACCATGTAAAGCATGCATAGAAAGTTCTAATTCTGGTTCCACTTGAATAGATTGTTAAGGATCAGCAATAGTCTCATCAGTGCATATAATGTGAGGTTCTCCAGTTTCATCCTCATCAATAACTATGGCATAAAGTTGTTTGTTTAATACTTTGCATACTTGCTTATGACGAGGAACCCATGGTTCTCTACATCTGAAACGAATACCCTGTAATCTAGCATTCTGAAATGTGTCATTGTTGGGTTATGGAAGATTCTAACATTGTCATATTTGGAGGCATCAGAGAAACAATTTCTAACATTGTCATATTTGGAGGAATCAGAGAAACAATCTCCAAAAGCTCTGCAAAATCGCCAAGGCATATTGGTATCCCTGTAGTTAGTGCCCCTCCACCGCTGAGCAGCTCGACCTTTGAGATAGTTGACTGCAAATTCTATTTGTTGATCCAAAGGCAATCCAGTAGCATCAAGTATTGTTCTATGGTTATTATCCAGGTGTCTACATCTTCTGCTTCAAATTCAGGAATGTTGAGCTTGGGAGTTTTAAGTACAAATTGTAGCCTTGTTTGTATATGACTGGGTGGGGGTCGAGCATTCCTGCTAGTGCGAGCATAATGGTGTCGATTAGGATGATAATCCAACTCACCTTCATCCAAGGAGGACAGTGTGTCACGGAAGATTTCATGGGAAGCATGATGCTGAGGCCAAAATGGTTGGGATTGAGCATTCAGTTGGGTTGGGTGGATTTTGGGATTTAATTGGGGTGTACCATCTAAGTTCAAAGGGTTGCCTTTCTTGTCATTAATGCAAATGTGCCTATGGTTTTACCAATTATCTTGTGTGCGGTTGGGTAAGGGTGGGAATTCACATTATTAGGTTACGCAATAGCAGCGACAGGGAGTTGGGCGTGGCTTCTACTTGAATGTGTACTTGCTTGTCCTTGCTCACAGAAGCTCCATTTGGTGAGAAATCCTGATGACCTGTCAGGATGATGTCTGCTGCAAATCCTCCTTCTGATGGAACAGCTGCAAGTGGTCTTGAGAATATGCTGAACAACTTGTCAAAATTTTCTTGCACTGATATGTTGAACTCCCACTGCACTTGCAGGTCTTCTGCTTGCTTCTTGCTGCTCTCTTGTTGCAGTAATTGCAACCGCCGAAGAGAGGCCATGATCTCATCAATCTCCACAGCCAATGCTTCTATAGTCTTGTTAGGTCTTGTCATGGTAGGAGAGTAGGTTGAGATCAAGAAGAGATTTTACAAAGGAAGCAGTTTGCTAAATCAACCTTCAGATCTGCACTCGTGCTTAAAAGTTTCCCTCTAATCTCTATACAAACCAACTAGGCTGAGGAATTTTACAAGAGAACAACAACTTGTCTCAAAACCCTCACCAAAATTGACTTGATAGAAGATCTAAGGGCCTGGTTGGTTGGCTGTGGCTGTTGACAAAGTTGCTGTTGGCTGGCTGTCTAGAAAAGCTGCTGTGGCTGTGGGAAAGTGAACATATAGCTTTTGGTTGATCCAAACCATCTACAATATTTTAGAAATTGAGCACTGAAATTTCAGCACATTGCAAAAAGCTAGCAGAAGGCAGCTTTTCCAAACAGCTGAATTTGCACTGCAAAGCTCACAGCTACCGTTGGTAAAAACTGCTGAAAAGCTGGCCGTTTAGTTGGACTGCAGCTTTTTCCAGTGAAAAGCTGCTGAAAAGCCCAACCAAACACCCCCTAAGGCCAAGGTTTGTGTGGATCTGATACATTTTGTTAGGATCCAAGAGGAATGGAGGGTTAACATATGATAATTAAGAACAATAACTGAATAAAGATGCTATTTTGGGGGTTTTCTAGTGTTTTTGGTATTTTCTATTTCTCTGCTCGCCTACAATGACATCTAGGGTTTACTGGGGAATCGAAATTCTAAGGAGATCATCCTCTTACATGGCTTTATAGCCTCATCCACTAAAAGGCAAAACTAGAAAGTAAAAGCAACAAGTTAAAAGTAAGAACAGCTGGAGTGGTCAAAAGCTGGAAAGGGTAATTGAATCACAATCATCCAATCTGATCCGCTGGAATCTTAGCCGTTTGCTGAATCCGTAAGATAGGCTACAGTTAATAGGGCATTGTCGCTCAAGTGTTGATTTCTTCAGCATTGAGATAGCTGGGTATGGAGCTTGACACGACCTCCACCACCTGGCGCCTCGACTGCTCTCCGCACCGTCCCCCTGACCACTGTTCTCCGCGTCGCGGGTGAAGCCTCCTGTGCTCCAGTCGTCGCTGGCCGTCCTTGCTTTCTTTGACTATTTGTGTTCATATCAAAATTGAAGCTTATGATGTCTATGATTGAGGAGAAACACTTATATTTAATAATTCCATTGAACTGATCTGTTCAAGTGATGTTGGGAATGACTGCTTTTTAATTGTAGACCAATTGCAATTCTTTTACTGCCAATTCAACAACTCCATATGAAGTTAACAATCTGAATTCGTAGGGTGTTTCTTAAATTTGTGCACAGTCAATACCAAGAGTACACTTTATAAAAGGTTAATCTCAATCGTATTGCAGTTCTGTTTTGGACATTCGTGTTACAACTCACAACATATCTTGACATTATGTGTCTGAAATTTTCAAATCAATCAACTTGAAATTTTGGTAAAGTGCACATATGAACCTTTTATCTGTTTTGTATATTGCACACTGATTTTTTGCTATAGGGTACAAGATATTGTAAACCAAAAATAGTAAGAAACTAATGAACGCCTATCCTTCTTGTTTTCCCAAAGTGCCGATTTATTTTGAGGGAATGTTATTTGAACTCCATTAGTAACCATTGCAGGGTCAGTTGTACAATGAGAGTATGGTTGCTATCAAGTGACTTGACGAGCATGCAACAATATTTGATTCAGGAAGAGAATTGCAGCTTGCAAGGCTTTAGCATGCCAATCTAGTTAGGTTATTGGTGGTATTTCAGAAAATAACAATTTCGACAATTAAACAGCAAATAAGCAAGTCCAGAGTATTCCAGATTTTACACCCTTCACTGTAGACAATAATCTCAAATTTATAAGCTCTTTCAAACGGGTAGTTAGAAATGAGCTAGCTTATATGCACATCAACTTATCTAGAGCTCATCTAGACAACTAGCTTGTGGACAAGCCGAAGCTTTTCCACAAGGAGCCATCAGTGCTTTGTGTTTGCCAATAGGTCGGACCTTCTTTTGTTTTCGTCCTCCAAGTTAGACTTTTTTGGAAGAAGTCCATTGGAGGATATATATGGTTTTAGCCTGGTTTTGCCTCTAATATTGAGTTTCTATATGTAAATAAGTCTACTTTATGTTTAATAAAAAGGTAGAACACCTGAAAATGTCCCTCGAGTTTTTTGGTTATTTGTGGAGAAAAGTGTGACTTGAAGAAATTGAGTATACTATTTGCATTAAGTGTCTATTTTGCTTTTGGTATCTCAAAGTAGGTCGCACGTAGACTTGATTTGTTTGTCATGATGTCTGTTGCGCGTCTCACCAATTTGGAATAGTTTTTTAGTGATAGAAGATACACCCGTCGATAGTGAGACATAAGTGGCAACTTCGTTAACCTTCAAACTTCATGGGTACAGTCTTCGGTTGATTTTGATATGTAAGAGCATCCACAACAGAGTCCCTAAACCAGTCCCTATAGCTAAATTTAGAGATTTTGAACAAAAAATGGCCTCCAGCGGCTTCTCTATCCCATTCCCTATTCTATCGCGCTCCCCATCCCGGTTCCCCATTCCTTATTTCTGGGGAACTCTCTCCCATTCCCTATCCCCCAACCACCTCCACCCCGCCATCACCCGGAGCAGCCTTCCCTCACTCTTGACGCCGTCCCTTGCCGGATGCCCCTCCCCTTTGCTGGATCTCCCTCACCCCGCCTCACTCCCGCTCCTCCCACCGTGATCCCGCCCCTCTCCTCCGGGCTGCTCGTCCCGACTGTGTCATTCTTCAGCACCTCCCTCCGGATCCCCCACTCCCAACGGCGGCAATCTTCCGCGCCTCCGTCCGGAACCCCCTCCCATCCAGATCTAGTACACGGCTGCGACCGGATCGAGGTTGCCATCGAGCCGTGGGACCGGATCCAACTCGCGGTGGTCCGCACCGACAGCGAGGGTGTCGTCCAACAGCAAGCACGCAGCTCCGATGTCCTCGGACCGCATCCATGCCGCGCAGTTATCCTCCGACAGCAACCGCCGGCAAGTGAAGTGGTGAAGTTTGTCCGGTGCACGGATCTTGGACTAGCGGATCCACCGGTGGTTCTTCTTCTCCCCTTTGGCTAGCTCCCTATGCCCGTGGTGACCCCCCTCTGCCCCCTGCCGATCCCCCTTCTTCCAAATTGACTTGTTCTGTTGATGAGCATTGACAAATTATGTGTGTGTCTGTGCTTGTGTTGGTCACAAATGGAATCGAATAGCATGTTAGGCACCCCTTAAGATGTTTTCATTGATATATGCTCTGTAGAACAATCGTCCTCATTTCCATGAGCATATACTAATATTTGTATGCTATTGAAGACCAATAAGATTCAGTTGATGTTGGACAACTCACAACTGACTTCAATCCATGGATTTAACATGAATGTGTGCACACATACATGTTAAACAAATCTTAGCTTTGGTCTAGGGTTAAATTTATGAAGCATTGTAGTAGGGTTGTTTGATGTCTCCTTATTTTGCTTAAGAGCCAGCCCGACTTATCTGTATATATAGTAACTAATGCTAGGCAAACCATTGTTACTCCTGAGCACCTCATTCATTTTCAGCTTAGGTCAATTGACTTGAGTTAACAATACTACGTAGTGTGTGCGTATGGCCTAGCAAATTGGATAAAAAATGTTGGGTTCAGATTTGGATCTTTAGGGAGTATCTGACTGGATCACATTTACTTAAAAAGCCATTCAAATAAATAGCTATTGGGAAAAAATGCCGTTCGAAATATATCCATTGCAAAAAATAGCTGTTGAAAATAAAGTGGTGGTTATAGAATATCAATAAAATATAAAATGGTAGGATATAGAAAATGAGATTTGGGAAAGCTGCTGGAGTGTAAAGAGATATAGGGAAGGAATTTTTTAGAGAAGTTCTCTATATGGAGATATAGGGAATGAGATTTGAGAAAATTGCTGCGGATGCTCTAAGGGCATGCTTGTGCATATATTGTTGCAGAATTATATTAGGTTTTTCATGGAAAAGTTATAGTTATCTTTGATGATATATATAGAACAAAGTGTCGTATCACTTTCTTTTTAGATAATAGAAAAGAAATTCTCCCCCGGCCTAGATGCACGCAACCAGTTGTCAGTAGCATTGCTTATTTTTTTTTAATAATGGAAAAGAAATTTTCCTCCAGCCTAAATGCACGCAACCAAGTGTTAGTACTGTCTTTGTCACGGAACAAGTCTGTTCATGCACAGTGAATAAAGAGAAACTCGAACGATGAAAAGTCGTGAAGCTTCCTACTTAAGACTACCATGAATTTTTTTTCCATACGATTTGGCCTGCTCATCAGCACGATATATGATCTGGCATCAAGCAGAACCACAAAAGGTGTTGCCCAGATCACTGAGCTAATCATAGTTCTAACAGAAGCCAGGCGATTTGTCTCGAGATCAAAGCAGTTGAGGTGACAAAAGGATTAATTTCTAACTGCTCATCGCCCTTTGAGCACGTCGACGTCGGATTTAACAGACCCTGAATCGAAGTTAGCACATGCAGCGGTTGATTCGTCGTCCATTGATGGATTCCGGCGATCGAGCCCATTCCTCTGTACAACGTCCTCTACCGCCGGCCGCGGCGCCTAGGACACAGAGTAGCGGCGGTTCCTCGATGACGAGCCGGACGACTTGGTCGACCCCAGCGGCTTGGCCGATGATCGCGGGCTCTGCGAGCTCCCGGACGTGTCGGAACTCTTGCTCACCACCTCGCCGGGCAGCTTCCCGGCCCACAGCCTGTCGAAGATCCTCCGCGACCGCGACGACAGCGACAGCCTGCTGCTCTGGTTCGCGATGCTCGCGCTCCTCGCCAGCCGCCGGCCGCCGTCGTGGCAGTGGTCCTCGTCGACCAGCCGCTGGCTCCCGAGCTGCTTCCTCAGAGGAGCCGGAGTCGGAGGCTCCTCCTCCCGCAGCGCCAGCGCCAGCGCGCGGTTCTTCCAGTCGTCGTCCTCCAGGCGCGTGCTGCCGCCGCCGGTAGCCGACGCCTGCAGCAGCGGGCTGCCCCCCGCCACGCGCAGCTGCTCGAAGAAGAGGACCTGCACGACGACGCGGAGCGGGAGGCGGTCGTTCTGCGCCGCGTGGATGCACGCCTCCTTGGACAGCTTCTTCGCGTCCATCAGGCTCGATATCTTCCTCTTCTCCACCTTGGCCAAACTTGGATGCAACTGACAAGCATCCACAGTTGTTCGCATACATGTTAACCAGATGGATCCAGCAAAGATGAAAAAAGAAGAAAAAGACAAGATCTTTTCGTCGAGTAATATGGCTCTTGTCAGACAAACAAACATGCATGTACCTTGAGAAAGACATCAATGGCGGTGTAGAGGCCATCGTGCGTCGGCCGAGCTGATTCAGGCATGGACGTCGCCAACCCGACAAAGCTGGAGACAGAGAGGTTCGGATCGGAGGCGATCTCGGCCAAGTACCCGTCGACGAGCTTGCACAGCGTCAGCAGCAAGGACTCGTCCTCCACGTCCGTCTCGAACACCTCCCCCTCGAGGTCGTTGAGGAAGATCCCGTCCTCGGCGACTCCGGCGCGGCGCATGTATCTGCCGACGAGCGCCTGGACCAGTCCGATGTCGTAGGCGGTCTGCGCCGGCGGCCTGGACGGGATCAGGAGATCGTTCACCGATGCCTCGTGGAGCTGCATCACGATCCTGTCCATGAGCTCCTCCTTCTGCGGCTCCCCAGCCCGGATCATGACAGCGAATTTCAGCAGGTTCAGCAATAACTGGCACGAACAGCACGAGGTTCCCTTGTCATCTGACGGCAGTAACCAGACGATGGTCTCGAGCAGACGCCTGTACGCCGCGGAGCAGGCATCGTCCACCGCCGGCGTGTCGCCGCCGCGGCGATTCTCCGGGAGCCATCTCGCGGCGTAGGCCTTGAGAGCTTCTCCGACGACGCCGGCAGGGACCCTCCCCGTGGATTTCACCGCGACCATGACACGCTTGTACAGCTCTACGTCCAGTTCGCACAGGTCTTCCACCCACCAGTCTCTCGGGACCGCCTGCGACGACGAGCATCTGCGAGCCTCGATGATCTCGTCGGAGGACCCCGATCTCCGGCCATAGGTGTACGACCACACCACGTTGCACGGGCTCGCGGCCGCCTTGGACGCGATGGAGGTGATGCACCTCGCGGCCAGCTTCAGCTCCTCGGACCACGGCAGCAGCGCGCCGGTGGTCTGCAGCGCGATGATCGTGTCCTTCCAGCTCCTGAAGACGCCAGAGTTGAGGAACACCTCGATCTTGAGCACCAGATTGCTCCTGTCGACGTCCTCGGTCATCCCGAGGTGCTCGGCGGCGCACCTCGCGGCGACGACGTTGTGCGCGTTGAGGGTCACGACCATGCCGTAGCAGAACTTGGCACAGATCTCAAAAGTTTTCGCCCCGCCGGGGATGTCATCTATGAAAACTTCGTCGGCGCCGCTCTGGCTGGCCTCGATTATCAGCCTCTGTAACAGGCTGCTCTTGGAAAGAAGCGGGAACTGGAAAAAGATCGTGGAATGACCAAAATTACAGAGAGTTATAACCAATATTTTTACAAGGAATTAAGTAGCCATGATTGAACAGTAGGCATTTGTTGATTTGCATTCTGTCTGTTGAAGAGATTCAACAGATGGACTTGTTTAATTGCGAAGGTCCGTGCAAAGCATAGGGAGAACTTATCGGAATGGAAAGCTGATCTGAAGGAACGGTGGCAAAGATTCTGAAAGGCAACATGGATCCAAATTACAAGTGGCACCTAACAAAAAAGTTTTTACTATTGCAGCATCTTCTGGTGTGTTCATAGCTGTAAATTGGCGGATGCATTGTTTCAACTTAAGTTGGACACACAGCCATATAATCAAGAATGAGTAAACTGCTAAGAAAATTACCTTGTGCAGATAGAAGCTCGCCTCCTCGACATGGATGACAATGTCTGACGGTAGGTCGGACAGCACATACCTGCAGGAGATGATTTGTTCAGAGTTATATAACTGTTGAAGAAGACATGGCACAAGAGAATGTAGCAGCAACACGAAGAAAACGTTGAAAATTGCATGGGAATAGAAAGCAAATTCATGGCCATGATTGCTATATTTATCATAGAGTTTACAGGCACGTCAGAACATGCCAACCAAGTACCGACTGATTAACAAACATTGGAATAGCATCTCCTAATCAACGATAAAAAAAACTGTGAGCTTTCAGAGTAATTTTATTAATTAAATATCAAAGAACTTCCCCTGTTGTCTAAATGCCTAAATATTCTTGTTCATGTCAAGACATACAGATACACTTCAGCCAAAAGTAGAAGTAAAAAATACATTTAGTTTTGTTCATGGTATCATTCTCTGCAACTAAGAAGCAAATATGAAGTCCAAGATCGAGTGGGTGAGGTCAGCAGGCCAGGTGGGTTCTATCTCAAGGCTAAGGCGAAGAACAGAAAGCAAGCACATCTTGAACAACAAGTGAAAAATAGAATCTTCTGATCCTGATCACAACTACTACGGCCATGTTTTGTTTGTACAACCAAAAGGTAAGCGCCAGCCTTTCCGCAGCAAAAGGGAATGCGCCTTGCTGGTCAAATGCCGACCCACGTAGCTCAGGAGCATCTGAGCAGTAGTAGCACCCACATCTCAAGATCACTGTAAAAACTGCTCCTGTAACCCAACAAAAAGAACTATTCTTTTTTGTTTTTTGGAAACAAATCAAACACACACTTTAAAATATTATTTATGCTTACAGAACAAGTTCTTTTTATTTTTTTGCCACCAAGACAAGTTCTTTTATCAGATGACGATTGCATTATTGTTTAGTTTCCACAAGCAAAAGAACCTACAGAGTAGAACAGAGTAACAGACACCAAGGAAGCAACCAACTGACCAGAGCACATCTAGGCCTAGAGCTAGAAGGCAAGAACACTAGGACAGGCTTTGCCATTGCATCAAACACACCTGACATTGGCAAGAACAAGCGAAGAACTTTCCATTTGATCACGTACAACGGTAAAGAAATAGAGGTGGGATGCAATGACCAAGAGAGGAGGGGCGGCCTTGGCTCACCTGGAGTCGCGGCCGTCGGTCTGGAAGGCGTCCAGCTTGGAGCCGAGCTTCATGAACTTCATGACGAAGATGAATCTCTCTCTCTCTCTCTCTCTCTCTCTCTCTCCCTCTCCTTGGCGACAACTTCTCTGAAGCTCAGCTCAGCGTGTGTCTCTTGCTTACATTTCGCGTCTCCTTGCCTCCTCCTGCTGCTCCGGTTCTTACCTTGTTTTATCCAGTAAACAGTGGAGACAAGCAGAGGTAGAAGTACTCCCAAGAAACGCACACGGAGCCAGGGCAGAGAGAGAGAGAGAGAGGTGGTTTGGTGAGAGAGGGATGGTGGTATTAACTCGGGGTCTTTATGCATGCCTCGTTCGCCTACCTGGGCTCTAGCCATGCTAGCACGCCTCAACGCCTGGTCATTTCTTTTCCTATTTTTCAGTTGCGCGTGCCATACGGGAAGTATTTTTCTTCTCAATTTATATCAGATGAAGATTTGAAGATGAGCCCTTTCGAGATCTCGTCCTTATGAAAAGTTGTAGGATGAAAAACATGTGTTGACCATGAAGTCCAAAGTTTATGGTATCATGCTAGTATTTGCTTGAATTTTACTACCTCTTTATCATAATCCATCAATTTCTAGAAAATATAGTGCTTAAGATAAAAGTAAGTATATATTATGAAAGTATATTTTATGTCAGAGCTAGTAATATTAATGTACTGCTATAGATGTTCGTTTTCTTTCTATAGTCAAAGCTAAAAATCTTTAGTTCTAAGACAACCAGCATTGTGACATTAGTACGTAGTAGTAGTAGTCAATGTTACTTTCAGCAGAAACAGGGTAGAAAGTTCAGGATGGTTCTTAGTCTAAAAATTCTTAATCTGCATCAGTGCAAACTACAAACTCAGGAGCAGAAAAAAAAACTCCAGCTCAAATTTCTACAGGAAATCACTACACCCATCCCCGGCAACAGCAACGGATCAACACGAATCGGTAACAGTTCATCCATAGCATTGGAGGAGGAGATCATGCACAGGACCAGGAGACCGACCGAAACCAGTAGTTCCGTAGTAGCGGTAGGTTTCCAGCGCTTCAGGACTTTGACTACACACACACATAGATCCGTAGCAGCCGGCCGATGCTCGATCGCCTCCGTATGTAGGCCCTGGCCCACAAGCAGCTGCACTGACTCCCGATCCCACCTTGGTGGGTACCACTGTCGGTGAGTACAACGTAGTAGTAAGAACCATGTGGGATCTTGTGCGGGGCTTCTGGTTGTTGCACACCCGTGTGGCGCGGCGGTTTAGCTTGCTAGCTGCTGTCCTCTGCTCTGCTGTAGCGGGTTTGGGTTTGACTCCTCTTTTCTCTGCTACTGTAATCTTGTTGGCAGAGGCATTTGTGTCGTGGCACACTTGTCTGCCGCATGTCCTAGTTGTTGGGTCTGTTTGGTGCTGGATTAATTTTCTGGACATTGCTACATACTTGTCATTCCGAGGGATGGTCTACGTGAAGCCTAAGGTGCAGGGGAGGAGGAAAACTATGAAAAAGAAACCATGATAGGATTATTTGGAACGTGAGGGCATAGGCCCCTCGAGAAACAGAGATTGTAGAATTTAGAGGGAGCTGTACTACTTCTTTAGGTTTCAGATGATGAATACTTTGCCACAAAATTTATTATTGGAGTTAAATATTAGGTTCAAGAATTCAACGTTTATTTTTGAAATGTGTATACCAGATGTTCCGACTCAGGAACCAGATATTCCGATGTTGCAAAATTTATGGCCACGTGCTTTTTGATGTTTTAGAGTTTGGTCAATTTGTCTCGTAAAATTTGATGAAATTGTTTTCTCGACTAATTTGGGTCAAGTGAAAAAGTTGTGCTCGCATCCGGTTTGCTTGTCTACTAGTGTGCAGAGTTAATGAGTGCGATGGTGATTCGGTCACGAGGATCGGCATGACGCCTGGAGGGCGGAGATGTGATCAAGGTGGTGGCGACGACATCGGGCCGCTCAAGACCGAGTCTTAGCGGGCAAGTCAAAGGTGAAGACAAGACGTGAGGACTAAGTTGGTGCGAGATCACTTTTGTAAAAGTGCGAACACCACCGAAGCAAAATCAAAGAAATCGCAGCGGCGGCTAACGATGCAGTTTAGGATTAGGTTTGCGGTGGTATGAAGGTTTGAAAGTTGATAGGTGGCTTAGACGCTTTGGGATACGTGCTAAGTGCCCTATGTCTTTAAGTGGGCTTTAAGACCCAAGTGGAAAGGGGTATGCCCCTCTCCACTATAAATAGGAAATGGTGGGTTTGTTAAACCTCAACTTTTTGGATAATCCTTTATAAGAGCTGCTCAAGAGAGTTTTAGCCTAAGATGAGAGGCTTTTAAAACATCAAGAAAATCAATACAAAAACAGTTCCAAGAAGATCCATGTGTTTCTCCATGTAGTTGTGAGTTTCTTCCCTTTTTGTTGTTTGGATTTTCATTCTCTTACTTTTCTTGTGGATTGATTCTTGATATGACAAGTTAGTGATGGAGAAATCATATTTACCTTGATTCCATCCAAGCATATTCAAGAAATCGATCCTTTACTTCATGTTTTGAGTTTGCTTGTAAGAAAAGTAAGAAATAGGAATTTCGTGATCAACTCGTTTGGAGGGTTTTGTTTCTGAGATTTGAATGTTGGAATAGATTGTTAGGACATGCGAGAAATCTCCATATTGATTGCATATTATAATTCCTCACGTGCACATAGAAAATCGATGGTTTGCATTTTCTTTCAATCTTTAAGGTAGTTTTGAGGGAGTTGATAAAAGATAGTTTTTTAGGTGAAACAAATTGTGATTAACTCTTGATCTAGCATCACAATACCATTCTCTAACTTCCTGCCAAGTTTCATCGAATTTTGTTGGACGAATTTTGAACTAGAGCGAAAGTTGCACCAATTTTCTGTTTTCTGGAAATCGAAATCCGGACAGTCCGGATTTTACCCGGAGGGTCTGAATTTTCAAATCCGGAGGGTCTGGGTAGTACTCTGGGTCTTACAGTAGGTTTCCGGACTGTCACTCGGAGGGTCTAGATTTGCACTGTTGCTGCTTCGGACATTAACTGTTTTGGCCATAACTTTTGCATCCGAACTCGGAATTAAGTGATGTTGGACTTGTTTCGAAGCTATCGATGAGCTCCACATCACCAAGGATTATTGAGGGTTTTTTCGCTGCATTTTCACTCTGATCGTACTAGTCCTTATGTGACCTTGTATGTGAATGTTAAGTGAAAATATTTTGAAATCGATATTCACCCCACCCCCCCCCCGATCGGAAGCCATCGATCCAACAGAGATATTCGAGGGAAATTCTTTAGAAAGAGAGTTGATTTTATGGGGTTACAAGAGGATGAAATTTGATTTCACTGCTCTAGACTTGCAAAGCTCTTTCTGGGGTTAGGAATTACATGGAACTGGTCTGCGCCCCTATGGAGGTTTGGTGGTATTTTAGTAGGTATAAATAGTGACATTTTTGATACTTTGGAGCATCAAGTGGACAATCATTTTGTTAGATTATTATTGTGTGGGAGAGAAGTTAAATTCAAGTGGGATTTGGTTATTGTATACGGTATTGCCCAACCTGAGAGAAAGGTTGGGTTTTTGACTGAGCTATCCAGGCTTTGTTAGGATAGTAAGTTTCCAATTTTAATTGGTGAATATTTCAATATTCTTAAGAAATCTTCTAAGAATAATAAAGATGGCAGCTACTCTAAATGGAGTTTTCTGATTAATGCAGTCATCAAACAAGCTGATTTGAGAGAATTATCATTGAATGGGAGATCCTTTACTTCGAGTAATGATCATGGCTCCCTATTTTTGAGAAATTGGATAGGATACTTGTTTTCTCGGATTGGGAGGAATATTATCCATTGCCATTGGTTACTGCTTTAGAACAAACTTTATCGGATCATACACCCTTGCTCCTAGATACTGGGAAATGCGCCCCTAGAAGTTCTTGTTGGGGAACGCGCTACGCAAAACAAAATTTTTCCGCGCACGAACCAAACCAAGAAACACTATCGAGGTGTAGGTAACGATATCATACCTTCGACGATCACGTCAATGCAGCGGAGAAGTTGACCGATGTCGATGAAGTCCGCAGACTCCCGCAGCTAGGTTATACCTCCCAGCCGCGAGAGCGATCTCCTCGTGAATAGTTCGCCCGATCAAACGCCGAAGTATACGACGTCTCCGAGGTATCCACGCGTACCGGATCAGCGACACCGCCGTAATGTGTGGACCAGCACACAAGAACAGCAGGGATCTACGAGAAGGAGAAGCAGCAGCGCGCCGGCAGCTGTACTAGATCCAATCTAGAAGAGAGAGAAAAAGAAGGCTGTGGCCAATCTAGAGATGGCCGGCCTAGGGTTTAGTCCAAGGGACTAGGGCTGCCTCTGGGGCTGCTTGGGATACCCTTTGAGGTGCCCTGCCCCTCTATTTATAGGGGTTGGGGCAGCTCTCCCTAGGCAGGTGGAGTCCTACTCCAGCAGGGACACCCTGTTGGAGTTGGAGTCCAACTCCACTAGAACCTTCTAGAATTTCTAGAACCTTCCAGAACCTTCTAGAACCTTCCAGAACCTTCTAGAACCTTCCAGAACCTTCCAATACTTTCCGGAACACTTCCGGACATCACCGGAACCATCCGGGACCTCCCGGAACACTTTCGAGATCATCCGAAACACTTTCGGAACCCTTCTCTCTCGTTCTCCATAAATCGTAGCATTCCTAAATGTCGCTAAAACGTTAAGCGTGTGACCCTATAGGTTCGAGTATATGTGGACATGTCCGGAATACATTCCGGTCAATAATCGTCAGCGGGATCTGGACACCCATAACGACTCCCACATATCATCGAAGATCTTTATCGAGCAAACCTTGTATTGTCGCATACAATTCCTTTTGCCTCACGATACATTACACAACCCGAGGCGAGACTTTGACGGTATCCCTGTGATCAACTCCTTGATCACCATACCTAGTTATCCTCGTTACCGGTTTGTACTCTTTTCTCGTTTCCGTATTCCGGTATCCCCGTGACTAACCTTTTAGTCACAATACCTGGCCAGGCGATGCTGGACACCGTAATACCGAGTGGGCCCAGAGTGTATCTCTCCATCGCCGGATGGGCAAATCCCAGTCTTGACATATCTAGAACCACGATATACTTTCTGGTGTACCTGGAAGTCACCTTTATAATTACCCAGTTACGGCGTAACGTTTGATGACCCCAAAGCAACCATCCGGTATCCGGGTCTATGGTATTCTCATGGTCTAAGGACGCAAGTAAACGTTAACACATCATGAGAAGATACTGACAACATATTGACGAAGTGATCTCGCAGTATCTCATAAGGGGTCTATCCAACACCATTGTTACCCTAACAATGTGTTCCCATTATTGCCGGCATCCTTGTTACATTAACAATGCCCATGATCAGGAAAACAAGATCATCAACAATACATGAGCTAGTCCAGAGGCCTGACTAGGGATCTGAATGGTGTTTATTATTCCACACATGCAATTAGGTTTTCCTCTGAATCTCATATTCAAGAACCAATGCAATTATAGCATAGAACATAAACTTAATCATGAACATGAAAATAGAATAATAACAACTTTATTATTGCCTCTAGGGCATATTTCCAACAGTCTCCCACTTGTACTAGAGTCAATAATCTAGCCAATGCTTAAGCTCCTAACACCTATGGCATTCCGGTGTTGCTCATGCTTTGCTTGTGGTAGAGGCTTCGTCAGCGGATCTGACACATTCAGATCCGTGTGTATTTTGCATATCTTTACGTCTCCACGCTCCACCAATTCACGAATGATGTGGAATCGGCGTTGTATATGTTTGGACTTCTGGTGGGACCTTGGCTCCTTGGCCTGAGCTATGGCGCCACTATTGTCACAATAGAGCTCCATAGGATCCAGCGCGCTCGGAACCACACCAAGCTCGGTGACGAACTTCTTAATCCAAACGCCCTCCTTTGCCGCTTCTGAAGCGGCGATATACTCAGCCTCCGTTGTAGAATCCGCCACAGTGTCCTGCTTGGAACTCTTCCAGCTCACTGCGCCACCGTTCAGTGTATACACTAAGCCTGATTGAGATCGAAAATCGTCGGATCTGTGACAAAGCTGGCGTCGGTGTAACCCTTTACAACGAGCTCTTCGTCACCACCGTATACGAGAAACATATCCTTAGTCCTCTTCAGGTACTTTAGGATATTCTTCACTGCTGTCCAATGATCATGACCTGGATCACTCTGGTATCTGCTCGTAACACTTAGAGCATAGGACACATCTGGTCGTGTACATATCATGGCGTACATGATTGACCCAATCGCGGATGCGTATGGAATCTTACTCATGCGTTCTCGCTCATCAGTTGTCGAAGGACACTGATTCTTGCTCAAACTTTTCCCATGCGACATCGGCAAGAACCCCTTCTTGGCGTTTTCCATACTGAACCTCTTCAGTACTTTATCTATATATGTACTCTGGCTTAGCCCTATTAGGCGCTTTGATCTATCTCTATAGATCTTTATACCTAATATGTATGCTGCCTCGCCTAAATCTTTCATTGAAAAACTATTTTTCAACGAAGTCTTAATATTGTCAAGAAAAGATACATCATTCCCAATCAACAATATGTCATCCACATAGAGTATTAGAAATGCTATTGCGCTCCCACTTACTTTCTTGTAAACACAAGCCTCTTCGCAGTTCCTGATGAAGCCAAACCCTTTGACCACTTCATCAAAGCGAAGATTCCAACTCCGTGATGCTTGCTTCAGTCCATAGATGGATCTCTGAAGTTTGCATACCTTTCCAGCATCCTTTGGATTGACAAAACCCTCGGGTCTGTATCATATACACGTCCTCGGTTAGCTTCCCATTCAGGAACGCTGTTTTGACATCCATTTGCCATATCTCGTAATCGAAATATGCAGCAATCGCTAGAAGAATCCGAACAGACTTAAGCATCGCTACGGGAGAGAATGTCTCGTCGTAGTCAACTCCTTGAACTTGTCGGAAACCCTTTGCGACAAGTCGAGCTTTATAGATGTATACATTCCCATCCGCGTCTGTTTTCTTTTTATAGATCCATTTACATTCGATAGGCCTCACGCCTTTCAGGAGGGTCCACCAAGCTCCAAACTTGGTTCTCGTACATGGATTCTATCTCGGATTTCATGGCGTCTAGCCATTTAACGGAGTCAGGGCCCATCATTGCTTCCGTATAGGTCGCAGGCTCATCGTTGTCTAACAACAATACCTCGTCCGAAAACCACTGTGGTTTCGTGCGAATCCTACCAGACCTTCGTGGTTCAGCTGCTGGCTCGACTGAAGTCTCTACATCACATGTAGGGGCTTCCGTATCAGTCATTGTGGGAAACTCCGGAACCACTTCCGGCGTTGCATCACTTTGACCTAATGACGAAGATTCACCAATCTCGTCGAGTTGCACTATCCTCCCACTCACCCCTTTCGCAAGAAACTCTTTCTCGAGAAACACACCGTTCTTTGCGACAAACACTTTGCCTTCGGTGCGGTGATAGAAGGAATACCCAACAGTTCCTTTGGGATAACCAACAAAGAAGCATTTATCCGATTTGGGATCGAGCTTATTTGGTTGTAAACGCTTTACATATGCATCGCATCCCCAAATTTTAAGAAAAGACAAGTTAGGTTTCTTCCCATGCCATATCTCATATGGTGTCGTTTCAACGGATTTAGATGGTGCTCTATTTAGTGTAAAAGCGGCAGTCTCTAAAGCATAACCCCAAAAAGATAATGGCAGTTCAGTTAATGACATCATCGATCTTACCATGTCCAACAAGGTTCGATTACGTCTCTCGGACACTCCATTCCTCTGTGGCGTTCCGGGAGGCGTAAGCTGTGAAACAATTCCGCAGCTCTTCAGATGTTCGCTAAACTCGTAACTCAAATACTCCCCTCCGCGATCTGATCGCAGAAACTTGATTTTCTTGTTACGATGATTTTCTACTTCATGCTGAAATTCTTTGAACTTTTCAAAGGTTTCAGACTTATGTCTCATCAAATAGATATACCCATATCTACTCAAATCATCCGTGAAGGTAATGAAGTAGAGGAATCCACCGCGTGCAGCTATACTCATTGGACCACATACATCCGTATGTATGATCTCCAATAAGTCAGTCGCCCGTTCTACGTGGCCTGTGAACGGCGTTTAGTCATTTTACCCATTAGACAAGGCTCGCAAGTGTCAAATGATTCATAATCAAATGACTCCAAAAGTCCATCACAATAGAGTTTCTTCATGCGCTTCTTTCCAATATGACCCAAACGGCAGTGCCACAAATAAGTGGAATTCGAATCGATTATCTTGCGACGTTTAGCGTCAGTGTTATGGATGTGTGTATTACCATCAAGATTCATAATAAATAACCCATTCACAACGGGAGCATAGCCATAAAACATATTATCCATATAAATCGAACAACCATTGTTCTCAGACTTAAACGAATAACCGTCTTGCAACAAACATGATCCAGAAATAATGTTTTTGCTCAAGGCCGGAACATAGTAACAATTACTAAGCTCTAATATAAATCCTGAAGATAAATGTAGAGGTAGGACACCGACGGCGAGCACAGCAACTTTTACTCCGTTCCCGACGCGCATCGTCACCTCATCCTTTGCCAGTCGCTTAGGCCTCTGTAGTTCCTGCATCGAGTTGCAAATATGAGCAACCGATCCGGTATCCAATACCCAAGAATTACATTGCGGACTAGCAAGGAATACATCAATAACATGTATGACACTCATACCTGAGCTGGACTTTCCAGACTTCTTCTTTTCTGCCAGATATTTCTTGCAGTTCCTCTTCCAGTGTCCCTTCTCTTTACAGAAGAAGCACTCAATATCAGAAGTGGCACCAGTCTTGGACTTCTTAGGCGTGTCAGTCATACTAGCACCCTTGGATTTGCCCTTTTCTTAGACTTGCCCTTCTTCTTGAAGTTGGTTGTTTTATTCACCATCATCACATGATTGGCATCCTTCTGGATTCCACTCTCAGCAGTTTTAAGCATAGTGAATAATTCACCCATACTCTTTTCCATCCCATTCATGTTGTAGTTCATGATGAAGCTACTATAGCTCGGAGGGAGGGAAGCAAGAACAAGATCAGTGCCCAACTCTTGGGAGATTGGAAAACCTAGCGCATCCAACCTTTACGCGTACCCAGACAATCTAAGTACGTGCTGACTCACTGAGCTGCCCTCAGCCATCTTGCATTCAAACAAGGCTTTGGATATCTCATATCTTTCAGTTCTTGCTTGCTTCTGAAACAAAGCTTTCAGCTCCTGGATTAACTCATAAGCAGCCCAATTCTCAAAACACTTTTGAAGATCAGGTTCCATGGAGGCAAGCATGATACACTGTACTGCAATGGAATCATCGCTCTTAGATTGATAGATACGAGTCTCATCATCCGTAGCGTTAGCGGGGAGTTCACCGAGAGTTTGCGATAGGACATAGTCCTTCTTGGCACTCTTGAGGACAATCCTCACATTACGGTACCAGTCCGTAAAGTTGTTCCCAGATGAATTCAGTTTTTCTTTCTCAAGCAACGCGCATAGTGGAAAGGTGGTTACGGGTGCCATAGATCTACAACTTAAAAACAAATACACTTTAGACATTGTTCATGATTAAAACAACTCAAATTAACACTTAATTAGAGTAAGCTCCCACTAAAACCAATATCCCTCATAATTGATTATTAGTGATTCAAGATCCACGACTCACTTACTCCACCATTGATGTGACATCACTGATGATGGAATAACGAGACCGGTAGGTCAACATGCCAATCATATCCCATATGACTCTTGTTCATCTTTCGATGGGTGTGTTCCGAGCCCAAGACGATCTTGCAAAGCTCGTCAAGACAACCGAGTGCTCTGCTGCGCGAACGGTTCGCGCCCGCCTCATATATGTCAAACCTATCGTACCCATGTGACATGCGCGCACCTCAGAATGGCAAATACTCCAGACGGTGCTACACTTGGAAGAACACTAACTACTTTGATATTTGTGTGAGGGATCACCTATTTAACACGTCTACCACGCATCAAACAAGGTGCATAAAAGGGATTAACATCACATGCAATTAAATTATTGTGATATGGTATAGCCCCTTTTGTTGAAGAAGACTTCTTCAACATCTTTTGGCGGAGAACTCCTTCTTCGCGTACGACGTAGCGTCGAGGTCCATCGATGTAAGATTGTCACCACCATGTCCTTGCAATTACAACTATTTGCTATCACATAGCTAATAAAATAAATGCATTACATGGCTTTCTAGTTGACGCGTAGGTCAATATAATAAATAATGACAATCGTATTGGCTCCTGCCGATTGCCGTACTCATGACACGTAGGTCATGACAAAATTAAAATTACAAACACTTTGCATCTCATACAATCACATTGCATCACATAGGCTATACCACATCACATGCATACCCTGCAAAAACAAGTTAGACGCCTCTAACGTTTATGCTACATACGTGGCTTTATGGCTACGTTGCAAACCGTTTGCTACCTACGTTACCATAAGCATGATTGCTCTTGCAATTATTTAACTGTCGGGGTGTCTGGAATTGGAGACTCGGAAATCTCGAACCCCATACTAAACTTCGTCATACGCATGACCCCGTGTAGATCACATCTACAAGCCCGCTCATTGCAAATTTATCTTTCTCAACTAAAGTGAAACCAAAGTCATCCTTAGCATGTCTCGATCCGAAGATCGTAAGGTTCGCCGGACCTCTGAAATTTCACGATGCCGCCGCCGAGATCAAAATTTTGCAATGAGAGGGAAACAACAAGAAAATCTGGTGGTAGATCTCATCTAACACCCCGCACATCATATGTGCAATGCCGCATATCACATATGCTCTAGTCGTACCTACAACTACGCATAGAACCGCTCTGATACCACTGTTGGGAACGCGCTACGCAAAACAAATTTTTCCGCGCACGAACCAAACCAAGAAACACTATCGAGGTGTAGGTAACGATATCATACCTTCGACGATCACGTCAATGCAGCGGAGAAGTTGACCGATGTCGATGAAGTCCGCAGACTCCCGCAGCTAGGTTATACCTCCCAGCCGCGAGAGCGATCTCCTCGTGAATAGTTCGCCCGATCAAACGCCGAAGTATACGACGTCTCCGAGGTATCCACACGTACCGGATCAGCGACACCGCCGTAATGTGTGGACCAGCACACAAGAACAGCAGGGATCTACGAGAAGGAGAAGCAGCAGCGCGCCGGCAGCTGTACTAGATCCAATCTAGAAGAGAGAGAAAAAGAAGGCTGTGGCCAATCTAGAGATGGCCGGCCTAGGGTTTAGTCCAAGGGACTAGGGCTGCCTCTGGGGCTGCTTGGGATACCCTTGAGGTGCCCTGCCCCTCTATTTATAGGGGTTGGGGCAGCTCTCCCTAGGCAGGTGGAGTCCTACTCCAGCAGGGACACCCTGTTGGAGTTGGAGTCCAACTCCACTAGAACCTTCTAGAATTTCTAGAACCTTCCAGAACCTTCTAGAACCTTCCAGAACCTTCTAGAACCTTCCAGAACCTTCTAGAACCTTCCAATACTTTCCGGAACACTTCCGGACATCACCGGAACCATCCGGGACCTCCGGAACACTTTCGAGATCATCCGAAACACTTTCGGAACCCTTCTCTCTCGTTCTCCATAAATCGTAGCATTCCTAAATGTCGCTAAAACGTTAAGCGTGTGACCCTATAGGTTCGAGTATATGTGGACATGTCCGGAATACATTCCGGTCAATAATCGTCAGCGGGATCTGGACACCCATAACGACTCCCACATATCATCGAAGATCTTTATCGAGCAAACCTTGTATTGTCGCATACAATTCCTTTTGCCTCACGATACATTACACAACCCGAGGCGAGACTTTGACGGTATCCCTGTGATCAACTCCTTGATCACCATACCTAGTTATCCTCGTTACCGGTTTGTACTCTTTTCTCGTTTCCGTATTCCGGTATCCCCGTGACTAACCTTTTAGTCACAATACCTGGGCAGGCGATGCTGGACACCGTAATACCGAGTGGGCCCAGAGTGTATCTCTCCATCGCCGGATGGGCAAATCCCAGTCTTGACATATCTAGAACCACGATATACTTTCTGGTGTACCTGGAAGTCACCTTTATAATTACCCAGTTACGGCGTAACGTTTGATGACCCCAAAGCAACTATCCGATATCCGGGTCTATGGTATTCTCATGGTCTAAGGACGCAAGTAAACGTTAACACATCATGAGAAGATACTGACAATATATTGACGAAGTGATCTCGCAGTATCTCATAAGGGGTCTATCCAACACCATTGTTACCCTAACAATGTGTTCCCATTATTGCCGGCATCCTTGTTACATTAACAATGCCCATGATCAGGAAAACAAGATCATCAACAATACATGAGCTAGTCCAGAGGCCTGACTAGGGATCTGAATGGTGTTTATTATTCCACACATGCAATTAGGTTTTCCTCTGAATCTCATATTCAAGAACCAATGCAATTTTAGCATAGAACATAAACTTAATCATGAACATGAAAATAGAATAATAACAACTTTATTATTGCCTCTAGGGCATATTTCCAACAGTTCTTTCTTTAGATTTGAAGATGCTTGGTTTTTAAGGGAGGATTTCAGAGATATTGTGTGTCATTCTTGGTCTTAGCCAGTAGTTGCTTCTCAATTTGGACAGATGGCAAGCTATTTTGAGAAGGCTGCGCCAAAAACTGAGGGGCTAGAATAAGAATATGGATAATTGGTATAAGGAGTTGAGAAATATTGACTAGAATTGATGCAATAGATGGAACGGCTGGAATTTATGGCTTATCTGCTGCAATGTATGAAGAGAATAAGCAGTTAGATGCTCAATTAGCCAGATTACTTATGCAAGAAGTATTAAAATGGATTCAAAGGGCTAAGGATAAAGAGGTTATAGAAGGGGATAATAACACTCACTATTATCATGACAAAGCAAATGGGAGACGTCAAAAAAAATGCAATTGTTAGCTTAGACCATGAGGGGCATATTGTTACTGGACAAGCTGAGTTGGAGAAAATATATTACTGAATATTATAAGAAACTCTTTGGTATCCTAAGGAAACTAGTATAAATTTGGATGTGGATATATTAGTACTCTAAGAGAATATTGCATAGAACATGGTTCAGCCCTTCACTATGGATGAATTGAAACAAGCTGTCTTTGACATAGAACATAATAAATCTCCAGGACCAGATGGGTTTCTTGTGGAATTTTATCAAAAGTTTTGGAAATTAATAAAGTAATCTTAACAGATTTCTTAGATGATTTTGATGCTGGATTGTTAGATATCGGGAGACTCAACTATGGTGTTATTACATTGGTTCCAAAATCCAAAGAAGCACAAGAAATAAAAAAAGTTTAGACCCATATGTCTTTTCAGTGTTAGTTTCAAAATTATTACTAAAGTTCTCATGAATAGGTTAACTTTGGTCTATGAGACACATACTGTTTTCTTGAAACATAGATACATAATGGAGGTGTGCTAATTCTACATGAAACTTTGAGCATAATGCATAGAGAAGTTGTCAACGTTGATGCTCAAAGTGTATTTTGAGAAAGCTTATGACAAAATTAAGTGGTCATTTGTATATCAGATTCTGAAACTTAAAGGGTTTCTAATATTTGGTGTGATTTGGCAATGAGGTCTATTTGGGGAGGCCATATGGGGGTCAAAGTTAATGATCATATGAGACCTTATTTTACAACTCATCAGGGCCTGAGAGAGGGGATACGCTTTCTCCTCTACTCTTTGATCCGGCTGTGGATGCCTTAGCCATTTTAAGGAGAGTGGTTTGACCGAAGGCCTAGTACCTGATCTTGTTGAGGATGGTTTAGTCTTGCTTCAGTATGCTGAAGATACTGTTTTCTTCTCGGATGATGACTTTGAGAGTGCCAAAAGTTTGAAATTCATTTTGTCCCTATTTGAAAAATATCTAGGCTGGAGATAAATTTTCATTAGAGTGAGTTGTATTGCTTCGGGGAAGCTGGTATAGAAAAAGGAACAATTTAGCTTGGTATTGTCTTGTACAGTGGTGGTACTTCCTATGAAATATCTAGGGATCCCCATTAACAAGACTCAGTTGCAACAAGGATTGGAAGAGAACTGATGAAAAGGTGGAAAACATAATTTCTAACAATTGGTGGTAGAATTACCTTGATCCAATCATCTCTTACCAGCATTCCCCTATACATGATGTCTTTCTATAGACTTTTTGTTGGGGTGAGGAAGAGACTGGACTATTTTAGATCATGTTTTCTTTGGCAAGAGGATCAAGGGATTTAGAAATACCACTTAGTTGGGTGGCCTATCATCTGCAATACTAAAGATCAAGGCAGGCTAGGCATCTTAGATCTAGAGTGTATGAATATAGCTCTACTGGGCAAGTGGCTTTGGAAAACGGAAACTGAACAAGGGTTGTGGCAATCAGTTCTGTACAATACGCATTGGGTTGATTAGACACTAATAAGTGTTATATTTTGTCCTGGTGACTCTCTATTTTGGCATGGTTTAACGGAAGTTAGGGATCTGTTTTATAAATTTTACACTAAGAAAGTGGGAGATGGATGACACACACGTTTCTGGAAAGATAGTTTGTTTGGCACAGACCTTTGCTAGTCTATGCTCGTTTGTATAGCGTTTGTCCTCACGACTAGTGTGGCCATAGCACATGTGCTACAAAATGGACGGGACTTCATCCTTTTTTGACATACGCTGTCTGGTGTTACACTCTAGATGTGGGAAGATCTACAGTGCAAATGTTCTAAGATTGTCTTAACTGATGAGCCGGACACAGTAAAACTGTTGCTGAATTCTAAGAGTTTTTCTATTAGATCCTTTAATAATATTATGGAATGGAAAGCTCTTGGGTTTAGGCATACTTTCTTGTGGAAAATCAAGCTTCCTAGAAAATCAAGGTCTTCCTATGGTTAGTGCTTCGGAAGAGTATTTTGATTAAGCATATGTTGCATAGAAGTGGTTGGAAGGGGGACAAACTGTCTCAATTTTGTGGAAATAATGAAACAATTGATCACTTGTTCTTCCTTTGCCCATTAGCAAGATATATCTTGTTGCCTGTAGTGCTTTTGGAATCTCTTCGAAGCCCAGGGGTACAACATCTTTTCGACTTTTGGATTCGATCCTTCGGTCAAAAGGATAAAACTCTTCTGTAGGCACTGCTGCAATTCCTTGGTCCATAATGAAAGCACGTAATGATGCATGCTTTCGCGGTTAAAGATTGTGCAATCCCGCGGCACTGACTAATATGGTGAGTTACTGGTTACCTTTGTGGTCTGTTTTGCAGAAAAAAAAGTCAAACCGCGAGGTGCTAAACTAGGGAGCCAAATTCTTCGAGCTGCTATCAAGTGGGATATATGGAGCTGTGCGTGGATGGAGACCTGCGATAAGCCCGATCGACTGGTGATGCTGGATATGGGTTGTTTTGGAAGACTGGATAATGTAGAATAGTGCGAATGAATGTGTTGTTGTAGTCCTTCTGTGAACAACTGTTTTGCATCAGTTGCTGAGGCTATCTTTGTCTAGTTGGTTTCTGATTCCTGTTTTTTTCCCTCCTATTTCGCCTTGTAGGAACTGAATAGTTTCTAGAAATGAAAATCGGGGGCCTCGAACCTCTTGCTAAAAAAAACCTTCTTGACATTCTCGTCTAATGAGGATTAATGTCGCTATTTGGCATGCTTAATAAGGAAGTCTTGTCCATGTCTTATGAGCCTATGTTATGCGGATTCGAGCTGTCAGAAGACGAGTCTTATATAAAACGAACAAAATACTTATCAAACATGCCTAACTCAAAATATGTCAAAGTAAGACAATCACAATTAGCAACCAGATGTATAGTTCATTTGTTTCTCTCCTAGCCTTCACTCCTCTCCTCCCCCTTCCCCCCCCCTCCTACATTTTTTTTTCCGTGTGGGCTGTTTACTAAAAAATATAATAGCTACCACATACTCCCTTCATCCAAAAATGTAAGACGTAATTTGATTGGTTAAGATAAAAATTTGGCTAATAATTATTTTATTAATATGTGGTTTATGTTATATAAAATTATAATCATAAGAAAGTACTTTCAAATACGAATCTAATGATATCAATTTTATGTCATATAAATCACATATTAATGAAGTAATTGTTGATTAAAATCTTATCTTAATCAATTAAAATACGTCTTATATTTCTAGATGGAGAGAGTAATTTATACCCATTTTGACGTAAAAATGTATAAGTTGTGGTGGTGAATTTGAACACCGTAGAAAGCGTGGCAATGCACTGTCGCCAGCGCATTAGCTGTATATGCATAGGGCGGAAAAGAGGGAGAGGAAAAAGAGCGGCAAGTGTCTATCGGGAATTGGGATTGGGAATTTGGGATTGGGTGTGGGAGAAGGGGACCGACCACCAAAAAGGAAAAAAAGAATGAAGCGGCGAGAAGGACTCACGGGTCATGCACAAATGCGCACAAGGGCACGAGGCACAGGGGAGCAGGAGTGCTTTTTGTTGCCCTCCTCATTCCAAACATGAAAACACTTTGCATAGGGAGGGCCCTCTCTTCCCTGTTTTTCTTCTCTCTCCCTCCCTCCATGCTAACTCACTTAGGCCGTGATTGGTTGTCCGTATCGTTTTATTTTAGCTTATTTGGCCAGGTTTAAGCAAGGCTAGTTAGTAGAGACATGCCAGGAACGTAGATACATGTTGTTTGGTTGGTTGCATAAAAAATACATTAAGATTAAAAATCATATTAAAACTAGTAGAATACATTGTTCCATCTTAATAAACATTAATTATACATTAATAATGGCTAACATACCTTATTCAATGTTAAAATTCTTAATACATGCTAATCATTAAGGTAAGCATGTACTTAGTACTCTAAGGCTGCATCATAGAGAAGTTCGAATTGACATTCCCATAGCTAGGCCTAAAAAAGCTTCCGAATTTGAAGTGACCAGGATGGCTGGGTCATGCAGCTCAGCAACCAATCAACCAATGGATGTGTCAGGAGTGCCATAGAGATAAATTCAGGAGAAAGTTCGTAGCATGTGCTACTTCATAGCTAGAGCTGTCCTGATGTTGGCTAAGTCAGGCATCCACCAACAGAAGAGACTAACGAAAACGAAGTAGAAAGTAGGGTGTCTTCCACAATGGGGGGCTTGTCGAATCTCTTTTCGGATCTCACAATCCCTGGTAATCATGGAGGATGCAGCCTAAAGGACCAGATGACCCATATGTATCATTTGTATAAGCCTTGTATACGCGTGCACACTTTCAAGTGTAATCCGTAATCTTATATGCATGATGACATAACTGTTTTGGAGTTTTGTTACAAGAAGAAATCTAAAGCAGATAAATCAAACAGAGGTAAAAGAATGCATAAATGTTTTGATGCAAATTTTATCCAATAGTGTTTATTTTCCTATTTCTTTTTGCTAGGAAAATCTAACCGCGTGTTAATTCTGTCTAACAAGGGTTGCTTCAGGGCTCTCAGCTCGTTAGAAATTTTCAAGTTTTCCTTGAAACATAAGTTGTTGGATTTAATTGATCTAAACATGATCTAATCACATGATCAAACATGCAAGAACTAGAACACCGGATGACTTGCAATTAAACTGAAGATGCCAAAGCGTAACGGAGACTGAAGCCATGACCGCACATTGGATCGTCAGCAACGGCTCGAGTTTGTTCTTCCAAAGCAAGAGGCAGACCTTGTGTCTCCAACTATGATGAGATATAGGTGGATTATTATGCCCCGCTTTAGGGACATGACCCCGTATTTATACACAAATCTTATTTGTCATTTTTCTATTCTAACCCATCACATAATAAAAAATAGTGATCGGTCTCTACACATATAGAGTTCAGACTTATCACGATTAGATGCTTGTGCCTCAAGAAACAAGAACTTTAGTTGGTCACTTAATTTGTGAACCAACTTTTATGATAGCTATAATATACGTATCATATGTAGGTCCACCTAATAGGAAAATTTTCAACATAAGTAGCTTCCATGTTGTTACCATGGTCAATGGTAAGATGTAAACCTTAGCATTGCTCAAGTTTTTTTTAAATAAAGAAGTGGGCAATCTCGGCCTCTCTATCGACTGATGCACGCAGCCATTTTTATTCAAAATAGTTACTACAAAATGTTTTAGACTCCTCTTAGGAGTAAATGAAGCAGTAAACTAGTGGGATACAACTCAAACATCACATAGTCTGTTACTACAGACGCCAACCTTATCGGGCTCACAACTCCCTTGCGACCATCTCCAATCGACCACCACTAGCCATTGAAAGTGCAACTAGCCCCTAAGTATGATTTTGGTAATTAACGACAATTTCTATGGACTAACGATTTTTTAGTTGGATATGAGGTCATGTTACATAGGTGATGCATGAAGGATATTGAATAGATTCAGGCATGAATGTCATCAAATCAAAGAGAAAGTCATGTGATCAATAAGAGGTGAAGAAACCAACCTTTAGGGGTCAATGACGGGCTCACCGTGTGAGCTAGAAACGACCTAGGTGAAAATGAATAGAAGATGAAGGTTGACCAAGATAAAGTTCGAGAATGAACTTAAGATGATCAACATAGAATGTAAAGAATGTACCACTTGTGAGAGTGTGATCAAATGGACTTAGTAAACATTTATGTATTACTTTATATCAACTAACTCATTTTATAGGTGTGAGAGTGTGCGTGCAGGTTAGGTGCCAATCATGGATTTTTATCAGAAGGACGATTCCATTAGGAGCCCATGAAAAGGTGACAGTAAGTGTGATGGTCATCAAGTTCAAGATAAGCATCTAGAGAAAACATATGCTTGAAGCTTGCAGCCCATCAAGTGAAGATGATTTTAAGAGAAAACTTTCTATAAATGATTATATAGGAGCTAAATGAAAGACTTCATAGAGCGATGGTGATGAAGGTGATCTGTCTTAGAGCAAGGGTGATGGTGTTATCAAGCCCAAATGGAATGCGTAAGGCAAATATGTGTCTAGACTAGGTTTTCCTAGTTTAACCGATCTCAAGGAGTTTGGAGGGAGACTGGATTATATGACAGATAATTGTACTATCAAGAGGTTATCAAATGAGTAGATTGATCATGCCGTGTGTCGATTGCTCAAACCATTGTATAAGTTGCATGTCCCTTTGTGGTGGAGGTGCTAGAACTTTGAGTTCTAGTTTATCTGGAGGATTCGAGCTTTGAGTGCTCAGAGGCTCTGAGCGGAGTTCGTTGTTTGCATGAGTTGTCACTAGACTTTATGTCTAGGCTTGAGTTACTGGACCAGTCCAGGTGGACAATTTGATCAGGTACAGAGTCTTCGACAAATTTTTTTAGAGGATCCGGACTAATAGAGTAAGGAGGAAAGTTTTCCCCGGAGTGTCAAACATAGTCCTGAGGTGTGTGGAGCCGAACTAGCCGCTGGAGACTTTCTCTAGGGGGGTCGGTTTGACAGGCCTTAGGGGGTGATTTGACCAGCAGCCCTAGCCAGAGACTCCGGAAGTTGCCCTAGAGTCTCCGGAGCCTAGATAGAGAATTGATTTGCCCACAGAGTTGTTCCCTAGAGTCTTCGGGGTTCACTTGGTGCGTTGGAAGTCTTCATCCGGAGTACTCGGAGATATGTCGGAGACTGTAGGGTGTTAGGGCTTCTCTATGACTCTGTGTGTACAACAACCATTTTTGAACCGTTGGAGGGGTGGGGGGGAGGATCAGTCTGACCGGCTCTAGGGCGATTTAAACCATCAACCTCGCATAAAAACCGTTTTTGAGAGTTGGCTATAGGTAGCCACCTTGGGCAGGCTTGGGAGAGTCGCTGCTGTCATTGGAGTCATTTGTTGACCTCATATATTGTTTCCTCCCTCTCTAATCTCTCTAGTGCATGAGTTCCTCTTGGTGAGGTGCGATGAGAGTTCAATGTCTTGTTTGGACTTGGCGATTGCATTGGTTGCATGGTTTTTTTAGCTCTCAATGTCGATCGTGTTCGAGTGAGAATCCAAGAATTTGTTACTCTTGGAGGCCATCGACTCCTAGATGACTTGATGGTGTCGGTTCGGTGATCTTTTAAAGGAACTTATGAAGAGGCGCGAGTGATTTGTGAAATGGTTGTGGAGCTGGCCATCTTCGAAGTGAAGGAGCTAATCATAGTGATCGAGAAGACACAAAAGCATCCTCGAGAGGAAGTGGTTTGAAAAAGAGTTTGTCTTTAATCATGAGTGATCGGGCTCCTAAATGAAAACGTAAGATATTGGTGAATATCCAAACTTCGGAACAAACATTGTTTGTCGCTTGTCTTTTTTACATTCTTAGAATTCATATTTGCACTAGAATAGCTGTATTCAGTTGAGCCTAATATATTTAGGATTTGAGCTTGTGAAAATCCGACTAGTTTAATTCCGCATTAGGATTGAGCCGTATCCATAATTGTTTTCAAAATACATATTCACCCTTTTTTACTGACTTCTAGGTCCTTTTGGCTGTAGAATCATACGCCTCCTGCCACTATAATAAGAACCACTTACGGATTCAGTTGGTAGCTACGTGAATAACCCGTGAAAAAAAAACCTTTTTAATTTATGTTTGCAAATGGTTATTCTAGTCCGCTAACCAATTCAAAGTATTGCTCAACTTTGAACCGATATTGAAAAAAGTAAAAGATTGCAGCTACGATCAGCACCTGTCGCAATGAGACCACTTGGAAGCGGCATCATCGTTACGGCCCGACGATCGAACAGCCAACCCGTAATCGCTATGACCTAATTGCAAGAGCGGACGGTAGTTCCTATGCAGTAGAGAGAATAGGCTCTATCCGTGGATTTTCTCTACTTTTTATACATTTTGCTCAAAGTGTTGAGGGAGATATATATATATAGTGCATCAAGTTGTTTGTATGGGCAAACTTGATCCTCTCCGCCAGTAACCCAGGCCAGGGAAGTGGATGATGTTTGAGCATGTACATTTGTGCGAGTGTTGTCATTTCTTGGTTTCTTTAGTAGAAGAGGGGTTATGCCATATCACTGAACCCGAAACCGATCCAATACATTACGGATTACACGAGAATGTAGCTTTTTACGGCTTCACCATAAGCTTTAACAGCTAGCTTCATGAGTGAACTTAAGCTGCCTGGCGGGATCAAATTCAAGACTATTTGGGTTTTCTAGTGTCAGGACGGTTTCATCTTAGCTGGCGTTTGTTTACATGCCTTGATGCCTAGTGGTGAATCAATCAGAAGTTAATTAAGTGGATCAACAACTAACCTCTGGGCTTGTGCACCTGATGATTAACACGGGAATATAAAACATGGGATTTACGGGCAAAGACAGAATATCGTCAAACTCTACGGATTTCGGGATCTTTTGCTATGGAGACAAGACAAGCAGCTAGGTTCTAAACGCTATGATTAATTTGGCATCCATGCGCAGGCGCGCACGCCGTTCTCGACCCATCCCATGTGTTGTTCATAGCCTTTGACAACTAGTGGCTAAGCAGCAGTAGAATCCCCCCCCGCCCGTGTGTGTGGGGTGGGGGTGTAATTAGTTAACAAGCTAATTAATCATCGATTAGTGATAGCTCTCCACGCTAATATGTTCCCTTGGAGTGATTTGCGCTGGATCATGATCGATCATCACATCTTTTTTGTTTTCAATCGTTCATGATTAGCGCGGCTGGTATCTAGATGGCCATTGCAAAGGCATGATTGCCCTCCGGGGGACCAAAGGATATGGAGACATGGTCCTCACCCTCTAACGGTCAAACAGTGTGGAGATTATCTTAGCGTTTGGACCATGAAGTGGAGATGGGTGTAAAGTTAGCCTTTTTGGTCGAGTATTCCCAAAGTGAAAAGTGTGCCAGTGTGGCATGTGATGAATTTCAGGGCTGAGTCTAGGTACTGGGCTTATCGCCTACCACTGCAGTATATCGTTCATTTAACCTTTCTCGAGGAATGCTTTTGACCTTATTAATTTCCAAGAAAAGTTGAGAAGCTAGCCGTGTGAAAAAAATAGTTCTCTGTTTCTATATGGCGCGATTTGATTGAGTGCAGCCTTTAATTGAAGTTGAACTTTAACATCTTATTTCTTATTGCAATGTATTAGTATTTCGTAATGACTATAATTTCATGGCCTTCGTCTTCCGATGAGCTTAGTGGATGCCCAAATCAGCCCTTTGGCGCGGCTTCATGTTACATATAGCAGGTTGCAAAATCTTTTCTTTTTGTTATGAAAAGCAGGTTGCAAAATCGCCGGGATATATACACACAGTTGTTTAGTTGTAACATAGTCTTTTTTGTTCTTTTCGATTTCTTGGGATTCCAATTCACTATCAATGTGTACGAAATAGTGACTAGAAATATGTTGGAGATAGATTTGAGAAGAGACTGAGTAGTTGAAAGTGCAAAAACGACATACTTATTCTCATAAACTCTGTGCTCAATAGTCTTCCTATGTTCATGATTCCTTCACGAAGGTACCTAAGGGGGTCCGAAAGAGATTGGACTACTATCGCTCCGGAATTTTCTGATAAATGATAGTCATAAAGGCAAGTATAGACTTGCTAAATGAAATATCCTATACCAACCAAGGGGGTATGGGCATTCAGAACCTCGAAGTTAAGAATATTTGCTTATTAAGCAAGTGATTTTTAAGCTACTCAACAAGGACGGTGTTTGGCAAGACCTTTTTAGGAACAAGTATTTAAAGGGACAACCACTTTCGAATGTGTTGTGCAAGCTCGAGGATTCTCACTTTTTGGGCTGGTCTGATGAAGGTTAAACACCTGTTCTTTTCATTTGGTAGATTTAGCACTACATGTAGAGCAGAGGTTTGATTCTGGGATGACGCCTAGATAGATGGTCAGACCTTCAAGGATTGTTTCTCAATGTTGTATAATTTCACCTGCAAAAAACACGCCATGGTTGCTGTGGTGATGAGCACAATTCTTTTGAACGTTTCATTTCGACGGGCCATTGTAGGGCCTAAGCTTGATGCATGGAATGATCTAGTTCAACGGGTAGCGGGAGTTACCCTGGGTCCGAAAAGGGACATATTTAAGTGAAACTTACAGTCCAATGGACGGTTTCGATGTCGTCTATGTATAATGCTTTAGTGCGACCTCACGTCCCTAGTATTAACTAGCGCCTATGGTGATTGTGCTTTTGGAGGCTGAAGCTCCCCCTAAAGATTAAATTTTTTATGTGGTATCTTTGTTACGGGTGGTACTTACTAAGGATAATCTGGCTAAGCGAAATTAGCATGGCAGTAAGAAGTGCTGCTTTTGTGAGAAGGAAGAGATATTCAACATCTCTTATTTGGTTGCCAAGTTGCTCGCTTCGCATGACGATCGGTCTACTTAGTTTCTAACCTTCCACCGCCTCGTAGTATAGCCAATTTGTTTGGGAATTGATTGACGGGTCTTAGGGAGCCTTGCAGGCCTAAATCCTTGTGGGGGTTAGGGGTGTGTTTTGGTTGATTTGGCTATGTCGAAATGATGTAGTATCTGATAATAAAAATTTCTCTAATCCTATGCATGTTATCTTCTTTGTCTATCAATTGGTTGTGGTTATGGTTTTTGCTGCAGCGGCTAGACAAGGAGATGATAGCTCTGGGTGCCCAACGTTTGGAGGAGGTTGTCAAAGATTTTATGTCCAAAAGATAAGTGGGTTTAATAAATTATGTAGTGTTTAAGATAGGTTATGTAATCCTTTTATGTCATTATTGTCAGGTGGCACTTTCTTTAAAACTTGTTCATGAATTTTGATTTTGTGCATCAATCAATTCAGATGTCGGAAAGTCAGAAATCAATAAAGTTTATCCTTTTGTCTATAAAAAAATGTGTTGCACGTTAAATGTTGTAACATAGGACGCCCTGGTTTTACATTTCACGATGCTCCTCCGTCCGTATTTTTTCTCAGAACAATGCTCTTCGTCTTCGATGCTCTCTGACCTTGCAATCGCCTCACATGCACAGTGGTCACTGATTCACCAAGACGTACGTGCGTACGTTGCATCCGTCCTCCAGACGCGACGACCACACACGTACACGATGCAGCTCTTTTAAGGCTATATATATGATTCACGGAGTGTTTGGTTGGACCTCTACAATAACTTTCTCAACTTATAAATTAAAAGCCTAACCAAATAAAAAAGGGTAAACTTGTTTACTTGAAAGTCACAATAGTTCTACGTATTAGAACCTGCAGCACCTGGACACGTGTTGTTCGTGGGTTTTATTGTACAAGTTCCTAATTCGACCCTAAAGTTAGATAAAAACTACTCAACATTACCACTCTGTATAAATAAGAAAAAAAGTCTTCACAACCTCTAACCGCACCCCTCCTCTCTCTTACATAGCTCCACCCGCACACCTCTCTCCCAAACGCGACGGCCTGGCGGTTAGGGTTCGGCTACGACACTCACACGGCCCTCGTCGGCACAGCTCGCCGCCATCCACCGGCTCACGTCCACTCACCCCTTCCTCTCTCCATGGTTGGCTTGGCGTCCATCCACCCTCTCCGCCGTTTGCCCCTTAGGATCTAGATCGAGGCGGCTAGGATTCAGGACCGTGGCCACCTGCGACGGCCCCCGGCGTAGCTTGCCTCCTGTCTGCCAGCTCTCCTCTTGTCCACCAACTCACCTTCATACCTGAGGTCCTCTTTGGGCGCCGGCCGTCGACTCAGCTCTATTGCTGAGCACCAAATCGAGCTCTAGCCTGTGGCTCGCCTATGCCTCTCCTCCTCCCTGAGCGCCGCCCGCCCATCCAGCACCTCCCCAAATGCCCGGTCGCCTGCACCTCCTGATCTAGTGCCTGCCTCTGTGCCCCCCCTTCCTGGTTGCTTGCCGTCGACCCCCCCCTCCCCTCGCTAGATCTTGAGGAGCTGGCCACCCTTGCACCTCCCCCAACCTCGTTGACGACTCTCGACGCCACCCCTAGCTCCTCCACCAGACGATGCCGCTGTTGGAAATATGCCCTAGAGGCAATAATAAAGTTGTTATTATTCTATTTTCATGTTCATGATTAAGTTTATGTTCTATGCTAGAATTGCATTGGTTCTTGAATATGAGATTCAGAGGAAAACCTAATTGCATGTGTGGAATAATAAAGACCATTCAGATCCCTAGTCAGGCCTCTAGACTAGCTCATGTATTGTTGATGGTCTTGTTGCTTTAATCATGAACAATGTCTAAAGTGTATTTGTTTTTAAGTTGTAGATCTATGGCACCCGTAACCACCTTTCCACTATGCGCGTTGCTTGAGAAAGAAAAACTGAATTCATCTGGGAACAACTTTACGGACTGGTACCGTAATCTGAGGATTGTCCTCAAGAGTGCCAAGAAGGACTATGTCCTATCGCAAACTCTCGGTGAACTCCCCGCTAACGCTACGGATGATGAGACTCGTATCTATCAATCTAAGAGCAATGATTCCATTGCAGTACAGTGCGTCATGCTTGCCTCCATGGAACCTGATCTTCAAAAGCGTTTTGAGAATTGTGCTGCTTATGAGTTAATCCAGGAGCTGAAAGCTTTGTTTCAGAAGCAAGCAAGGACTGAAAGATATGAGATATCCAAAGCCTTGTTTGAATGCAAGATGGCTGAGGGCAGCTCAGTGAGTCAGCAAGTACTCAGATTGTCTGGGTACGCACAAAGGTTGGATGCGCTAGGTTTTCCAATCTCCCAAGAGTTGGGCACTGATCTTGTTCTTGCTTCCCTCCCTCCGAGCTATAGTAGCTTCATCATGAACTACAACATGAATGGGATGGAAAAGAGTATGGGTGAATTGTTCACTATGCTTAAAACGGCTGAGAGTGGAATCCAGAAGGACGCCAATCATGTGATGATGGTGAATAAAACAACCAACTTCAAGAAGAATGGCAAGTCTAAGAAAAAGGGCAAATCCAAAGGTGCTAGTATGACCGACACGCCTAAGAAGTCCAAGACTGGCGCCACTTCTGATATTGAGTGCTTCTTCTGTAAAAAAAAAGGGACACTGGAAGAGGAACTGCAAGAAATATCTGGCAGAAAAGAAGAAGTCTGGAAAGTCCAGCTCAGGTATGAGCGTCATACATGTTATTGATGTATTCCTTGCTGGTCCGCAATGTAATTCTTGAGTATTGGATACCGGATCGGTTGCTCATATTTGCAACTCGATGCAGGAACTACAGAGGCCTAAGCGACTGGCAAAGGATGAGGTGACGATGCGCGTCGGGAACAGAGTAAAAGTTGCTGTGCTCGCCGTCGGTGTCCTACCTCTACATTTATCTTCAGGATTTATTTTAGAGCTTAGTAATTGTTACTATGTTCCGGCCTTGAGCAAAAACATTATTTCTGGATCATGTTTGTTGCAAGACGGTTATTCATTTAAGTCTGAGAACAATGGTTGTTCGATTTATATGGATAATATGTTTTATGGCCATGCTCCCGTTGTGAATGGGTTATTTATTATGAATCTTGATGGTAATACACACATCCATAACAGTGACGCTAACGTCGCAAGACAAATGATTTGAATTCCACTTATTTGTGGCACTGCCGTTTGGGTCATATTGGAAAGAAGCGCATGAAGAAACTCTATTGTGATGGACTTTTGGAGTCATTTGATTATGAATCATTTGACACTTGCGAGCCTTGTCTAATGGGTAAAATGACTAAAATGCCGTTCACAGGCCACGTAGAACGGGCGACTGACTTATTAGAGATCATACATACGGATGTATGTGGTCCAATGAGTATAGCTGCATGCGGTGGATTCCTCTACTTCATTACTTTCACGGATGATTTGAGTAGATATGGGTATATCTATTTGATGAGACATAAGTCTGAAACCTTTGAAAAGTTCAAAGAATTTCAGCATGAAGTAGAAAATCATCGTAATAAGAAAATCAAGTTTCTGCGATCAGATCGCGGAGGGGAGTATTTGAGTTACGAGTTTAGCGAACATCTGAAGAGTTGCGAAATTGTTCCACAGCTTACGCCTCCCGGAACGCCACAGAGGAATGGAGTGTCCGAGAGATGTAATCGAACCTTGTTGGACATGGTAAGATCGATGATGTCATTAACTGAACTACCATTGTCTTTTTGGGGTTACGCTTTAGAGACTGCCGCTTTTACACTAAATAGAGCACCATCTAAATCCGTTGAAACGACACCATATGAGATATGGCATGGGAAGAAACCCAACTTGTCTTTTCTTAAAATTTGGGGATGCGATGCATATGTAAAACGTTTACAACCAAATAAGCTCGATCCCAAATCGGATAAATATTTCTTTGTTGGTTATCCCAAAGGAACTGTTGGGTATTCCTTCTATCACCGCACCGAAGGCAAAGTGTTTGTCGCAAAGAACGGTGTGTTTCTCGAGAAAGAGTTTCTTGCGAAAAGGGTGAGTGGGAGGATAGTGCAATTCGATGAGATTGGTGAATCCTCATCATTAGGTCAAAGTGATGTAACGCCGGAAGTGGTTCCGGAGTTTCCCACAATGACTGATACGGAAGCCCCTACATGTGATGTAGAGACTTCGGTCGAGCCAGCAGCTGAACCACGAAGGTCTGGTAGGATTCGCACGAAACTACAGTGGTTTTCGGACGAGGTATTGTTGTTAGACAACGATGAGCCTGCGACCTATACGGAAGCAATGATGGGCCCTGACTCCGTTAAATGGCTAGACGCCATGAAATCCGAGATAGAATCCATGTATGAGAACCAAGTTTGGAACTTGGTTGACCCTCTTAAAGGTGTGAGGCCTATCGAATGTAAATGAATCTATAAAAAGAAAACAGACGCGGATGAGAATGTATACATCTATAAAGCTCGACTTGTCGCAAAGGGTTTCCGACAAGTTCAAGGAGTTGACTACGACAAGACATTCTCTCCCGTAGCGATGCTTAAGTCTGTTCGGATTCTTCTAGCGATTGCTGCATATTTCGATTACGAGATATGGCAAATGGATGTCAAAACAGCGTTCCTGAATGGGAAGCTAACCGAGGACGTGTATATGATACAGCCCGAGGGTTTTGTCAATCCAAAGGATGCTGGAAAGGTATGCAAACTTCAGAGATCCATCTATGGACTGAAGCAAGCATCACGGAGTTGGAATTTTCACTTTGATGAAGTGGTCAAAGGGTTTGGCTTCATCAGGAACTGCGAAGAGGCTTGTGTTTACAAGAAAGTAAGTGGGAGCGCAATAGCATTTCTAATACTCTATGTGGATGACATATTGTTGATTGGGAATGATGTATCTTTTCTTGACAATATTAAGACTTCGTTGACAAATAGTTTTTCAATGAAAGACTTAGGCGAGGCAGCATACATATTAGGTATAAAGATCTATAGAGATAGATCAAAGCGCCTAATAGGGCTAAGCCAGAGTACATATATAGATAAAGTACTGAAGAGGTTCAGTATGGAAAACGCCAAGAAGGGGTTCTTGCCGATGTCGCATGGGAAAAGTTTGAGCAAAAATCAGTGTCCTTCGACAACTGATGAGCGAGAACGCATGAGTAAGATTCCATACGCATCCGCGATTGGGTCAATCATGTACGCCATGATATGTACACGACCAGATATGTCCTATGCTCTAAGTGTTACGAGCAGATACCAGAGTGATCCAGGTCATGATCATTGGACAGCAGTGAAGAATATCCTAAAGTACCTGAAGAGGACTAAGGATATGTTTCTCATATACGGTGGTGACGAAGAGCTCGTTGTAAAGGGTTACACCGACGCCAGCTTTGTCACAGATCCGGATGATTTTCGATCTCAATTAGACTTGGTGTATACACTAAACGGTGGCGCAGTGAGCTGGAAGAGTTCCAAGCAGGACACTGTGGCGGATTCTACAACGGAGGCTGAGTATATCGCCGCTTCGGAAGCGGCAAAGGAGGGCGTTTGGATTAAGAAGTTCGTCACCGAGCTTGGTGTGGTTCCGAGTGCGTTGGATCCTATGGAGCTCTATTGTGACAATAGTGGCGCCATAGTTCAGGCCAATGAGCCAAGGTCCCACCAGAAGTCCAAACATATACAACGCCGATTCCACATCATTCATGAATTGGTGGAGCGTGGAGACGTAAAGATATGCAAAATACACACGGACCTGAATGTGTCAGATCCGTTGACGAAGCCTCTACCACAAGCAAAGCATGAGCAACACCGGAATGCCATAGGTGTTAGGAGCTTAAGCATTGGCTAGATTATTGACTCTAGTACAAGTGGGAGACTGTTGGAAATATGCCCTAGAGGCAATAATAAAGTTGTTATTATTCTATTTTCATGTTCATGATTAAGTTTATGTTCTATGCTATAATTGCATTGGTTCTTGAATATGAGATTCAGAGGAAAACCTAATTGCATGTGTGGAATAATAAACACCATTCAGATCCCTAGTCAGGCCTCTAGACTAGCTCATGTATTGTTGATGGTCCTGTTTTTCTGATCACGGGCATTGTTAATGTAACAAGGATGCCGGCAATAATGGGAACACATTGTTAGGGTAACAATGGTGTTGAATAGACCCCCTTATGAGATACTGCGAGATCACTTCGTCAATATGTTGTCAGTATCTTCTCATTATGTGTTAACGTTTACTTGCGTCCTTAGACCATGAGAATATCGTAGACCCGGATACCGGATGGTTGCTTTGGGGTCATCAAACGTTACTCCGTAACTGGGTAATTATAAAGGTGACTTTCAGGTACACCAGAAAGTATATCGTGGTTCTAGATATCTCAAGACTGGGATTTGCCCATCCGGTGATGGAGTGATACACTCTGGGCCCACTCGGTATTACGGTGTCCAGCATCGCCTGGCCAGGTATTGTGACTAAAAGGTTAGTCACGGGGATACCGAAATACGAAAACGAGAAAAGAGTACAAACCGGTAACGAGGATAACTAGGTATGGTGATCAAGGAGTTGATCACAGGGATACCGTCAAAGTCTCGCCTCGGGTTGTGTAACGTATCATGAGGCAAAAGGATGATATGCGGTAATACGAGGTTCGCTTGATAAAGATCTTCGATGATATGTGGGAATCGTTATGGGTGTCCAGATCCTGCTGACGATTATTGACCGGAAGGTGTTTCGGACATGTCCACATATACTCGAACCTATAGGGTCACACGCTTAACGTTTTAGCGACATTTAGGAATGCTACGATTTATGGAAAACGAGAGAGAAGGGTTTCGAAAGTGTTTCGGATGATCTCGAAAGTGTTCCGGGAGGTTCCGGATGGTTCCGATGATGTCCGGAAGTGTTCCGGAAAGTTCTAGAAGGTTCTAGAAATTCTAGAAGGTTCCAGAAGTTCTAGAAGGTTCTAGAAGGTTCTGGTGGAGTTGGACTCCAACTCCAACAGGGTGTCCCTGCTGGAGTAGGACTCCACCTGCCTAGGGAGAGCTGCCCCAACCCCTATAAATAGAGGGGCAGAGCACCTCAAAGGGTATCCCGAGCAGCCCCAGAAGCAACCCTAAACCCTAGGCCAGCCATCTCTAGATTGGCCACAGCCTTCTTTTTCTCTCTCTTCTAGATTGGATCTAGTACAGCTGCCGGCGCGCTGCTGCTTCTCCTTCTTGTAGATCCCCGCTGTTCTTGTGTGCTGGTCCACACATTACCGCGGTGTCGCTGATCCGGTACGCGTGGATACCTCGGAGACATCGTATACTTCGGCGTTTGATCGGACGAACTATTCGCGAGGAGATCGCTCTCGCGGCTGGGAGGTATAACCTAGCTGCGGGAGTCTGCGGACTTCATCGACATCGGTCAACTTCTCCGCTGCATTGACGTGATCGTCGAAGGTGTGATCTCGTTGCTTGCACCTCAATAGTGATCTTGGGGTAGATTGTGCGCGGTAAATTTTTGTTTTGCGTAGCACGTTCCCCAACAGCCGCTCCTCCTCCCGCCGGAGCTCAAGGAGCCCGCCACCCCTCCGTATTTCCTAATGTTGTTGTAGAAAAGAATTCTTTGCAGTTGATAATCGTATGTGCATTTCATGCTTTCTTCAGTGTTAACCTTCTCTTTTGAGTTTTTTAACTTGATGAATTATTAAATAATTCTCTTGATAGTGTAATGTATACTCCCATAACTTACCTTTTTCTTCACCATATAATATATACCTACAAATCTTGGTGGTTATTCTTCTAATGTTTTTGGCATGATGGTAATTTTCCATTATGTGGTTATTTTAATTTTCAAGTGTCTTGAAACTGTAATGCATGATTCATTGAGTAATGTATTTTGCCTCCATATTCGTAGGAGAAATTACTTGTTCATGCATGATCGATTGAGTAATGTATTTTGCCTCCATATTCCGTAGGAGACATTACTTGTTCATAAAGATAATGTGAAAATTCCAAAACTTGATGAGGAATGATGGTGAAGAATTGCAATTGATGCATGGTGCTTGATGTTTGCTAGTTTCAATAGTGCTTGGTGCAGTTTCATGTGTTATTTTAGACCAAATTAGCTCAAAGAAAACACGTTATTTTGGGGCCTCTACAGCCAATCAGGTTGTATTCAGTTAAATACGATTTTATAACTCAACTTTTTAGCTATGGTTGGCATTAACCTTGTGAGCAGGTCTATAATAAATAGCTCGTTTTTGTACCATATCACCTCAAAAGCATGTCAATTATGGTAATCACCTCAAAAATATGTCATTCACGTTTAATCGGCTAAAAAATCGACCATTTCTAGCTTAAAAATGAGCTGAAAAACTTGTCTTTTGCGTTCAATCAGCTCAAAAATTGCTTATATACAGGTAAATCATCATAAAAGTAGGTAACTAACATTAAAATAGTATATAAATAAGTTCTCAGTAGATACTTTAGATATTTTCACTCACAGTCACAGTTTCGACAGCCAGTTTGCCAAATGATACTGTAGCTTTCTCACAGCAGACAACCCACAATAGTTTTCTCACAACAGAAAACTACAAGTGCTTTTAGATAAGTCATAACTCAATCAAACACCCCCTCACCGTGTAGCTCGCCCCGGCAAAATATCACTTAGAATGCATAAGAGCAACTCCAAGGGCCTCTCCATATTTGCCTCTCCATATCTCCATATGGAGAGCCTCTCTAAAAAATTCCCTCTCCATATTTCTTTGCACTCCAACGGACTCTCCATATTTCACTCTCCATATTCCTCTTTCCTATATTCTATTGATGTTATGTAACTAACAATATATTTGTAACAACTTTATTTGTAACGGCTATATTTCCAACGGTTATATCTCTAACGGATTTCTATATTTCCAACGGCTATATTTTTCAACGGCTATATTTTTTGACTATATATATACACCCATTGCCTGGTTGCTCCTCATCCACCATATCACACTAGTTCCTCCTCAACCATATCACACTGGCTGCTCCTCCTCCACCATATTACAATGAGTCATTGCAACACTCCCATGCAATCCCTCTTGTATTCGTCATCATCGTCATCCGACGACGATGAAGTCATTGTTGCTACAGCATACTTAGCACACAATGAATCAAGGTGGTTGAGTGCCTCACGCCATGGCGGTTCTGTGCATGGACATCGGGTACTTCATCGCAATAGAGAAGCCGGGCACTCTAGACTATACCAAGACTACTTTTCGGATCTCCTATGTACGGGCCAACTATATTTCGGTGCAGGTTTGCAATTAGTCCATATGTTTCTCTTGGCCATTTTGTTTATCATCATGTCCAGTGCATTTGGTCCAAACGGCTCATTCATTTTTTTCACGCAGGTTTAGAATGGCTCGTTCTCTATTTTCCGCATAGTACAAGCTGTAGAAGAGCATGATAAGAGATAGTGCTGGTATTCTTGGGTTATCTTCTTTGCAGAAGATTACCGCATCATTTCGTATGATAACTTATGGAGTACCAGCAGATACTATAGATGATTATATCCGGATTGGAGAAAGCACTGCTATAGAATCTTAAAAGGTTTGTGAAAGCTATTGTTGAAGTATTCGGATATGAGTATTTAAGATCTCTAAATGATTATGATACCGCTAGATTACTTGCAATTGGAGAGGAAAGAGGTTTTCCTAGAATGCTAGGGAACATAGATTGCATGCATTGAAAATAGAAAAATTTCCCTACAGCATGGCAAGGCATGTATACCAGCCATGTGCATGAGCCCACAATCATTCTGGAAGCTGTTGCTTCACAAGATCTTTGGATTTGGCATGCTTTCTTTGGTTTACCTGAGTCTTATAATGATATTAATGTTCTTCACCGTTCCCCTCTCTTTACAAAGCTAGCCGAAGGGCAAGCTCCAGAGGTGAATTATACCGTTAATGGCCACCACTATATGATGGGATATTACCTTGTAGATGGCATATATCCACCTTGGGCCACATTTGTGAAGACAATACCATCTCCAATGGGAATAAGAAAAAAAAATTTCCAAGCCCAAGAAGCTGTTAGGAAGGATGTCGAACGAGCCTTCGGAGTTCTACAGGCTCGTTTTGCCATTGTTCGTGAGCCAGCAAGATTTTGGGATCAACTGACACTTGGGCAAATCATGACAGCTTGTGTCATCATGCATAACATGATAATTGAAGATGAGCGGGAAGAAGGCCCAGAAGACTTCAATTATGATTATGTGGGAGAAAGTGTGACAGTATCTCATGAGCACATGCCTGAACTGTTTGAGTTTATTCAAGCTCATTATAATATCAGAAACAGAGAAGCTCACTATCGTAGCTATGGGACTAGGCAGTGTACTCTAGGCACCCCGATCGGTTATGTTGACCTCCGAGAGTACCAGAGGAGTACGAGGAAGTGTAGTGTCCGTCGAGGAGGAGCGTGCGAGGGCGTCTGACGAGGCAAAACGTGGAACTCTCGACGCCGCAGGGGGAAGTGAAAACTCTCGTGTTGAGGCGAAATGAAAACTCTCGTATATATTTCAGAGTTTATGGTTTTACATCTCAGAAATTATCCCCCTCTCTCTACCCTTGGGGTCCTATTTATAAAGAATGAGAATGGGGATGGGAGATTACAACTCTACCCCTCGTGTTACAACACGCTAAGAGGGGTATTTTGGTCTTTTATAAGGAATTTCAGGGGATTGTCTAACACTCTAGTATTCTAATACACGCCACTACAACGACGTGTTGGCCTTGACGTTCGTGACGCAACCTCGTCGTGCCGCGACCCTAGGCCTGGGCCCATGGACGTGCAGCTCGTGCGACGGAACAGGGCCTCCAATTTCCAAGGGCCCCAAATTTCTGCGCAGTTCAGCCCATCAGCCACGGCCCTGGCCCCTGGCGCTGCCACGGTATTACGGGAAGGTCTTGCCTCCCCAGCTCCCCGGGATACCTCCAATCCCCACGCTCCACCTCCTCCGTTCTAAGTCCACTTCGCCGCCCGCTCCAAGGTCTAGGAAATGATGAGGCTGTTCCCCTACCCTGGCAGTCTGGCAGACTGGCACCCTGCCCAATTCTTTCTTCTTGACTCCGTCTACTAAAGGTTCTTGATTTTTTTTACTTCTCAGTTCAAGATTAGTTTGGCAATTGGCAATATATAACCCGTCCGGCCGTCCGTCGCTTGTTCATTGGCTTCATCCGTTCATCGGTACATGCATGCGACTTGTCACTTCGGTAAATCCTTAATTAGTCTGAAGAATAAATTGTTAGTTTGATTCAATCATTTGTCATTCTGGTCTTGCATGCATGCGAGATTGACTTTTGGTTAATTTGGATGCATCGCCTGATCGCCTGTTCTTTTCATCTTTTGTAACATGTGCAATTGTGCATCAATTGGTCTAAACGTCTAGTGTTCCAAGATCCAAGTCATGTCTTCTACAAATCAATCTAGAAAATATGAATCTGGTTACCAAAAGCGTAAGAAAAAACAAAGAATGGAGGATTTAACTCAATCTCAGAAAGGGCCAATTGATAGGTTTATTATAAAAGATTCACAAGTGTCCTCCGATAATCAGTCACTTGATCAAGGCCCTGCACTTGATAATAATGCTGACAATGATCCTAGAGATGGTCAGACGGAGACAAAAAATAATGTTGAGGTTGAGGAAGTTCTTATTGATAACACAAACGTTGACATGGATAATAATGGTGATAACATCGAGGCCACTAGTATTGATGTTAATTTGAATACTTCACCTGTTGCGGATGTTGGTGATTCTTTTCAGCCTGATATATTTGATCCAAGATATTGGGATTCCCTTGATCCTAAACAGATTGATATTTTAGCACAAAAGGGCCCTAGAAGAGACTTATCAATTCAGAAAGGTCCTAAGGATAGATATTTTAGAAGGTTTTCTGCTCTATTCTACACTAGAATTCTATCAAATGGGGAGCATTGCGATAGGGATTGGCTTGTCTATTCTAAGGAAGTCGATAGAGTCTTTTGCTTCGGTTGTAAATTATTTACAAAAGGGCATCGAAAAGGTCAGTTAGCAAATGAGGGGTATAATGATTGGATACATCTTGGCAGTAGACTTAAAGAGCATGAGACAAGTATAGATCATGTTTTGAATATGACCACTTGGTATGAGTTGCGTACTAGATTGCAAAAGCATCAAACTATTGATAAAGTTGCTCAATGACAACTTGAGAATGAAAAGGACCACTGGAGAAAAGTTTTGTTCAGAATTGTTTGCATTGTAAAATTTCTTGCAAAGCATAATCTAACCTTTCGTGGCACTAACAACAAACTGTATGAAGATAGCAATGGGAATTTCTTGGGTTTGGTAGAGATGTTGACTGAATCTGACCCAGTTATTCAAGAGCATGTTCGCTGTCTTACAAATGAAGAAACTCATGCTCATTATCTTGATTATAAGATTCAGAATGAGTTGATACACTTGCTTGCTTCTGCTATTAAGTCTGAGATTGTTAAGAAAATAAAGAGTGCAAAGTATTTCTCTGTCATACTTGATTGTACCCCTGATGCAAGCCACCAAGAACAGATGTCTTTAATTATAAGATATGTGGATTTACCTTCAAGTCATGTTTGCATAGAAGAATCATTTCTAGGATTTTTAGATGTAAATGATACGACTGGGCAAGGACTTTTTGATGTGCTAGAGAACGAACTTAAGCTTCTTGATCTTGATATAGATGATGTGAGAGGACAAGGTTATGATAACGGGTCAAATATGAAAGGAAAACATCAAGGGGTCCAAAAGAGACTTTTGAATGTAAATCATAAAGCTTTCTATTCTACTTGTGGTTGCCATAGCCTTAATTTAACACTTTGTGATATGGCCAAGACTTGTGGTAAAGCTAAAGACTTCTTTGGAATCATCCAACGCATACATACAACTTTTGCTAATTCTACTAAGAAATGGCAGATTCTGAAAGATAACATAACAGGATTGACTCTCAAGTCAGTGTCAGCTACACGTTGGGAGAGTCGTGTTGAAAGTGTTAAAGCTATCAGATTTCAATGTGCAAACATTCGGGAGGCTCTACTTCAGGTACCCAATATTGTCATATTGATAATAATATAATTCCTTTGGCTATCTCCAACTATAACATATATTTTCTTTCTTTTCTTTTCAGGTATCCGATACTGATAATGATATAAAAACGAGCAGTGAGGCTAAAGGTTTGGCAAATAATGAACTTGGAGAGTATGAATTTATCGTGGCAATAGTCATTTGGTATGAGGTATTGTATGCTGTTAATTTAGTAAGCAAACACTTGCAAGCAAAGGATATGCTTATTGATGTTGCTATTGAGAAAGTGCAAGGGCTGATTTCTTTCTTCAAGGGGTATAGGGAAACTGGTTTTTTAGAAGCATTGGAGACAGCCAAAGGAATTGCACTTGAGATGGATATTGGTACAACATTTCGTAAAAGACGAGAAATTAAAAGAAATAGACATTTTGATGAGAACCCAGATGACACAAATGTTGCCACACAGTCTGCAGAGGAATCATTTAGAATCAGCTATTTTATACCTATTGTTGATTAAGCAATTTTCTCACTTACAAGCAGATTTGAACAACATCAGGGTTACCAGAAAATTTTTGGTTTCTTATTTACTTCCGAAACATTGCAGTCCTTGGATAATAAGAGCTTGAAATCTTCTTGTGATAATCTTGAGGCTGCTCTTAAAAAAGATGGCAAATCTGACATTGATGCCAATGAACTGTATGTGGAGTTGACGTTTCTTCAAGATTTCATTCCAAAAGAAAATATGGGGCCTGTTAAAATTCTAAAGTTTCTAAAGTGGCATGATTGTTTTCCCAATGCAAGTATTGCATATAGAGTTCTGTTGACCATTCCTGTGACTGTTGCATCAGCGGAACGAAGCTTTTCTAAATTGAAGCTATTGAAGTCCTATATGCGTACCACAATGACACAACAAAGATTTACTGATTTGGCCACAATAACACTTGAGAGTGAAGTGTTGGAGAAGATTGATTATGAGGATATCATTGAAGGTTTCATTTCAAAGAACACTAAAAGAATGATGTTGTTCAAGTAAAGACTATGCAACCAAGCGTTGAATAGGTATACGAGTCTTGATATATCTCATTGCTATGTAAGACATTATGGCCTATAGCCCTATACATTATTATAGTTTTATTTTTCTAGTGAGGTAGGCCCCATTTTAGAGTTTGGCACAGGGCCCCTGATTTTGCCGGCTCGGCCCTGCGCAACCCCATCGTGATGGGGTGTCGCCACAACCTCGTCATGACGAGGCGTTTTGCCTTGACGTTGTGACGGAGTGTCTTGATGTCAGGACGGAGCATCGCCTCAACATCCGCGGGATGAAACGTCGGCCTCGACATCCGCCGGGACGGAGTGTTGCCTCGATGTTGTCGGTGATGCTCGCGGAGCCTGTCGATACCAGGCGAAACATGTCGATTCGGGGAGGGGGATCTTGACGCAGTCAAAGAGAAGTCAGTCGGTTCAGGTAGCGCGGGGACCCTTCCCCCAACAGTAGCCACTTGCCGGTTTTGGCGGTCGAGTGACGCCTGTTCGAGCCGGCGCACCAATTCTGAGGGGTTGGTGCGCGAGCCGGACCGCTGACTTCCCTATACACCCTGATGGTTGCCTGAAACCACTATGTTCATGCCGACGTGAATGACCAAGTTGCGTCAGCAAGGCTAGCCTTACTTCTCCGATCCCTCTCCTTTTTTCCCTTTTTTCTTTTTCTTCTTTTTTCTTTTCTTTTTTTCTTTCTTTTCTCCTCTTTTTTTCTTCCTTGTTTCCTCGCTTTTTTAAATTATTATTTTATTATTTCCTTTTTTCTTCGCTTTTTTATTTTTTTCCTTTTTTTCTTCTTCGCTTTTTTTCCTTTTTTTCTTTTTCTTTTTCCCCTATTTTTTTCTTCTTCATTTTCTTCCTCTTTTTATTTTTTTATTTTTTTGCTCTTTTCCTTCATTTTTTTACTCGGGTTCGGCCTAGGGTCTATAAATACATCGGCCTCTGCCCCCCCCGTTGTGAGGTCACGGGGTCACGAGTTCGCCGCATAGGGTCGCGAGGTGACGAGGTTGCGGGGTCGCAAGATCGTGAGGTCGCAGGGTCGTGAGGTCGCGAGGTCGCGGGGTCACAAGATCGCGAGGTCGCGGGGTCGTGAGGTCACGGGGTCGCGGGGTTGCGAGGTGGCGAGGTCGCGGGGTTGCAAGATCGCGAGGTCGCAGGGTCGGGGGGTCGTGAGGTCGCGAGGTGGCGGGGTCGCCGGGTTGTGAGATCGCGAGGTGGTGGGGTCGCCGGGTCGCGAGGTCGCGGGCTCGCGAGATCGCGGGGTCGCGGGGTCGCGAGGTCGCCGGGTCGCGGGGTCGCGAGGTCGCGGGGTTGGGGTCACGTGGTCACGGGGTTGCGGGGTCACAGGGTCGAGGGGTCGCGGGGTCGCAAGATCGCGCGGTGGCGAGGTGGCGGGGTCGCCGGGTCACGGGGTCACGAGATCGTAAGGTCGCGAGATCACGAGGTCGCGGGGCCGTTTTTCGCCTCTAACGGCCCATTTTTCGCCTCGAACGGGCCGTTTTTTCGCCTCGAACGAGCTGTTTTTTGCCTCCACGTCGACATCTGGATGGAGTGTTTTGCCTCGACGTCATGACGGTGCATTGAGCTCGACATCGTGACGGAGTGTTGACTCGACGTCGTGACGGAGCGTGGAGCTCGACGTCGTGACAGAGCGTTGAGCCCGACGTTTTGACGGAGCATTGAACTCGACATCGTGACAGAGCGTAGCCTTGACCTCGGCGAGACGGTAAGATAGATTTAGCCTGACTCATCCGCGGAGGCGTTGCTCGACATGATGGCAGAGGGATGTTCGACGCTGCGGTGGAGCGGTTCGACTCCGCGGATGAGATAGATTTAGCTCGATGTGTACACGGAGCCGTTGCTTGATGTGACGGTGGAGGATGCTCAACATCGCAGTGGATCGTGCTCGACACCGCAGGTGAGATAGATTATCTCGACATGGCCACGGAGGCATTGCTCACGTGGCAGTGGAGGAATGCTTAGCGCCGTGGTGGAGTATTCTCGATGTCGCGGGTGAGTTAGATATATCTCGACACGGCCGTAGAGGCAGCGGTGGAGGGATGCTCAGTGCCACGGTGGAGTGTTCTCGATGCCGCAGGTGAGTTAGATATATCTCGACATGTCCGCGGAGGCGCTGCTCATGTGGCGGTGGAGGAATGCTTAGCGCCGTGGTGGAGTGTTCTCGATGCCGCGGGTGAGTTAAATATATCTCGACACGGCCGCGGAGGTATTGCTCTCGTGGCGATAGAGGAAGGCTCAGCACCGCGGTTGAGTGTTCTCGAGCCGTAGGTGAGTTAGATATATCTCGACATGACCGCGGAGGCATTGCTCACGTGGCGGTGGAGGAACACTCAGCGCCGCGGGTAGAGTGTTCTCGACGCCACGGGTGAGTTAGATATATCTCAACATGGCCATGGAGGCATTGCTCACGTGGCGGTGGAGGAATGCTCAGCGCCACGGTGGAGTCTTCTCGACGCCGCGGGTGAGTTAGATATATCTCGACACGGCCGCGGAGGCATTGCTCACGTGGCGGTGGAAGAATGCTCAGTGCCGCGTTAGAGTGTTCTCGATGCTGTGTGTGAGTTAGATATATCTCGACACGGCCGCGGAGGCGTTGCTCACGTGGCGCTGGAGGAATGCTCAGCGCCGCGGTGGAGTCTTCTCGACGCCGTGGGTGAGTTAGACATATCTCGACACGGCCGCGGATGCGTTGCTCATGTGGTGGTGGAGGAATGCTCAGCACCGCGGTGGAGTCTTCTCGACACTGCGGGTGAGTTAGATATATCTCAACACGGCCGTGGAGGCGTTGCTCACGTCGTGGTGGAAGAATGCTCAGCGCCGCGGTAGAGTGTTCTCAACGCCGCGGGTGAGTTAGATATATCTTGATATAGCCGCGGAGGCGTTGCTCACGTGGTGGTGGAGGAATGCTCAGCGCCGCGGTGGAGTCTTCTCGACACCGCCGGTGAGTTAGATATATCTCGACACGGCCGTGGAGGCGTTGCTCACATGGCGGTGCAAGAATGCTCAGCACCGCGGTGGAGTGTTGTCGATGCCGCGGGTGAGTTAGATATATCTCGACACGGCCGTGGAGGCGTTGCTCACGTGACGGTGGAGGAAGGCTCAACGCCACGGTGGAGTGCTCTCGACACCGCGGGTGAGTTAGATATATCTCGACACAGCCGCGGAGGCATTGCTCACGTGGCGGTGGAGGAATGCTCAGCGCTGCGGTCGAGTGTGCTCGACGCCGCGGGTGAGTTAGATATATCTCGACATGACCGCTGAGGCACTGCTCACATGGCGGTGGAGGAATGCTCAACGCCATGGTTGAGTGTTCTCGACGCCGCGGGTGAGTTAGATATATCTTGACACGGCCGCGGAGGCGTTGCTCACCTGGCGGTGGAGGAAGGCTCAACGCCGCGGTGGAGTGCTCTCGACGTCCCGGGTAAGTTAGATATATCTCGACATGGCCGCGGAGGCGTTGCTACGTGGCGGTGGAGGAATGCTCAGCGCCCCAGTGGAGTCTTCTCGATGCCACGGGTGAGTTAGATATATCTCGACACGGCCGCGAAGGCGTTGCTCACGTGGCGGTGGAGGAATGCTCAGCGCCGCGGTGGAGTCTTCTGCCGTGGGTGAGTTAGATATATCGCAACACAGCCACAGAAGCGTTGCTCACGTGGCGGTGGAAGAATGCTCAGCGCCGTGGTAGAGTGTTCTCAACGCCGTGGGTGAGTTAGATATATCTCGACACAACCGCGGAGGCGTTGCTTAGGTGGCGGTGGAGGGCAATGTTGATAATGAGCCCCTAGTGTCGCCAAGGGTGGACACGGAGGATGTCAAGTCCGAGAGTGCGAGAGAGGGCGATGTCGAGCCGTCGAGCTGCAGGCATGCAGTCGGTCCAGAGCCGCAAGCCAGAGCTGTGGGCCTACAGTTAAGCCGTCGAGCCACAGGCGTGTGGGCGGTGTTGATGACGAGCCCGCTCGATGTCGCCGAGGGCGAGCATCGAGGGCGATGTCGACGACGAGCCCCTGGTGTCGCCGAGGGGCATAGAGGACGCCAAGTCCAAGGGCGCGGTCAACATCGCCCCTATGCCTGTGTGCGGTGTCACGGAAGAGCAAGCACACAAACAAGGTAGAATCTACGAGCATGCGCGCGGTGCTCGCATTGAGGTTACGCGCATCACAGTTCCGCGATGGAATCCTAGTTGACATGACTTCTTGCCCGTTCCCACAGACGGCGCTAGCTGTCATAGCTACGGGACTAGGCAATGTACTTTAGGCACCCCCGATTGGTTACATTGACCTCCGAGAGTACCAGAGGAGTGCGAGCAAGTGTAGTGTCCGTCGAGGAGGAGTGTGCGAGGGCGTCCGACGAGGCGAAACGTGGAATTCTCGACATCGCAGGGGGAAAGTGAAAACTCTCGTGTTGAGGTGAAGTGAAAACTCTCTTATATATTTGGAGTTTATGATTTTACATCTCAGAAATTATCCCCCTTCTCTCTACCCTTGGGGTCCTATTTATGGAGAATGAGAATGGGGATGGGGGATTACAACTCTACCCCTCGGGTTACAACACGCTAAGAGGGGTATTTTGGTCTTTTACAAGGAATCTCGGGGGATAGTCTAACACTGTAGTATTCTAGTACACGCCGCTACGACGACGTGTTTGCCTTGACGTTCGTGACGTAACCTCGTCGTGCCGCGACCCCATCGTGATGGGGCATCGCCACAACCTTGTCATGACGGGGCGTTTTGCCTTGACGTTGTGATGGAGTGTCTTGATGTCAGGACAGAGCGTCGCCTCAACATCCAAGGGAAGAAGCATCGGCCTCAGCATTCGCCGGGACGGAGCGTTGCCTCGACGTTGTCAGTGATGCCCACGGAGCCTGTCGACACCAAGCGAAACATGTCGATTCGGGGAGGGGGATCTTGACGCTGTCTAGGAGAAGTCCGTCGGTTCGGGGTAGTGCGGGGACCCTTGCCCCAACACTCACACTATGCTGCAAAATGATCTAGTCGAGCACCTCTAGCAACATTATGGAGCAATTTAGTGTTTTAGTTATAGAGAGGTGTAATGTTTTACTTATGGAGGTCTGTAGTGTTTTAGTTATTGAGTGATGTATTGTTTTTAATTATGGATGTAGCTTGTGCAATTGGCGATGATTGCTCTCCAATTGGGTTACAATTCTGAGAATCATCCCAAGTTGTGGCATCTATTCCACCACTCAATAGGTCCACATAACTATCCATTCAAGCTCCCTACATCAAATTGTGTACATTTCTTAGATTTGCACTTGTGCATAAGTCTAATACAAATATATGATTAAATTTGCATATACACTTTAGTGGCATTGAATAGAGATCAATTATGAGCAACATCAGCGGTATATCATCATGCAACAACAAGCTACATATTCCCTCATCTTGCAATTCTCTATCCAATTTACAAAAAACATACATGTTATCTGTTCTAATCTTGAAACAATGCAATACAATTTCATCACTAATTTTTGCAATACAATTATCAGTATACCATGCAATACAATTTCATCACTAATTTTTGCATAAAATCTATCTACAATTGCCTAAATTCCCTCTAAATGTGCAACCCACCCTCCCCTTCTCTCCCATACAACTTGCAACAAAAATACAAAGTCTTACAAACTTTTCCCCAAAAGTACGGGGAATTTAAAAACCGTTATCATCTGGCTTCAGCAAAAGTCTTATCTACTCTCTCGTCTCACTCGACCTACTAATCTACTCGGCATTGTTCTCGTCGCGAAACTCGATATAGTAGTCGACGCCTTCGTCCTCCTTCTTCAGCGCTTGTTCGACGTAGATCACCTCCGTCTCCAATGTCGGCTCACAGTCTAATCAAAGGTATTAGAATAAAGGGATGAGCATAGAAGGTACTCAACAAGTCCAGGAATAGCAGAGAGGTGTTTGATGCACTAACTATTGAGAACAGCAATGTTCTCCAAAAGCAATGCAATTTTGTAAGGTAAGAGAGTCAAGTTTTATTTAAAAGACTATGATCTCATGTCTTACAGGCTGCTAGGATCCCCGATAGATCCCTTTCCTGCCGCGTTCGCAGTTCCAACCAGGAACATGGAGTGACTCAGCCACGATTCTTTACACTATACAGAGGTGCGCAACTGTACCCAAAAACGATGACAGTCATGCATCTGAGGTGGCCAAACCTCATCTACACTCCTATGGTCACAGAGCTGTTTCACCGCCCGCTCAGTCATACCCCGCATCGTAGTCCCGCACAACAGGCTAGGGGACTACCGATCTCACGTTGACACTATAGGTCCAACGCCTTGTGGATAGCCAATGGCTAACACCACCTTCCCAACAGTTGATACTCCATATCCAACTATTGAGGTCTTTCTTTCCTGGGGGAGTATGACCTATGGCAAAGATACTTTGGCTCAGCCCCGCCCATACAGGGTATGTGGTTTGCGCGAACGCTACGGCGCTTAAGCACATTCGATCATTTGTTGCATTAACCTTATATGAAACAAGCCCGTGTGATGAAATCCACCTTCCGATGTGCCTTCGGCAGATTTCTAGGATTTCACCACCCACCATGATTCACGCCCAAAAACCAGCGATCAAAATAAAACAACAGCTGATTCATCTTTTAGAAATTAGGTTTTCACTTTGTGCATGTTATAGACAAGAGGGAAATTTTGTAAATCATTTCCAACGGACATGAACAAGAAACTGAACTTGCCTGGTAACGGATAGCTAGTGGAGTTCGACTGGTCTGCTGGCTGAACTCCGGCTTCTGAAGAAAAGAACAGTGTAGTCCGATAAGGACTAATCCAGCAAAACCTCAGAATGCAATGATCATGGTAATGCATGCATGAAATGATGTGTGTTAGAATGTTCTAAGGAACATAATATAAATCTTTCAAACATTCTACTGAAGATTTTAGGATTATTTAAGAATAACTAAGTTTTAGTTAACTTTAAAGTTTATGCTGCGTTTAACATAGCTTCACCACCTATTTTAATTTACCTAAGAGACTTAACTTAGGGTTTAACCCTTTCTTCTAAGGAATAACACGTTTAATTTAATTAGAGCAATCTATCATTTTATTTAAGATTGTACTTTCTTTCAAGAAAGAAAATTCATTTCAAGCTAGACAATTGTTTCAATCCCTAGCCAATTGCTCAACATATACACATATACCTCTGTTTTCATCTATCTCTTTTCCTTTTTCTGTTTTGAAGAAACATGAATATATATATATATATATATATATATATATATATTTGAACCTTCATGCTCCTTTTTAATTTCATTTTCATTTCACCATTTTTTAAACCTATCTACCCGACCGGCCACTATACCCTAACCGGTGCTCTAACCTAACCCTTACTCTCTCTCTCTCTCTCTCTCTCTCTCTCTCAATTCCCCTCACTTCTCTCCCCTATGCCGACGCCTGCAAAACCTTGCCTCCGCCGCCTTGGTCTGGTGCTCCTCTGTCGCCCTACTCTTGACCCCGCATCAGGGTTGGTTGTACCGCACCCTTCTTCCGTGCGCTGCCTGTTCGACCCCTCGTCACCGGCGGTCCTCGTTGCCTAGCTCGGCTCTCCGCCTCCTCCTGACGCACGCCTCCACCTCGGCGGTTGCCCCGCCGCCGGCTCGCTTCCCTTTCTCGGGTGTCTCTCCTCGAGATGACCCCCAACGCTGGTTGTGCCACCGCCGGGGTCGCCTCGCTTTTCGCCGTTCCGCTCGGCGCCACCGTGCTGTGTTGCCCAGGATGGCAGCGGCCTCGGCGTTGTAGCCCTCGGTGTCGCCGGTGCTCCGATGAGGCCCGCCTCCCGTCGGTGGCGCGGCGTGGTGCCCGTGCTGTTCGACCCCTTTCTCCGGTAAGTAATTTCCCCCAAATCCTCTTCGTTATTCCCCAATTTGTTCTAGGGTTCATGCTTGGGTTGGCCTGATTAATGTTTAGTTGATAATAAGAAATATGGTGAAGATTGTCGTGCTTGATTCAATGGTGAACTTGCACTGAGCTTGTCTTGCCTCATTCTTATAACGATTTGCATCTCAGAAATAAGTTGAGAAGGATATTAATCGAATAAGAATAGCTATACTTGACCTTGGTCTCCCTTTACTAGCTCTATCTGCACTTTGGATTTGACGAGTTAAGAACATATGCTATACTTGGTTTGGCCTATTCCCTGTTAATCTTTCATTTGGAACTTCAGACCAATGTTCCAGTTATTTACTGAGATAAGAACAAATGGCTAGCTTGACTTTTAATCATTCTCTGTTTCTTCCATATATGTATATGTCTATGCCAATTCATTGAGCTGAAGAACAGATACTTCTTCGACTCTTTAGCTGGAATTTTGATGGTGCTATGCACCTGAACCTATGCATTGGTGAGCTAATAAGAACAGAGCTATGCTTGATTCTTTAGCCAAATATGTTGATGCTTGGCATTTGATTATGTAATGGCAAGCTGATGAGAACAGATAACTACTCTTGTTGCCTAATTGTTGCCTTGATTAAACTGTGATGATACTCTTTGAGAAATTTGAGAAAGGATAAGAATCTAATCTGATAAGAACATATTATTCTACACAAGCTGCCTAGTTGCCTTGCTTCAATGTGATGATACTCTCTCTGAAGGAGTCTAAGAAATGGTATAAGACAAAAATCTGATAAGAACAAATTTGCTACCAATTGTTGCCTAAGGAAAACCCAGTGATGACTTAACAATCTGAGGGTTCCATTATCATGCTAAACTCCTAAGCATGTATATTTGGGTTATGTGTTTAGCAAATCTTACTTCGTCTCTGCTTGAACAAGTGGGACTTGGCTTCCTTGATCTATTGGACTCGCTCCTAGGCTTGCTGGTAGCTCCTTGTTCTTTCTGGTCCTATTGGTGGTCCGCCCTCTTCTTCACTTCCCTTCCTCAGCTCCTAGTGCTCTTCCTTCACTTCTCTTTGTGCTCCCTCTCATGCCTGGCTAAGGTTCCTAAGACTTGTTTCGTGGAGCTGGTTCTTACTCTCCTCGGCAATGGCTACAGCTCTCTTAGCTTGGTTCTTGCTGGAAGAAATGTGGTTCACTAGTGCTACTGTTTCCTCCTACCGTTGTTTCCTAAGAGCCTTATATAGCTCTTGATTTCTTCGATGGTGAATTTTGCCACATCCCATTTGCTTCTCTACTACGTGGCTGCACTGGTATTTCTCTGGATTACTACCGAGGCTTTTACCTAATCTTTTAGCTGCCTTGTTTATTCAGTGGCATTACCGAAATGATGGCTATGGTAATCCACTTGAACCTGGTTGCCTTGTCGGTTAAGGAATTTGGCTAAAATCCAACTTTGTGAGTACCGATGAATGACTTGGGATGGATTGATTTTTATCTCAAATTTTTGGTTTTATACATTCTTTCAAAAACAAAAGTATGGAGGCATTTTAGTATAGGAAAAATAAAAGTTATTTTGAATACTCCTCACCTCTCTTCTCTCTAATATACAAAATATTAGGGTTGTCCGATGAAGGTCTTAGCCACATGGCCCTCGGACAATTTTGAAAACAAAAATTGTTTTACAAAACTATTTTTGAAACTAAAAGCTATTTAGGTCATCGGCACTATTTTGCCCCCGCAGCTAACCCTGCGGATGTCGGCAGAACTGTGCCGGTAAGACCACACTTATTCCAAAACCCTGTTTCAAAATCTCATTTTCGAAAACTCTTGCCTCCTATAGCAACGACGTGATTCCAACGGTCTCGAGTGCCTATACTCGACGACCTCGGATGACCGCCAACATTTCCGAAGAGTCTTCCCCCTCCTCCGATTCTTGGTGTTCCTCGACGGCTCAAGACTCGAAGACTCGGAAGCTCGCAGATTAGGTTTAGATTTTGTATAAGTAGAACTTCGACATGTACTTCTCTTTTCTTCTTTATTTATTCATTTGTAACAGTGTTGTTGTATAAAGACCTTTGTAATATTCATTATTCAATAAAGTTAAATTTCAATCACTTTTGACGTTTGTGTGATCGATGACTTACGATAAACTACATGTATGCCATGAACAATACAATTGCACAACAAAATCCTCCTCCTCTCTCAACCTAACTTCCGACGTAGCTCACGACGATCCCTCGGTAGAATTAGGTCAACTCAACAGCGCGAGTTGATCTGACTTCCACCTCACGCCTCTCTCGACTATTCTAAAACTAGGGTCCTCACACCCTATTCCCTCCGCCTCCCCCTACTGCCGCCTCCCCCTACCGACGTCGCCTCCCCCAACCGCCGCCTCCCTCCAGCCGCCCTCCAGCACCGCCACCACCTCCTCCTCCCAGCAGAACTAGCAGCACCAATAGCACCTCCCCCGCCTCCCCTACCGACACTGCCCCTCGCCGGCCGCCCTCCAGCTCGCCCTCCAACACTGCCACGACCTCCTCCTTCCCCCGCTGCCCGCCAACTGCAACCCTCTCCCCTCTGCCCCCGACGTGGCCCGGGCTCCCCCTTGCCATCTGCCCTCCAGATCCGGTGGAGCTACCTCCTCCTCCTCTCCACCACAGCAGCAATACCCAGCGCACGCTACTCGCCGACTGCGACCCGACCCTCCTCCTCTCTGTCCTACAGCAGCAGCACCAGGTTGGGGGCGCGAGATGAGCCGCGGGGAGGGAGGCAACCGCCTACCGCGAGGAGCAAGGAGGCCACAGCCTCGGCTACGCTGCACAACGAGGAGGGGAGGGAGACCAACCTCTATTGGCCGGCGGTGTTGTTCCTCGGAGGCAGGAGGCGGAGGCGTTGTTTGTCGATGGCGGGAGGAAACGTCCAGGACGCTATTGCCACAGATGGAGAAGGCTCGGTGAGGCGCTATTTCTGGCTACGGGCGAGGCGAGGATGGAGACGCACCATTTTTGGAGAAGGCTTTGGCGAGACCGTTGGAGTCGGTTTTTTTTAGCTTGAAGAACCATATGGGGAGGTCCTTCGAGTTGCTCTAAGTACCAGCAGGAGATGCACGCAGCACGCAGATGTTCACGTCGCTGCTTTGCTTTGGCATATCACGAACTCAGCAGTAAAGCCTGCACGCTGCACCCATGCATGCATGCATGCCTCCTCCCTGCATGCGCGACCTGCAAAACAAAACTATTCTGGCCGTAAGATTCCCGTCTCCTTTTTCTCCCTGTGCGCGAGCGCGTACGAACACGAATCTTGGCGCGTCAGCAGCTGCTGCTGCGACTCTAGCAGTAGAGAGTGAAAGCACTTTTGGCTGCCTTTGCGTACAGTCAAGCACGCTACTAGTCATGAGTGCTAACAGAAAAAAATTATATGAGAAAATACATTATTTTGTCCTCTTGGTGTTTACTGCAATTCTTGGTTCCGAATGGCTCCAGAGATTAAAAGGAACTTTATATCAATCTGCTCCGGTGTGACCTGTAAGGCACATAAAGTAAATTCCGACGTTTTAAATCGAGCCGCAACGAAAGATGCCAAGGATATAACGAAACAGAAAAAAGAGGGCTCAAGGACATAGGGTGTCCAATTTCTGCTGGTGGTGGTAATAGGCCTGCCTCTGTTTCTCCCCTTCTGGGGTGCATAAGTGCAGGGCTGCGACTCTAGCAAGAGAAAAAGAATACTCTACCTTGGCCTGCCTACACCTACTACCAAAGTTGGTTTCCCCAAAGCAGCAGCTGCAGCTGCCGAGTTGCTGATGCCGCAGCACTGCAGGCAGGCACCACCTTTTGTCATTCACAAGGAATTCACTAAAACCTTTGCTGAAAAAGCCTTTGCTGTGCGCTTTGTTTGTTGGTCAATTCAGTTCAAATCTACTTTTGGAAAAAGTTTGTTGTCCCCGTGAATATTTGTGCCTATCTCCTAACTTGCTCTTTCCACTCAGCAATATCCACGTACCTTTACGGATTTGGCGAGTGTTTGGTTGTTTTAGCCTCGTAAAATGGTAAAAATAGCCTTCTACAAAATTGAATGGTAATTTTCTCCTCGCGACAGGCCATATTGGTTAGGATAAAATGCAGAATCGGCCCCCCGGACTCGTCAACGGCAGAAACGGACCCCGGAGAAAATCAAACGCAAAAAAGGGCCCCTGCCGCACCCCGGATCTGCGTGCCGCTCCCCCAGGCTGCGGGAGGAGGCTGCCGCACCCCCCACCCGCGGGAGGAGGGGCTGCCGCACCCCCCACCCGCGGAGAGAAAGCAAACGCCAGCATATCTGGCGTTCCGGTCTCCAGAGCAAACGCCAGGGACTACGGCGTTTGACTTACAAGGGAAAGGCCACACCCCAGGCCTGCGGGAAGTGTGTTCAGTGCGCGTGCTGCTACGTTGGAGTCCGTGCCCGCGCTGTCGGTACCTTTTCCCGCTCTGCTGTTTCCCATCCAATCCGCCGCAAGCATCCGAGGTTCTCGTATTTTTGCGCTGCGCTTCCTCGCGTCAGTTCTCTTTTTATAACCCGAGAACCAGCTCCCTCTCATCTCTCTAACATTCTCTGCCACCAACTTCTCATTCTCTGCCTCTCCTCTCTTCTCATTTCTCTTGCTCCTAACACTCTCTTCCTCCTGGCATTCGTAAGTAAGCAGCAGAGAAGAACAAAAAGGTTAGTCGGAAATTAGTATGCTACACGTTATTTTCATTGTTATATCTCATGCACTCAAGTGATGTTTTAGATTATTTTTTAGCACCGATAATATTAATTAGAATAATGGTTAGCACGTACTGGTGGTATAAATTTTGAACACAATCTTATTGTTATTCGAAATGTAGAGATCAGAGAGTTTTGAGGAATCTTCGCAGTGGCATTCTTGTATGAGAACTTGCATTCTCAAGTGAGCAGCAGAGAAGAACAAGAAGAGGAGTTAGAACTTTGGAGGGATTTTTGTAGATTTTGGGTGTGAAATCAGGTTGCAGCAGTTGAAGAAAAAATATATCAAGTCGAGATATACAAGTACAGGTAAGAAAATTTCGCATGCAAGTTGCCGATTAGTTGTTTGGTTAGTCGAAAATTAGCATGTTACTTTCTTTGCTATATGACATATATGCAACCTTAAATGTGATGTTTTAGGTTATTTTCTAGGACGGAAAATATTAATTGGCACGATGTACACAATGTTTACTATGTATTTACAGTGGTATAAATTTGAACACAATCTTGTTATTTGTGATATAGAGACCGGATAATATGTTGATATGTAGAATTCATATGATGACGTTAGTTTATTTTGTAGACCGCACAAAAACTTCTTGAGATAAGAAGGCGTTCTTCTCTCCTGAGCTGCGTCTCGGTTTATATAGGAAGATGAGAAGGTGCAGTAATATGGAGAGAAAATTATGGGAGGATTGTACAGGAAATGGCAGCCGACTTCTCCTCTACTCAGCCCAGGAATGGCTCCCTTGATCATCACAAGTTTGTTGCGGAATTTTTGGACACAAACGCCAGCCTAGTTGGCGTTTGGTCTATCCAACAAAACGCCAGCTTAGCTGGCGTTCGGATCTCAGAACTGTGAGCAAGTCTGCGAGGGCGAACGCCAGCTAAGCTGGCTTTTTTTTAACGCAGCAAACGCCAGCTTCCATGGCGTTTGAAACACTTTGCCAGACGCTCGCTGTTTCTGCAGAACAGAGCGTTCTGTAAACACGCTTCTGTTCTGACCAGTACGTGAGCGTTTTCCCTTGTAAGTCAAACGCCGTAGCCCCTGGCGTTTGCTCTGGAGACCGGAACGCCAGATACGCTGGCGTTTGCTTTCTCTCCGCGGGTGGGGGATGCGGCAGCCCTCCTCCCGCAGGTGGGGGGTGTGGCAGCTTCCTCCCGCAGGCCTGGGGTGCGGCAGCCCCTCCTCCCGCGGGTGGGGGGTGCGGCAGCCTCCTCCCGCAGCCTGGGGGAGCGGCACGCAGATCCGGGGTGTGCCAGGGGCTCTTTTTTGCGTTTGATTTTCTCCGGGGTCCGTTTCTGCCGTTGACCAGTCCAGGGGGCCCGATTCTGCATTTTATCCGATTGGTTATGCATGTCACCCACCTCGCAACTGACCCGTGACGTAGACTTATCATGCACCAGAGTCGCTATAAGGGTGGACCCTGCGTGCTCATCTGGGACAGGACGGTTATCGTGCAGTTGGGCCACGATACCATCCTGTCACGCCTGAACAGCGTGATAGGATGCTGTTTGCCGGCTCTCACATTTTTTCACAAATTTCAAAGCACATAATGAACTTAATATCAAGATATAATTCCCCGCTGCCTTCCATGGGTCGCTGTCCGGGAAATCACGATTTCTTAGGCCACCTCTTGTGGGCTGTAAAGCCATCAGTTTCCTGGGCCAGACATATTGTCCAGAAGCGGGCTAGAACAAGTTCAATTCACGTGCGGGTTCGGCTCCCTATGTGCGAAAGTGTGGAGTTGGGCCAGCAGGCCAAGTGAGCCTTTATTTTCTGCTCTCTTATTGCGTACCACGTGTTCGAGAAAACGACAAAGGGAGATCCAAAGCCCACAAAAAGCTACTGTACAAAAGCAAAGCCCACTTTGCAAAGTGGGCAGCTGCATGCCGGGCGCTCACCATCTGCCAACCCGGCACGGAATATACGTACCGCTTGCACTAACTTACGGGTCCGGCGCACGTGTACCTCTAATGTCAGACACTATCGTTCATGCAATCCCCGCGCCTTCGCTGGCTCCCCAATCGCCACCCTCGTGCTAGTGCGGCCGCGGCTATCGCTGAAAGGGACAGCACAGTAACACACCCATGGTTAACTGAAGCTACTTTCACCCGTCCTCATGACATGTGGGTCCCAAATTTGTGGTAGCCCCACGGCTCATTGGTTGGGCTCGCGCGGGCGCGGCTTCGTCTCCACCCACCCCCATGGAATTCCTCTGCCCGGTGATCCCATGGTATGCTAGCTTCCTAAACCCCTCTGAATCCAAGTGCGCGCGCGTGTCGCGCGGTGCTGGTAAGATAACACAAAACTAATATGAATATGCACATAGGGCATATAACACTAATTATTAGTAGCATAGGTGAGGCAGCATTGCCGTTCCAACACATCACTTGCATATTATATGCAACTTGCTTTCATTTGAGTGTCTAAAGCCTGGTGGTAGCGATGACTTAGTGATAGAACCAACATATTTGATTGGTGGGGCTTGTCAAGGTACTAGTGCATGTTTGGAGTTTATAGGTAAGCTGAATGCCAATGGCTCTGCCATTTCTTGTAGACTGAGCATTTATGTTGATGGTTTCGGGTTTGAAACAACGGTCAAATCAGCGGGGTTAGATAACATAGACGCTTTGTTGAATATTTTTTTTATCAACCAGATGATTGAGAATATTACTATGGACCAGGAGTAAGCCTAGCTTCAAGCATCGTGTAATTGTGTTGCGACATAGAACAGGTACAAATAGGGGAATATTTACTATACTTCCATTAATTTAAAATTTTAGCGTATGGTTTTTTTTCACGAACAATTGGTTTGAAGTTGGGGTTCACTTATTCCTGTCATGTATTTCAGAAAAGTCTTTTTTTCGTGGTTGGAGTACCAATTGTAGTATTGAAGTCAACACTTCAAGCTAATGAATAATGAAATGAATAATGATGGTGTTGTCTTTTCTAGTTGGGGGATTAATATGTTCTGTTACTTCCTCGCAGAGAAATAAAGAGGTTCTGTTACTTCTGAATAAGTCAAGAATTGTGAATTGCATATTGCAGAAGTTTGTTAACCGAAATCATTATCAGAAAGAGTTTAAACAGCTGGCCGTATAATATGGCAGAGATGTATTATCATTGACTGTTTAATGAATATTAGAATCCTTCATGAATCAGGATATCTTGACACAAGGAAATCTCGTTGGAATTGATTTTAAAAAAATACTATTATATTCTAAAAACATGTAAAAACAATGCTAGTAGATAGTGGCATTGCTCGCTCACAATGATGGTTACTTACTCGATTAGCATCCTTATTTAATTTTATGTTTCTATTACTTTTTTTACTGTGTCCTTGTAAGTATAATAATTTTGCCTTCTACACTAGAATGTCAGGAGAGGTTAAAGTGCAAAAGGATCTTCTGTTTGTGCAGAGGTAGCAGTTTAGGAGTTAACCTAAGATGTCATGGGTTTAGGAGTTACTCCATATTGGGAGCTAGCCGTGTTGTTTATCTCCAAATGGAAGCTAAGTCATGGGTATGTCATGTATAAATAACTTACGCTTAGCGGCTTTTATTAGTGTACTCATTTGCGGCAGTCTTTCTGGAGCTGGGCAATGGAAGATCGGTGTTTTTCTGGGAAGACAGATGGCTAGACGGCAGGAGGATCCAGGAGATCACCCCCCATCTATATGATCGCATCCGGCCTTGCATTCGTGCCACCAGGACCATCGCGGATGCTTTGGGTGGTGCGTGGCCGCGGGACGTCAGGCCAGATCTCGACGACCAGGACATTGGGGAGTATCTGGCTCTCTAGGAGTGTGTCTCCATGGTGGATCTTCGTGAGGATGTGGAGGATACGGTGCGTTGGGCGTGGGAGCCCTCCGGCACATACTCTGTTAGATCGGCCTACGCTATCCGTTTCTCAGGCCAGCAACAATGATCCCGCGGCGACTGTGATTTGGAATTCCAGAGCTCTACTTAGATGCCGATTCTTCGCATGGATCGCCTTTCGGAACCGGTGTTGGAACTCTGATAGGCTTGCCAGACGGGGACTGCCGCACCAGGATGTGTGCCCTCTCTGCGATCAGATGCAGGAAAGCATAGATCATCTCCTGGTGGCTTGTGTGTTCGCACGCAAGGTCTGGCACACGATGCTGTCAGCTTGTGGGAAAGGAGAGTGGGCGCCTGCGGCTACGGACTTCCTGCTCGCTTGGTGTACGTCGCACAGGCTACAAAGCCACATCCGGAAAGATTTCCACTCTCTGATGATATTGGTGCTATGGGAGATTTGGAAGCATCGAAACGCCATTGTTTTCAACAATGCTTCTCTATCAGTGCCTCACGTCTTAGGTAGGATTTTGGAAGAGGGGAGGGCATGGCACATGGCCGGACTGCTACGTGGTGATCTACAAGCGTTTTTTGCGGAGTTGCTTAGGCGGAGTCGTAGCGAGTAATTAGTTTGCGTGTCTCGGGTAGGCGGGGCCTCGGGCCTAACATGTAAAACTGTGGATGAGTTTCTTACCCTTTCTTCTATCAATATATGATACGCCTGCTTATACGTATTCTAGAAAAAAAATATGCTTAACTTAAATGTTTTCACACTTCATTGTATGGATGTAGTTGCTACAATGAGGTAAAGTTGACTTGAGTTGTAATTTATTTTGTAGCTCTGCAAGCTGCGTCCTCTATTCCTCTTACATTTCTTAATTCAAGGGTTTCCCTTTAATCTATGCATGTGACACTTTTATTTTCCCAAGCACAGCAACATAGTTGCTCTGTTGAATAACTTCCCTTTTTTTTTCATTGTTATATATCATAATGACCCATGTTCTTCACAATTACTGTAAAGCTGTGTGCTACTTTGTGCTCTTTTAGAGAAGTGAACTCTATTGAAGCTCCCTCATTCTAAACAATGAAAAAACTGAGGCTGAAAATACGAATTTGGTATGTCATTTTTGTAATAACCTTTTTGGGTTTCTGTTGTACATTCAGGATGTGTGCAATCTCACTCTATTTACCCAGGTACCAGGTCATACTCCTATGTTGGTTATGTTATTGCAGCATTATCTTGCCTAAACTTGTGAAGTTAACGTTAGCTTTCTTGTCATAGCAATACATGGTCATTAATTCACGTGATTTGTGTGATACAAATGGCATCCGTGTTGAGTGTGCAAGCGCCAAAGCCCTAAATACCTGAAAACTCCAATCGGCAATTTCAATGCTGACCCAGCTTAGCATGTTTTGGCTGGATTGTGCATTTGTGCTTATAGCTGGAATAGTTGAACCAAATATATGGTTCCGTAACCTGCAACTGAAACCTGCAAACATGTTCCTCTAAAAAAAGCATGCCAATATGTTATTTAAACCTTCGTTGTAGGAACGAATATGCACTTGCAATTTGTCTGCAGAACTTTCTTGTGCTACAGAGTACCACGTGCATTTACTTTGATATTGTTGATTATTTGGAATTGGAACATTGTTATTTCTTACTTTTTATTAATTTCCTTTCCATTGACCAAATTAAATACTCTGGTTCTGAGTTTTTCCATATGCTTTATGTTCTGTCCTCTCAGGTAAATAAGCATATCTGGGGTCTGTTGACTTTCAAATTCGTTAATCCAATGATGGACATTGGTATCACAAAACAATTTGACTTCACAGATTTTCCTGAATTACCTGCTGAGCTTAGAGCTATTTCCTGTTATTGAAAAAGTGTTGGCATATTGTTAAACAAGACTATTACTCCCTTTGCCATGATTCCTTTGAGGGATCCGTGAATCTTCAAGGCCTTAACACTTCCTTTATCACTCTGATGATCCCTAAGGTGGTTAGCCCGGAAACTTTTAACGATGTTAGGCCCATTTCTCTTTTGGATTCTGGTCTCAAGCTTATCACTAAGATCCTTGCTGACAGCCTTCAAAGCTTCATCCCCAAGCTCATTCATCGGAACCAATATGGCTTCAGTAGGCATCGAACTATTCAAGACTGCATCGCTTGGGACTTTGAATATTTGCATCAATGCAAGCATTCCAGGAGAGAAATCATTGTCATTAAGCTTGACTTTGAAAAGGCCTTTGACATGATTGAACATGCTTCAATTTTGGCTATTCTAAATTATAAGGGCTTCGATGACCGGTGGCTCGGGTGGATGACCAGCATCCTTAGCAGTGGATCCTCAGCGGTCCTTCTCAATGGAGTGCCTTGGAAATTTTTTCAAGTCTAGGCGTGGGGTTCGCCAGGGTGATCCCCTTTCCCGCCCTACTATTTTTCTTGGCCGCGGATCTTCTTCAATCTATTATTAACAAGGCTCATGAGAGAGGCCTCTTCGACCTCCCAATTCCTACTTTAGAATCTGATTTCCCCATCATTCAATATGCCGACGACACCCTCCTTGTTATTATGGCTTCTATTAAACAACTCCTTTGTCTTAAAGGTTTGCTTGAAAGTTTTGGCCAATCTACTAGTCTTCGTGTAAATTTTAATAAATTGCGTCTTGTTCCCATCAATGTTTTGACGAAGTGGGCTTCTTACCTAGCTGGAATCCTAGGCTGCAAGATTGGATCCTTTCCGTTTATTTATCTCGGCACCACTCTCGGTTTGACATGACCATCATTTCAAGGAGGATTAGCGTCCCAGACCTGGCTGTTTTTAATGAGGCCTTACTTCTCAAGCATCTTCGTAAGTTCTATAATCGCATGGATATATCGTAGGTGAATCTAATTTGGAATTCTTACTATTCGTCCTCCACACCTAAGGCAGATGCTAAGAAGGGCTCTTTTTGGTGGCGCCACATCGTGAAACTTTCGGAAAAATACAAGACCATTGATGTTTGCCATGCTAATAGTGGTTCCTCCATAGCCTTTTGGACTGATAAGTGGCATGGCCGCCGCTCTTCCAACAATTTCCAAGACTATTCTCCTATGCTAAGTCCGTTGACACCTCTTTTAGGACTACGAGATCTTCTGGTGACCTGTTTACTTTATTCCATCTTCCTCTCTGTGAGGAAGCTTTTGAAGAACTTCAACAGGTTACAACCCTCCTGCATGATGACTCTCATCGAACTAATGACAATGATATTTGGGTTTATAAATGGGGGAGTGGCTCTTTCTCTTCTCAGAAGTGCTATAAACTCACTTTCACTAATATCCCTTATATTCATCAGTTGGGATGGATTTGGAAGTCCAAATGTGTTCCTAAGCTCAAAGTCTTTTCCTGGCTTCTGCTTGGGACATGTTAAACACTATATGATGTGCAAGTGTAATTGCATTAGATCCAATGATGTTGCCTGCATTCTTTGCAATTAGAACCTCCGAGAGACCAGTGAGCATCTCTGTTTCACTTGTGCCTTTAGTTAGCGCTGCTGGAACAGGAATGGGGCCCCCTGAAATCATGACCTCCCTCTCCCTGATAGATTGACCCGCGCGAAATACACAACATCCAGGGCAGTTCTTCATGGAGACCTTTATTGTGGCCGCTTGGAATATCTGGAAGATGAGAAACAGTTTTATCTTCAACGGCGTTGCACCTTCATTTAGGATCCGGTTCCATAACATTTTTCATGATCTCTCAATTCTTAGCTTTAGGTTCAATGAGGCTCTTAGAGATAACTTCCTTGATTGGCTCTCTTGGGCGCTCTCCCTTAACTCTCTTCCTCTCCTTCTTGTACAATCCATTTGTAAATATTGTGTTTGATATTAATAGAATTTATATATTCTCGGAGCCTCTCCTACAGTTTTATTTCAAAAAAAAAGAGATCGGATTAAAGTAGAGGCCAGGAAAGAAGGCATGGTTGAGCATATTGTGTACAAGTGAGTTATTTTGTGGAAATATTGATTTATTGTATTAAATAATAAAAGCTTCTTAATCTTCCTACTACACCTAATTTAAATTGGTTATGATTATACAGAAAATACGCAACGTTTGCGGGATGGTCAATGGTTTTTGTAATGTGTCTCTTAATGCAAGCATCTCGTAATGGCAATGATCTTTGGCTAACTTACTGGGTTGATACCAGCACAGGTACCAAGCACACAAGGTTTTATCTGGTAAGAATGCTATCTATCTTAGTGACATGAATGTGAAAAATTATTATGATAAATATATACTTATCTACAACTGGGTACAGAAGGCTATGTGTGTGAAATAATTAACTTGATCTAATGTGCATTTATGCTGATTCAAGTTTTGATTTATGTAGACCATCCTTGCTATGTCCTTTTTCATGTCGGGAAGGGCACTCTCTCTTGCATATGGTGGTCTCTGTGCAGCAATTCAGATTCACGCTGATCTTCTTGGCAATCTAATTAGCGCACCAGTTTCATTTTTTGACCAAAATCCTAGTGGCCGGATACTGAACAGGTTAGTATTTCTGTTATCTCAGTAATCTCCAAAATGTAGAAATTCCCCATGATGAGACTAAATGAGCTTCCAGATTATCGTCAGACCTCTACGCTATTGATGATTCTCTTCCATTTATCCTCAATATATTTGTGGCCAACTTCTTCAGCTTAGTTGGCACTCTTGTTGTTTTGTGTTATTCACAGGTACATATGTAAACACTCTTTTATTACGAATACTGATGTGGGCCAATGTTGTATCAAACAAATTAATTCACTTAGCGTGTAATTCATAAATGTTGTTGTGCAGGTTTCATTCCTACTCATCTTAGCTCCTCTCTGGTTTGTCTACAGCAAAGTGCAGGTATATATCCATCCGCCTTTTCTTCTCTAATGCGGCTTGCTTAATTTGGTTGAGCCTGGCTAATTATATTCATGGTACAGTACCATAGCTGGCATCCATCTGTTTCTTCATCAATGTCTTTATTAGTTTTAATCCTTCCTTTTTTCTCTAAGGCTTCGGTCCTTGCACATTCTTCCAACATTCTCAATGCATGTTATCTAGTGATAATTGACTCAGCTCTGATGATATCAAGTTCTATTGCATAACATGTAGCTCCTTCCAAAAACGTTTTAGAGAACATGCAAACAAACATTTGCACTTTTTTCATTAACAAGGGTAGCAAAATAGTTTACAAGAGGTAGGCAACCAAGTACCTGATCAGACACCGTTTACAACACAGGGTACACACGCCACAAGAACAACACAGCGAAAGCCCTAGACTATCCCTCACGGCGGCTCACGCAACCTGTAGTTGAAGGCCTGGGACCAAAACACCGCCTCCGCCTTGATGCCATGAACGACTGCGTGGCATTCGCCTTTGGTACACCCTGCTGTTTCGCCCATGCCAAAGAGACCAAACTTGGAAGACAACGTCGAAGTACTTCCGGTTCCTTTTGTTGGTTCGCTTGTGCGTGGACAGCCACAAGTCCTCCAGAAACGCATCAGGGGAGGGGATGGCACATCTATGTCCAGCCCATCAGAGGATGAGCAACCAGAGCTGCCTGGACCAGGGGCAGCGCATAAAAAGGTGCGAGGCAGTCTCTGGCTCCTGGGAACATAGCGGGCAGCGGGGCAGGTGGTGTGCTAGGGAGATTGTAGCACTCCAGGCGATCGGTAGTCCAGCAGCGATGTTGGAGGCCCCCTTCCAAAAACTGAAAAGGGACTGCAGGGAGCTCATGTGCAGTAGTGCAGTAGTGCATAACTATATTATGAGAACATATTGTCAACCAAAATCCATTTACAGTGTAACACCTGATTCCTTTTTTTCCATAGTTGGTATGATTTATTGCACTGTCCATTTCCATGTTGACTTTTGGAAGAACAAACTAATGTTCTGGTGCAGTTCTATTACAGGTCAACATCACGTGAAGTAAGACGGCTTGACAGTGTTGCCCGTTCACCTATCTATTCATCTTTCACAGAGACACTTGAGGTTCATCAACAATAAGAGCATTCCAAAAGGAGGTGCATTTGGACATAACTGAAAGGACATTAAGGATAGCAGAACATTTACCTCCATTTGAACCTGACTGATAAACACTCTAGTGACTAGTGTCTGCGTAGTTTATTCAAGATACTGACAGTAAAATACACAGGGATTCTTCTTAGAGAGATTCATCCAACATGTGACACTATATCAGAAAACGTCCTACTCGGAGCTTATTGCTGGTCTGTGGCTCTCGCTGAGACTCCAGGTATAAATTTTTGTCGTGCAATCATAACATCATCTGTTATGAAATTAGGAATCTTTATTTATCAGTTGGGTCTATAGCACAAGCAGTGCAGTGACCAGCAAACCACTTCCAATTATTGGCAGGGTTCATCATTCTGTTCATCGCCATGATGGCTGTTGTTGGCTTCCATAGCAACTCGTTAGTTTTGGTACACCTGGACTGGTAGGTACCATAGGAGAAAACTACTGATTTCATGCTTACGATTTTACGTCTCCATTCCTGATGTAAATGTTGCACTGTTCCAAATATGTAGAGAGTAAGCATAAAAAAATCAACTGCAGGTGGGCTTGGCGCTATTGTATGCAGCACCTGTTGTATCACTGTTAAAATGGCTTCTTAACTACCTTTACAGAGACAGAGAAGGAAATGATATCTGTTGAGAGGGTTGTTGAGGTAAAACCAATAACTTCTCGGCTCTTAGTATCAAGCATCTTTTGCTCTAATAATTCGATAATCGTTATCTAGAAAAAAAATTCGATAATGCTTGCAGTATTTGGCATAGCTCAAGAAGAACTTCAGGGATCAGAAGCTCCTCATAGGAATTGGCCAACAGAAAGGAAGATTGAGTTTGAGCATGTAACTCTTTAGGTACAAGGCAGATTTATCACCGGCTATGAATGACATGTCGTTCCTGATTGCATCAGGCATGCAGGTATGGTGTTATCTGAGCATTCTCGTCGAATCGTTCACAAAATCATCATTGCATCTGCCCTGCTTTACTAGGTTGGAATAATAGAAGGACCGGAGCAGGCAAATCCAGTATACTTGATGCACTTTTTCGTCTGGCTCCAATCTGCAACGGACGCATCTTAGTAGATGGCATTGATGTGGCCGAAGTTGCTGTCTGAGATCTTCGTGGACATTTTGCAGTAGTTCCACAGAGCCCCTTTTTGTTTGATGGGTCTTTAGGTACTAATTGCTCTTATTTCCCTCTTTTCAGGCTTCTTTTATTTTCAGGGTTGGATTGATTGGGGCACAACGGAGAAACCTTTGTTTAACACCCTAATTTTTTAAATGGCAAATGTCCACTATAGTGAAAACCTAGATCCTTTAAATAAAACAACAGATCTCAGGATATGGGAAGCTCTTGGAAAAAGCCATATGAAGGCAGAGATAGAACCAATAGGAGGACTTGATATCCATGTCAAAGAAAGTGGTGCATCCTTTTCAGTAGGCCAGCGACAGCTCCTTTATCTCCCCCGTGCCATCCTAAAATCGTCCAAGGTATACTACTTTACCATTTCATATTACTTTGCTGCTTTGATATTTTGAAGTTTGTTTCCATTCTTCATCAGCAGCAAAAGCTTATAGTAGATTTTGCCTTGATGAATGCACAGCCAATGTTGACAGTCAGACAGCACTCCTTTTACAAAATACTATTTCTGCTGAATGCAAAGGCATGACAGTCCTCACCATAGCGCATTGAATTTCAACAGTGATGAAGATGGACAACATTCTAGTTCTTGATCAAGGCGAACTGTTAAGTTGTGCTATTATGCTTACTGATTTTTGAACTATTGGTGGGGCCTTGCGCGGGTTGTGGGGAAGAGAAAACAAGAAAACTGTAACTTCCTACCAATGAGATTACTAGAAAACATAGACGCCATAAAAATATTTAATGGTAGTGAACAAACCGTAACATAAATCAGGCTCCTTCGTTGGACCTCGGCAGCATGATTATGCTTCGTTGAATTGCCCTTCACTCGTCAAGTTAGCATATTACCTTACATTTTCTCCAAATTTAGGTTGAAGAAGGAAACCCGGAGGTTCTTATGAATGACAAACGCTCAAGATTCTCACGATTTGCCAAGGCATCTACGATGTGATTCTACGAAAATGCTCTGCTACCCTGTTATACTAGGCCTTAGTCGTAGCACTCACTTTAAGCACAGATACTCCGTAATTCAATGAGCACGTAAGATCAGCTGCAAGTATTTGCATCTATAGCTACTAGCTAACAGAAAGGCTATACGAGCATCTATAGCTACTAGCTAACAGAAAGGCTGATCCTCTAGCTTATGAACTTACTGAACAGAGTCAAGGTTTACTGGAATTAATCTTGATCTATTATATTATTAAACCAAAGTTGAAATGAGCCAGGTAAAATATTACTCCATTAACTAACAATCACAATTGAACTAGGTAAATCCTCATAAACGAACAATCCATGGTACCAGCAAGTCTCGATCCAATTTAACTTGTTCAAATTGTAGATAGATACATACCACGACAACTTTACAAGGGGCAAGAACAGGATTGATTCTACTAACCTAACCCCATACAAAGAGCAGGGCAGGGGACTAAGGGAGGGCGGAGGCACGGATCACCACGGGTTGGTCAGGCGACGTAGACGTAGTCGTCGTGGTCGCCGCCGCGGCGGACGCGGTCGGGGTCGACGGAGACGATGACGTAGACGGCGTAGAGGATGCCGGGCAGGTACCCGAGGATGGTGAGCAGCACGCTGATCCAGAACTCCATCTGCTCCAGAACACAAGCAAAACAAACGGCAAAGAAAGAGAGGGAGACAACGTACTGTGAATTAGCTGTTTGTGTTGGTCAAGAAAGGGAGGAAAGAGATGGGTAATCACGCACAGAGCAGCAGCCGTGGCGGAGGCAGACGCCGAGCGGAGGGAGGAGGATGGCACACAGGATCTCCAGGCACCGGCAGCAGCACGACCCCAGCCCCATCTCCCGCTCCTGCGGGTGCTGCTGCCTACGGCGCTCGCCGGTTGCTCGCGGTCGGACGAAGCGGGGGCGGAAAGAGGAAGCGTTTCTTGCTTCGCCTGGGCTGGAAGGGAGAGACTTGACCAATGAACGAACGATTTAGCGGAGCCAGGTACTGGAGTTATCGCTTCGCCTGGAAGTTTACCAGCGCAGTTTTACAGGCCAGCTTGAGATTATCACGTGGAATTGGCCCCTTACTGTGAAATTGCAACTAGAACCACGTGACAGCACCGCACGCAACCTGATCACCAGGAGGGGGTAACAAGAGACGGGCTTCCAGTTTAGTTTGCCTCCTGCTTCTGCTGATTTGGAGAGATGGCTGTTTACTACTACCGCACTTCAACCCCCGATCATTCTGGAGGTCTTCTTCTTGTGTTTTTTTCTTCTTTTTGTGAAATTATCTGCAGGTCTTCGTAGCTTCTCTCAGACAAACGCAGGGTGTCAACGGAGGGCGGTAATTAGTGGTTAACCACCACAGAATGAGCCCGCGGTCAAATTTCAACACCTTCCCGAGCGTTCTGAGTAGCCTTTGCTCGCGATCGGAGAGCTGCCTTCTCGGATAATCGTAGCCTTTCTGCCAATCTAATAGCACGCATGCATGATGCCTCTGTCACCTATAGTTCCACCAATCTTTTTTTTCTTTTTGCCCAACCACATCCCTACATGCATGTAATTTTTTCTATTTCATTCGTAAAGTATGCTTTTTTTTAAAGACGAAAATATATTAACTTAAACGGTATAGGACCACAACATGGGGACAGCTGCCCCAGCATAAACGAAAACAACTCCAAACAAACTAAAAATACAAACTGATCCCTAGGACCAAATCCCTCGGCCGCTCCACAACCGGAGTCCCCTCCGCCGCCACCTCGCCAGAGACGAAGGACAGAGGCGGAAGCACCAGTTGCCGGGTGACCTGCAAAGGAACAAAAGAGGACCACGCCTCGTTTAATCGCCGCAGAAGACGTCCGCCGCGAACGACAGAGCTTCACAATCGTGGAAAGCACATTGGCGGGGGCGACGCACCGATCCGAGCAGGTGCTCGAGCCAGCGCCACGGAACGAATTTCACGGCCTGGCCCACATCAGCTCAACCGAGGGGATCATCACCAGAACCACGAGATCCACGACGCCGCCGGATCCGCTGAAGAGATTGCCGGAGGCCACCTCCCCTGCCGAGAACCCAGCAACGCGGGGATGAAAAACTTCCACCAGCTTGTCGACACCACCAGGAACAGTAGCATCGAGACGAGGTTGAAGCCGGGGAGACAAAATTCCGAGCATCGCCGCCGATGACCTTGCCGAAATGGCGGCGAAACGAAGACTACAACCTAGACTAAAACTAGCCCTATATACAAGTCGGACGGAGACCGTGTTTCTCCTTGCCTCACGGTACCCGCAGGCGATCGGAAGCGAGGGGAAACGGCGGTCTCACCGAAGAGGAATCTGGGGACGCCGCTTTTTCGCCACTCTCAACTGTAGCAGGGGGTGGGGAAAGTAAGTACACAAAGTATGCTTTTCGTTGCTTTTGCTTTGGTGGTGCTACTATTTTGGTCAAACTAAACATGAGAAAGCTTTTTTTTAAGTGACCAAGGATTAGAAAAATAAAAGTAGACACGGATATACCTAGTTAACTTATTAATTCTTTTATTTAACTGTAGATATTCATATACCTTAATCTTTTCACTTATAAAATACAAGATTCAACTAGAATATCTGAACTTTTCCGCTTAAAAACTCGGAGTTTTCAACTAGGCACATAAAGCTTTAACCTGTAGTCTATAAGCTTTTTACTTAGAAATTCTAAGCTTTTAACTTAGACATCCTTAGCTTTTCACTCCCAAACTACAAGCTTACTACTCATAAAACTATGAGCTTTCTATTAAAAATATATAAACTTCTCACTAGACACTATATATTTCAAGTCAGTTGCTCTTAGTTTTCTACTCGATTAATCATGAAATTTTTCACTAAAAAATTTAAGCTTTCAACTTGATGGTGTTTTTCTTTGATCAATATAATGGAAAGAAAGTAGAGACATCGAGATAGTGAAGCTAGAATCATTTCTAGAGTCATGTACCTTACTAAATAGCACCCTAGAGATATACATGCCAGTTTAAGACTACAACCTCACATACCAGGTCAAACAAATAAACAAAGGAAAAGGAAAAAGCGACTGCATGCACCTGATAGGTCCCGGGAAGATAAATAAATTTTAAAAAGAAGAAAAAATAACTACATGCTGCTAGTCGGGTCCGCAAAAAAATAAATAAAGTGACTATATGTACTTGATCCCCGCCGGATAGAGCATTTGCACAAGGAACTATGTCCCGTATGGTTGGAATCGATTGCGGCCGAATTATGCTTTGCGGGCGTCAACAGAGGTCTGAATCCACTGGCAGAATAAGGCAGAAATCCATTGGTTTATGTAGGATTTTATGTTGATTCACTTTGATTAGCATAACACTACAAGAAACGATCGTTTGTTACTACTGTCGCAACTGAATAAGAAGAAGTTGACGCCTGAAATTTTAAGGGTTAAGGGCAACGGCGTCAACGCTCAGTGCAATTGGTACACCTGTACTCTCACAACTGGTACAAGATCTGGATATATGGAAATTATGTTATATGTATTGCTTCTTGCATAAGAATATGACCTGTGATGTTTCCAGTGTTGGACTGTACACAAATGGAATAAAAGAGAATTGGCATCTCATTGTATATAGTGATGCCACAGGGTGGACGTACGATGGTGAACTGAAGCTTACAGTTCATTTCGGAACAATTAATTATGCAAAGGTATCTCCAGCACCATTATTACATGTCCTGAGGTAGTTTCTTACTTGCAGAGTCTTTTGTGCAATCAAAATCCTGATATACGAGTAGAAATTAAAAGTTCAATTGTATCCTCATCATGTGAAGAGCTATAATAGGGAATGAGGGGGTTATTGATCAACCAGATAATTCTGAAACAAGGACATGGCACATAATGTACAATCCTCGTAGAAAAATATCTCAATTGCACACTGATGAACCAGGTTACACAATACAACAAATAAGATCTGTATCCCACTACAATTTTTGTTCTTTAGCTGTTCATATCACATATCATACCTGGAACAACTTTTCTGAATGCCAAGCAGGATTTACTTCAGAAATTGCTATTGAGAAACAAGTTTATCAGCTATCACCCAAACAATAGACGTCGTAGGCACGCCGACTAGGCAAGAATTTTGATCCCACAATCTCCGATGAAGACATTTTGTAGATCTTTTCTATCCCTTCGGACTTGCATCAATCATGCCAATAGAAGTAGTTGTGCAAATTGGAGTCAACCAGATAATCCCAGAGGGGATGGCTCCTCTGCATAAATTCATCTGGAACCGTTCGAACAGAGGTACAGTCTTCTCAAACAATCGTGAATTCAATTTTCCATGACCGTGATTGCCATAAATACCATGCAATTCATCAAAGCATCAGTCATCAGAACCCCTGTCACGGCGAGGAAGACTATCCTGTTGTGGCTGAGAAATCCAATGCAGTCCATCGAGTAACTCTGAGCACATCCTCTGGTCCAATGCCCCTCTTTTCCTCCCTTTCAGCTCCTCCAGCAACTCAAACGCATCCTCTGTCCGTCCAGCTCGGCACAGCTCCTCCAGCAGTGTCCTGTAGGTGATCATATCTGGCTTCCTCTTGCTATCCAGCATGTCCAAAAGCACCTGTCTTGATTCATCAAACCTCCACTCCAAAGCTAGCGCCGCTACCCCTGTCATGTACACGCCGCCAGACGGCACAAACTCTTTCTCCCTCATCTCCCGGAGATACGCCATTCCCTTATCAGTCCTGCCCTTCTGGAACATGGCCTTGACAATGTAGCCGTAGGTGAACTCATTCGGCTCACAGCCGTATAAGGGCATTTCACGGAACACCTTGAGGGCGTCGTCTACCTCGAGGCAGCGCCCGTACGCGTTGATGATTAGGTTGAGCAGGAAGGTGTCCGGGACCACGCCGGATGCTTTCATCTGGCGTGAGAGGGATCTGATGGCGTGGAGGTAGACCAGGGACGCGGGCGGGCGACGGACGCGGCGGACGACGGCGGTGAGGAGGAGCGTGTAGGTCTCGACGTTGGGGCGGCATGCGGCGGAGGCCGGGAGGGAGCTCATCTTCTTGAACATGTCGAAGGCGATGGGGAAGAGGCTGCGGCGTTCGCAGCAGAAGCGGAGGCAGGCGTTGAAGAGCTGGAGGTCGGGGCCGCAGGCCCCCGCGAGGACGTCGTGGACGAGGTTTTCTGCGGCGGCGGGGCGCTTGCCTGAGGCGGCGGCGGTGAGGGCGCCGAGGTAGGAGGCCGGGGCGTGGCGGAAGCCCGGGCGGAGCGCGGCCCAGCGGAAGAGCGCGAGGGGCGAGGTCTGGGTCCGGCTCGGAGGAGATGGCGGTCGCCAGGTCGCACGCGGTGAAGCCCGGGCGGCGGCGCGTGACCCACGCCGCGAACTGCTCGTCCGGCGGCGCGCGGACTGGGGACTGGGGATCCCATACGGGTTCGGAGGTCTGTGAGTCTCCAAAGGTCGAGGAGGAGCTGATGAGGTGGTGCGGGTTTAGGAGGCGGAGGTGGCGAGGAAGGTGGCGGGCGGCGGCGGCGGCGGCAAGGAGAGCCACGGGGGGTGGTCTCGGTGGAGCGATTGGCGCGACGGTGAAGGACACGCGAGAGACAACACAACACGCGAAACGGGCTGGAAACTTGGGCCGGCGCAAACGCGAAGTTCCTGTTTCCCCGTTCCCTTTCATTTGCACCGAAATGTCACGAACAGATGAACGGGATCGAGCTGCTCAGTCTCAGAAGAAAAAAAAAGATGAACGATATCAAGCAAATACTCCTCCGATTCTTGCGATTTTAGCTTTGTTACATCAAATCTTGTTGTCTGTGATGTTAAAGGATCAGTAGCCTCTAGCCCTCTACAAGCAAAGAAACGAAGCTACTGCTCTCACGCCATGGAGATGCCGTCTCCAGCGTCGGCGTCGCGCGCCTTCTCGCTGCGCCGTCTGCGGAGGCGGCGGGCGAGGGCGAGGAGGGCCGCCGCGAGGGCGGCGCCCAGGAGGTCGGCTGCGGCGTCCCTGAGCGACGCGCCTGAGGATCCGAAGAGCCCGGCCTCGTCGGAGGCCTCCTTGGCGGCGCCGACGGCGAGGGAGGCGGCGCATCCGAGGGCCAGCGCGCGGCGGCGGAGGAAGGGCCGGGCGCTCCGGCCGGCGAGCGCCGCGGCCGCGAGGGCGATGAGGAGGCAGGCGAGGACGTGCTGCAGCTTGTCGGGGGCGAGCCACTCGTCGCCCCACTCCATCCGCCGCCGCCGATTTGGTGCGCTGTCTGTCTCTCGCTCTCCGCTACAAAGTATAAGGCCCTGTCTGGGTGTATTGTAATTTTTTACACTTGTAAACAAATTAGGAAATAGTTCTATGCGTCTGACCTATTTTCTCTAGTGGGAAAGACACGAGTCGCTACTATTAATAAATACGGTCTGCATGAACCTAGTTCTAGAAATTTGACCAATAAAGTAGATGCTGCTACACTACTTCTCCGATAAGATTTATTATTATCTAAAAACACTGCAGCCAGAAAAAAAACTAAAATTAGCAACTCACAGCGTTGGTGGAAACATTCAGAATAAAGTATAAAGAAAATGCGATAGAATTATTTACTTGTCACAGCAAATACCTGTGTATACAAGTGTAATTATTTACCCTTGTAAATGGTGTTTGGAAGGCTTGTAAAACGATCAGCACAAACAACAGAAAACCAGCACAAACTTCAGTCGTATGTATGTGCTGCCGATTCAAAATGATTTTTGCATGATCAGAATGACAAAAGAAGGAAACTACGTTACGAACAAATTGTGGACAAGTCTCTCAGAGATGTCAACAGATATCTCCCCATCTCCACGATTGAACAAAAGAAATTAAATCAACCCCACAGGTATTGCATTGTAACGAGCATTTGCTTCAAAGCTTTTGGTAAGTAGAAGCCAAAATGCTTTCTGCAAAGACAAGATTTGCAGAACTCGCTTGCCTTTACAGTGCATGCATCCTGCAGCTTAGCAGCCTGAATGAGCTGGAAAATGGCCTCCATCCGCGAGGCATTCGGCGGGACCATGCCGCCCGCCGCGTTCGGCCTCCTCGAGGCGCTCCTCTCCGTCGAGCCCGCCGCGCGTGGCACCGCCTCCTCCGCGCTCGCCTCTGCGCTCGCCCCGCACCAACCCGAAACCAGTCCGCGTAGATCCAAGCACGCCATATCCAATTATCCATCAACCCGAACGCCAGAACCCACCCACCCACAACAACAACAGCGATCGATCCCCACGAAACCAAACCCAAAACAACAAGAACCGAAAAATCACACAAGAAGAGAAAGGGCACATCTTCCAGATCGGTTGCGAGCGGCTCGGCGAGGAGGAGCCACAGCGATCGGATCTAGGGAGGAGAAGGGCGGCGGCGGGGGGCACGAACCTGTGTGGGCGAGGAAGGGAGCTTGGGGAGGGACGCTGGCTCTCGGGGAAGGGGGACGTCGGGGTGGCCGGCGCTCGGGAGGACGTGCTCGGGGAGGCGCTTGCGGCGTGGCCGGTGCTCGAGACAACCAGATCCCGGAGGAGGTCGGGCGGGACGGGCCGGGCGGACCTCGGGCGGAGATCTGGCGGGACGAGGTCGTCGGAGGGTGGGGAGGAACGGCTCGGGATGAGCTTGGGAGGGGAGGAGATGAGCTCGGGCGGCGGCTCAGAGATGAACGGCCGCGGGACGAGCTTGGGGAGGCGGCGCTCGGCAGGCGGGGTGAGGAAGCGGTGCTCGACGGTCTCCTTCCTCGCGCGCGGCGGCGGCAGCGTCGCCTTCCTCGCGCGGGCGGCGGCGGCGGCGGCGTCGCCTTCATTGCGTGCGGCGCAGCCCGATATCTGTCGGAAGAAAAAACGGAGCGCTGGAGCAGTGTGTTTTTTTACCCGTGTAACTGATAAAACGATGGAAACGGGCCGGCCCAATACCGGCAATCCAAACAGTGTTTTGCGGCCCGGTCATTTTTTCTTCGTGGGCTGTAAATTGAGTAAGACAGTTGTGAGTTGTTGTTTAAACGGTACTAGAGTTGATGTGTGTGAATTAAACCCTGAGGATAGTTCAGTGACAGATATGAACTTTAGACATCCATATGTGTCTCCACCCAAATTAACACCAAAGTATGCTTGCTTCAATCTGCTTAGTCAGTCCAGTTGACGAAACGTCCAAACCGGGTGTATCGCTTCACAAATCTAGGTGGATCATTAATAAAAAATGAGCACGATGTTTGCTGCACAACTCCGTGTTCTTTTTCTTTCTTTTTGACGGGCCACATCTCCGTGTTCTTACACGCCCGAAAGTTGTGCACCACGCCAACTACCAACCGCGCCATGAACGATGGATCAAGCTTCAAGCATCCTGCATGCTTCTGTCTATATAAAGCAGCAAAAATGTTGCTGCAGAAACTGTTGGACTTATACGTGACTTTCAACATTTATTTATATTCATATATATTACAGGTATTTAGTATTTAACTCAATATAAAAATATTTATATTATGGAATTGATACTCGTAACAGGGAATAAATGATGTGGAATTAATTTGATGAATTAATACTCGAGGTGCCGAGGAAGGCTGCGCTAGAGTGTAGTAAAGGAATTAATTGAGATCGATTTTACTGAATTTATATGTACACACATGTTTTACACGAGTATAGCATAGGATGGAATAACTACCATGTTATCTAAATATGGAACTGCTTTTCAAGCTTTCACATCAACTCAGCGAAATATGGAGTAATCACCATGAGATGAATGACCCTGATGCTGACTAAGTATTTCAAATGTATATGCAGCTATAGCCATGCATTCTTGACAGCCTTTCAGTCCCCTTGATCAGCCCATCTACACAGCAAAACAAACACCTCAATCACATGAATCCAAATTGCCACAACATGTCATCATCATCCTAATGTTGACATCCTACAGTTACCTCCTTATCCTACTTCGTCGAGCACCTAGTGAGTGAGTGTGTACGTGGATGATCATGTCTCGAGGCTCCACCACCTTTTCCTAGCTTGTGTGTAGCCACCGCCGTGTGTACGTATTACTACCGTCGTCATGGAGGAGCTCGCATCGTGTGGCCGCTCGCGCATGCGCTGCATCCTTGCGGGAGCCATAAGAGAGCTCGAGTGGGGGTTGGGCATGAAAGGGGAAACTACAACGTTTTTATGGTAGGCACCGCACCATGTGGCTGAACAAATGACGGACGGTGGACGTGTCCCCCTCTCTCGCCATTCCCCTCCCACCATGTCCTCCCTCCTTCCTCCTCGTGACCCCCAGATGATCACCTTCTCTCCATGCCTACCGATCTCCTCATCATAGTCCTACCTCTCATGACTCCTCAAGTGTCGTGACTATCGTGCACTAAGCACATTGATGTTGATGTTGCCATTGCGCTCCTCCACCCTCCTTGACAGTCGCACCTCCTTGGCCAAGAACCAAACAAGCAAATTTCTAGGATACTAGATACATAATGGGGTTGTTTCAGGTGTGCCAGGTCCTAGTGGTTAGAGCACGTAAATAAAAAATTGAGTAAGATAGTTGGAGTTGGAGGGCAGTGAGGGGAGGGGGTGTGACACCATCAGGCATTCACCACCAACTCTCATTTATAAAATAGTAAAAAATATTATCACAGTAAGATCAAATTTATCATTTAAGCAACATGGGGTTTATAATGGCTAGCCTATGAGGTATAAGCAGGCATGATCAAAGTAAATCCATACATATATAAAGAGAGAGTTAAAGAACTCATACCAATTCTCTGTTGGCATTCACTTCATAACACTCATCTCTATTACATGATAGCTCCCACAAACTGCAACTAAATCATATAGTAAAAGAAAGCATGCTAGATTCAATTAAGTCCATGAGTAGCTAAAATTCACATAGTGCACTGTAGATTTGTTCAAACTACTAAAACAAGAAAGACAAATGTTTTTGGGTTTTCTAAATTTAAAGCTAGTACTAAAACAAGCAAATATTATTGGTCTTTTCTTTTTAATTTAACAAGCAACGAAATAAACAAGCTAACTAAATTTTTTTGAATTTTCAATTTGACTACAACAAAGTATACATGCAAGCAACATGTTATTGTAATTTTAATTGTACATGCAAGAAAGTAAACATGCTAACAGAAAATAAAACTAAATGCAGGCTATCACGTAGCTTACTCCCCCGAGCTTAGGTTTTTGGCCTAGGTTGGCTCTCTACACATTTCCAGGAAAGTATGGTGGCCAGTAGCTCTGGTGCTGCTATACAAGGTGATCCCAAAGTCCTGGCTGTGGTTGTGCTTCCCACACTCCCCAACCAGGCTAGTGGACGCACTGTCGTGACTGCTCCTATGGTGGTTGAAGCTGCTACTCTGACTTCCTCAAGTGTGAGCTTCCAGTTCTCCTCTCCTCTACTTCGAAGATTAAACAACTCTAGGAACCGTAGCTCAACATGCCTCCTCACCCTCTGCTGAAAAATATGAACTATACAAATACTTGCTTTGGTTGCGAGGGTTACTGTCGGGACCTAGAATCCATAACAGAGAATCTTATGTGAAATCACCTGCTAAGTCGAAATGTCAACCCTGACCTCAACCCTTGGGTATTAATTCCAAGAGGAGTGGAGTGATATGGCTTCGAATAGCCCGAGACGTCAACCCCGAACTTGCTCCGGTAAACCAATGCACAAATTAAGTAGGGTGATATGGTCTCTTCACTCTTTTCTCACTGAGCCGGAACATCAATCCTAAACTCGTCCCGGCAAATTAATGCTCGGCTGGAGTAGGATGATATAGTTTCCCAAACTCCTAGTGGAAGAGTCACTTCACAGGGGTGATTAAACATAACAACTCTATGATATAGACTCTGGAACCCTACCCGCACCATGTGCTTCAATAACATACACGCAAGGCACATGAGGCAGGTGAGAAGAAACAAGTATCACAACAGCAACTCTACGACTGAAACTGCAGTAATACTAGTTGTTCTTTAAAATTTATCAATATAATTCACACAAAGAGTTGATTACACAGCGGAAGATTAAACATGGCTAAGAAGCCAAAAAGGTAGAGCCAAAAGATGGTAGGAAAACAAACCAAGCTGCCGAACCCTGGGCGTCGATCTCTATATAGAAACCATCCGTTGAGGCGATGATTTCCTCTGCACAAAATTATGCATAACTGCAAGGTGAGTACAAAAATTGTACTCCGCAAGACTTTACAAGGGAAATTAGTAATAGATGCAATAGGTTTCAATAAGGGGATAATTGTGGACTATTTTACGGAAAGCCGATTATCCATTTGACAATACTTTTTAAGTAGAATGAAATCGACTACTAGATTGCTTTTAAAGGAGACGAGTCGAATCTTCACGATGAACTCTATTGCAGACTACTGCACACTTGACCCTCGATTCTTCCTCAACCACCAGGGAGGAAGGAATCGCTAAAACCTCAACCTTAGAGTTGGCATGTTTTAAAATAATGTTGTAGTTGTCTAATTCGATGCGGATTCTTACCAAGTTGTCCATAACCACGGACACGGCTATTCGAATAGTTCAAACCCTGCAGGGGTGTACATCTTTACCTACACGTATCAATTGACTCTTAATGCTAGGCCAAAGACACACTTCACGAGGTGTGTTAGCAGAGTGTGATTGAACACGACCTTTACAATGTTTTTGACTTAAGTATGAGCCGCCCTAATGGGCTAATCCGTGTACACCAGTCCGGCCGGTACCCCGACACGGTCCCAAAAGTTGTAGCGTGATACATCCCCGGTCCCGTACCGTGTGTAACCCTTACACCTGTATTGAGGCACCACATCACATCCTTTTTCACTCACCCAGCAAATGGAAACGGCAAACTATGCAGCTCATGACTCAAGTTTAGACAAATTATTCAGTCGTGGGTGGCCCATTATACCACCCGTGTAGAAGTACGCAAATCTTGGTTCAAAGGACACCGGGAACCGGTCATTGTGGGAAAAACGAGATAACCCACCATGCTCCCAGCCATGACCTCTCGTCTAAACCCAATCATTATTAATCAAGTTCATTAGTTACTTCCCGGTGAACACCCACCTACTACTTAACCCACCCAGAGTGTTGTGTTTTGTCTGCCATCCAAGGAATTATGACTTTTACATGATTAAGCATGACTAAGCATCATTAACTATATAAGGTACTTAGAAGCAATAACTATACTACTCTAAATAGGTTGGGAGGGAGTGGTGGTGTTGATTGAGCGACTAAGTAAGTTATGCAAGGAATAAAGCTAGCACTTAACATAAAGTATAAGTTGAACGCATGCGATAGGGTTTTGGAAACAATTAATAACTTGCAAATAGTAGGATGTTCGCAAAATATTCAAAGGGTTGCTTGCCTTGCGGTTCGGCTATTAAGTCTTGTTTCGGTTCGGGATTATAGGCTTCGAGATCTTCCGGCTCTATCGGGAAGAATGAAAACACCGAAAAAAGGAGGCGAGATAATAAATATCACAATGGTGAACATCAGCATGATATGAAATGCATTCCATGGCATAGAGGATTCAAAATGAAGACTAATGCAAGTGGAATCAATTTAATCGGAGTTCGGACGCTCGAGATATCGCGATCCGACGACTTCCGGCTAATCGAGAAAATCCTAATTTGAGTTTTTAGCTATTTACATGTATGAAAATGACATATTTGAATAGATCTCATTTTTCTGAACATTTTGATATATTATTTGTATTTTTCTGATCAAAAATGGATTTTCTATGAATTTTCTAAGATTTAATCAATTTAAATACCCTTTTTGTATTTTTCTCAGTAAATAAAATTAATATTAAATAATAAATATTTTTATTTCTCATCTCTATTCTAGCCTCGGAGACTGACATGTGGGCCCTATGGTCAACTCTGGTCAAAGTTGACTGAGTCAATGACAGGTGGGGCCCATTTGTCAAATATTTCTTATTTTCTTTTAATTATTTTATTAAATCTGACTGGTGGGTCCCACATGTCATACACAGAGTTTAAAACTGAATTCAATTAGTGCATTAATTACTGTCATTAATGTGTGGATTAGCATTAATGACCAATCATTAGCATTAATTATGTCCGATTAGCATTTAATCGGTCCTAGTGACCTAATTAAGGGGGAAATTAATGCCCCCAATGGATACGCGACCTGACCATTTTGGTTCGGGCCTACCGAGGTGAGGCCGCCGGCGGCAGCGAGGTGGGGCGGGGAGGGGCAACGGCGGTGAGGCAAGGCGGCAACGCGGCTTACCGGCGAGGCGAGGGGAGGAGGCGGCGGCAACGAGGGCGGGGCGGAGCGGCGACGGGCCAGGGCGGGGCGGAGTGGCGACGGGGAGGCGGAGGAGCACGGCGGCGACGGAGGCAGGGCGAGGCGGGCGGCGGAGCTAGGCGGCGACTGAGGCGAGGCGAGGCGGCCGGCAGCCGAGGTGGGCGGCGGAGCTAGGCGGCGACGGATCAAGGCAGGGGGTACGACGGGGAGGTGGGGCGGCGACGGGGAGGGAGAGAGAGGCGCGGGAGGAGGGGGAATAAGCTTCGGCTGGGGGATATAAGGGGAGGAGGTGGCGTGGCCCCCGGAGCAGGAGGTGGCGAAGGTGCCTCGGCTGCTTGCCACGGTGAAAGGAATCTCAGGAGTCGACTAGAGGGGGGGTGAATAGGTCGGCTCTAGAAATTATAATGCCTAATGGGTTTCTCTTCTGGAGATAGGTCAATCCTAGAGAAAATATATGCAACTGATGCAGGTAACTGAGACTCAGCAAGATATATCAGATAAACACCAGACACTCAGATAGCAAACTTAGCTGATGTAGAACAAGTTATATTCAGAGCTAACTGAGTCTCAGGTGTGAGAGTCAGGTGAGTGCATCAGATGACGTGAACAGGAAAGGTACTAGTTTTAGCAAGAGCTAACTGAGTCTCAGGTGAGGAAACTCAGTTAGTGTGCAACAGATAAAGGTGCTCTAGTGATCTAAGCATGCATAGATAACAGAATAAATAAGAGCAGATCACAAGACGGATAGTAAAGCACACAATGGTTTGTTTTACCGAAGTTCCTACTTCTTGCGAAGTAGTACGTCTCCGTTGAGGAAGCTGTTCTCACAGCCGGCACCAAATCGTGCTCTTTCCTCGAGTACCTTTCTTGTGTGGAATCCTTTTGATCTTGCTGCTGCAAGACAGGCAGACCCGAATCGCCTTCACAGACTCTTGGTGGCAGCCACACAAGACTTGGCTTGCTCACCAACTCCAAGAGCACTCCCACTCTTGGAGGAACCAGTACCTCGAATGCTACACCTGAAGGACTAAGTAACTCTCTCTCACGATGGATGCACGCAGGCAACACTCACTTGGAGACCTAGAGCTCTTTCTTTCTCAACAGGTTGCTTTCGGGTTAGAGGCAAATGTTAGGTAAAGGTTCGAGGTTGAAAACCTCCCCAGGTTCCCTATTTATAGGGTCCCTGGCAGCTAGCCGTTACCCTCATGCCACGTCAGATAAAGAGCCACCAGACCTAACCTGTCTGAGACTCAGCTAACATGCACCTCTGGTAACCTACTAGCCACGGCTGAGCTACCCACCTGAGTCTCAGATGCCAAACTCAGGTGGACTCGGTTGCCTCAGGCAGCACCTGAGCACAACTCTGGCCGGCTCACTACAAGCCTACAACTGACCAGAGAGCAATGACCTCGCCACAGTCCCTGACCAGCTCGCTTAGACCCTTGGCACTGGTTCCAAGCTTCTTCACCGAAGATGACTGCCCTTGTAGACGCACAGCGAACCCTTGGTCCTGATCCACCAGCTTCCTAGCTCCTCCAGGACTTATCAAGCTTGCATTCACGGCCCTTGAACTCCATCAAGCAACCATCACCTCGCTTGCCCTCGAGCACAGCCTCGGCTTCCTCGCAACTGTGCCTCAGGAGCCTAGCTCAGCTGGTCCTTCTGACCTTCCCAGTTCCTTGCTCTTTTTAGGGCTCATCATCAACAGTTGTCTCACTTCAGCTTTCACCTGTCCATCTAATTCCTGTTCACACTCATTGCAAGTATTAGACACAGGTGAGGATTGCCAATAACCATCAAAACCAAACTCTGGGGCAAGATGGCCATCCTCCCAAGCTCCATGGGAGTGGATGCACTTTCAATCTCCCCCTTTTTGGTGGTTAGTGGCAATCCCTTTAAAACATTCACTTAGATAAAAAAGAGTATTGCATTTAACCTTGTTTGACATCAACTCCCCCTTAAGATGTGCACAAGTGAGATTTTGCATTTGAATACAAGTGTACAGTTCAGATTTAAACATTGGAGAGTTGATGCAAAAACAGGTTCTCACAACATAACTGAGAGTATAAGCACAGCGGAATAGCAGGTATGTTGGAGGAGTACTTAGCAAATAAGATAACAGAAAGGATTGCATGCTTGAGTACAAATATCAAATATCAGAGCGTCATGTATATATCGAATATCAGAGCATGTATTAGAGCTAAAGAAAGGAATATCATGTATCAGAGCAGATGTGATAAAGAGATCAATATATTTCAATATATTTGAGCAATAACAGTCAATACAATACAAAAACGAGGTGTTCAAGACAGATAAAATCATTTTACAGTACATAGAATGTCTTGACACACATGCAGTCTAGTCTACCCCTTTTTACATACTGCTCCCCCTGAATATAATACTCTCCCCTTTAAGCTATTCTCTCCCTACTCTCTCCCCCTTTGCCACTAAGCACTAAAAAGAGATAGGAAGAAGAAAGAAAAGATCCTCAGGGAGTTGGCTTTGGTTGCAGGAGGGATAGGATCTGATCAAATTTGCTGTTGACCGAGGCCTTGAGATCTGCCATCTCACTCTTGAGTTCAGATTTCAGCTGAGCCATTTCTTGTTGCAGTTCATCTTGTCTCCTCTTGATAAGAGAGATCTGTACTGGCACAACCCGTTTAATGAAAGCATCCATAGCTGCGGGATTGTCTAGACGTTGAACCAAAGGGAGACTGTCTGATGAAAGATTCACAGAGACCGATGCTTGTCGCTCAGCAGGAGGAGATGATTCTCTAGCTGAGTCTCGGGTGGGAGACACCTGAGGCTCAGGTAGGACTGCTGGGAGATCAGCTGCTGGCTGAGGTGGTCTGACTGAGACTCTGGTAGCTTGCTCTGGAGGCTCTGAAAAGTCTAGCTGAGATGAGTTGAGGATGTTGTAGAAAGGAACTTCATCTTCATGGTCATCCTTCTGAGGTCTGAATTTGCTGAGATATGTCTTCTTGTCAAAGGAGAAGACTAAAGATGCTAATGATGTTCTTTGGAGAATAATATGCATTAGGTATGAGCCATATCTCATCTTGTCAGTTCTGTTCTTCTGGCACTCATTTATTTCTGAGAATATGTATCTGGCCACATCAAACTTCTCTTTCTTTGCGATGAGCTCAAGAATTCTCCATACTGGATTGTATATGGCATCAGTTCCTCCACCTTTGGCACAGATGGATATGTTCAAGATCTTCACTATGTGCTTGGGTGTCTTCATCAATCCTTTGAAATTGGAGATATGCTTAGGGACTGCACCCTTAACAGGAGGAGGCACAAGCCTGTAGGGAAGAACTTCTTCCTTTTCTCATTTGGAACCCAATCTGGCAGGAGACTCTTATCTTCTTCTGAGCCTTTGGATATGCTGATCTTCTGTAGCTTTGTCCCTGATGGTAGGTTAAACAGCTCTGCAAACTCGGGAGCTGTGATGCACAGCAGTTGACCTCTTGTCATCCAGAGCATATAATCTTGATTGTTCTGCTCTACAAAGACTGTTGCATAGAATTCCTTGATAGCTTCATAATCATAATCTTGGTTTAAGCTGCATATCTCATCAAGTTGAACAGCAGCTAAAATCTGCTTCAAATTTCCTAAGCCGATCTTGGCAAGGTTTCCCAATCAATTGGCATGCTGTCAACAAAACCTTTCTTCTGCAGCAAGAGATGATAGCTTGATTGCTGCTGATCATTCCAAAACCTTGGATCATTGCAATGTCTTCTTTTCAGATTCCCTTCACTGTCAAAATATGGATTTGTGGTTCTCATGGCAGTGTAGTTTGATGTGCTTCTTGAATCCAGGTTCATGGAGGCTAGACTGGCATCTGCCTTTGGTAGCTTCTTGAAAGCAGTTGCAGATATGAATTTCATCATTGATGTGTCAGATCGTGCAACTTTTGAGAATATAGCTGAATATTTGTCTTCCAATGACTCATCTGACTCTTCTAACTGAGTCTTAGCTGGGATATCTTCTGAGTCAGATGCAGAGGGGGATGAGTCTGATTCTTCTGCGGACTCTTTCCTTCCACTGCTCTCTTCTTCTTCTTGGTATTCTTCATCTGATTCAGACAGCTTTTGCTTCTTCTTGCGAGGAGATGGAGGATGAGGATCACTTGGACTTGAATAGGAGTCATCTGAGTCTTCTGACTGAGCCTGAGACCTAGTTGGCATCCTATGGACTGACTCAGGTGCTGGAGAAGATACTGCTTTTTCTTGCTCTTCAAGTCTTGTTTCTTCTTGAGCTGGTTCTAAGTCTGATAGAGACTGAAATACAGAACCCATGCTCACTGATACTCCAACTGATGGATCTGCTTGTGGCTCAGTTGGATTTTCATGTGCTTTAGTTGACTTCTCTTCAAAAGATGATCTTAGCTTATCCATAGATTCCTCCATAGTCTGCCCAAGTTCTTTTTCTCTTGAGTCAAGCTCAGCCAAAATGTCTTCAATTGATTCTATGGCAGCTTTCTGTTGAGTTTCCACTTCCGTGGGGACTAATTCTAGTCCAGCTGATGCAGCCGCCTGAGACTCGGCTGGCTTACTTAGTTGAGGCACTGAACCACTGACTGTTGAAGGGGCACTGCATCAAGTGCTTGAGAACTGGATGCATAAAATATCCTTGAGTTTGTTTCAGCAATCTCATTTTGTAGATGCTTCTTACGAGCTTCATCAGCACAAGAGTTTAACTCCAACATGTGATTCTCTATTCTCCTTTGTAGAATGATATCTGAGAACCTTGTCCAGAATGGCTTATAATCTTCTGAGAGTTGAGGGAATAGACGATCAATTTGTTTGATCAGGTCTGCTTTCTCTTGTCCAGAGGCTTTTCCTTCTTGCTTCAGCAGCTTTTTGAGTTCTTCATGGATTGCCTTGTTCTTCAGCTGAGTTTCTCTTTGGAGTTTCACACTCTTTGGAACATCTGGTGATTCAAAGATTTGCTTTGCAAGGGCATCTATTCTTTCCTTCATTTGAGGCCTTTCCTCATCTGTGGCATTGGGTAACTTATTAGTTAGGTCTTGCCATTTTCTATAAGTTTGCTGTGTTCTTTTCTTTTAAGAGCTTCTACTCTCCATTCAGCTTCTTCCTCTTCTTGCAGTTGTTTCTTTGTTTTCTTCTTGACTACCACAGCCTCTGATCTTGGCTTCTTTGGGACTTTGCTCAGAGATAAGTCTGTTGGCTTGCCTGCAGCCCTTGTCCTTTTGAGTGTATCAACTACTGGAGCCTTCTTGACTTTGATAGCTGCCTCTTTCTCAGCAGCCTTCTTGGCTCTTTCTTCAGCTCTTTTCTTCTTTGCTTCTTCAGCTTGGGCTTTCTTTTCAGCTGCTTTTGCTTTCCTCTCTTGCTTCAATTGTTCTTCCTTGCTAGCCTTCTGAGCTTCTAAATCTTTCATTCTTTTAGCTGACTGAGCTGTAGCTATGTCTATCTGTCGTTTCTCTTCTTGTAGCTCTTTAAGCCTAGCTTCTCTTTTGGCTAGCTCAGAGGGGGACATTGGAGCTTTTACTGATCTTTGAGCAGCTTCTTCTGCATCCAATTTCTTTCCAAGACTTTTAGCCTGCTCTGCCTCCCACTCTAACTGCTGCTTCTGTCTTAGGAGCTGGGTTCTCAGACCAATGGGCAGATCATCAGCTATATCCTCAGGCACATTCCTTGATCCAGACATCTGCATAGGAGAGGTAGGATGAAGAATAGATGAGAGATAATCCTATTGCAGAGAAAATTGGAATGATTGGCCATTTTTGGATGGTTTTAGGAGAGTTTCACAAGTCATCTCATGCTACCTGACTTAGCTACCTGACACTCAGGTGAGATAAATTGTGTAACTCAGGTGGAGTAGCAGAGCAACCTAGGTTTATCGAATCTTGCTGAAATTTGAGAATTCTGGACAATGAGTTGCAAGAAATCGTTCTAGAGGTTAAAGGTACATCATCTCTGTCTAATTCCACAACTAAAAGATACTCGAGAGCATGGAATTCGCATTAAGGCGGAAACCACCCTAGTTCTGTGAAGAACAACTCGAGGAGACTTACATTTGGAATTTTGATTGGAGATGAAGGCGCCAAAACAATCAGGAGAGCTTTTGGGAAGCTTCGGAGAGAGCGAAGATCGTCGGAGAAGTGCACGATCGTTGAGAATCAGATGGCGGCGACGGGCGCAAGGGCACTGAGACTCTGAAGAGGGTTTAGCGCGAACCGTTACAGAGGTGGGGTTTTTATATCCCGAGTGGCCCTGTGGCACCTGAGGGTCAGCTAGATTGCTACCTGAGACTCAGGTAGGAAAGAAAAAATGAGCTGAGCTCCAGACTTAGGGATTTTCTCCAGAATTTTTAAATGTGTTCAGCTGAGACTCATGTGGAAGACTCAGTTGACAAGGTTTTCAATAGGATTACCAGAGAGAACTTAAGGATAAGAGATGAAAGCAATAGAGAGAATTTCTTTTCAAACACAGCTTGCCAAACAATCAATCAATACAAAGCTAAAGCTGTGTTGAATTGAAATAGATGGTAAGATCCAACTTATCTAACCCAATGGTGAATCCATGAGTTCAATAAGATGCAAAATCAGCATGATATCTATAAGACCTTAACCCACCTGAGGTACAACCGAGACTCAGGTGGCTGACTCATGTAGAATGCAGAGAATGAAAAACCAGAAATGCAATCATGTGTACACATGTATCATCATTTCCTCACTGCACATTCGAGATATCCATGATATTTAGCTCATGCCTGAGGGTACAGAACCTATTTTCATCTAACGGCTTGGTGAAAATATCAGCTAACTGAGCTTCGGTTCTAACATGGCACAGTTGGATATCTTTCTTCTCTACATGGTCTCTTAGAAAGTGGTGTCTCACTTCTATGTGTTTGGATCTTTGGTGTTGGACAGGGTTGTTGGCTACTTGATTGCACTTTCATTGTCACAGACGAGGGGTACTTGAGACATGGATATGTTGAAATCCTTCAAGGTCTGCCTCATCCATAACAATTGAGCACAACACCCCACTAGCTGCTATGTATTCGGCTTCTGCTGTGGATAGGGCTACTGAATTTTGTTTCTTGGAACTCCAGGACACAAGGGAACGCCCTAAAAATTGGCAGGTACCTGAAGTGCTTTTTCTGTCAACCTTACATCCGGCATAATCACTATCTGAATAGCCTACAAGCTCAAATGGTGCACCCTTAGGATACCATAGACCAAACCAGAGGTATGAATCAAATATCTCAGTATTCTACGAACAGCAGTGCGATGAATGTCCTTAGGATCAGCTTGAAACGTGCACACATGCAAACACTCAACATTATATCAGGTCTAGATGCACACAAATACAGCAAAGAACCTATCATAGACCTATACTCCCTTCTGATCAGTGGACTTACCTTGTTGGTTCAGATCAAGATGAGCATTTGTTTGCATGGGAGTAGATATTGACTTAGCTTTGTCCATGTCAAACTTCTTGAGGATGTCCTTGGCAAACTTCTCTTGAGAGATGAAAGTTCCCTGCTTGAGTTGTCTGATTTGCAGCCCTAGGAAGAACTTCAGCTCTCCTACCATGGACATCTCAAACCTTTTTATCATCATCTTGCTGAACTCATCACTTAGCACACGGTTAATACTTCCAAATATTATGTCATCGACATATATTTGGCATACAAATAAGTCCTTGCCTTTAACTTTAGTAAAGAGTGTAGTATCAACAGGCCCCAATTTTGAAACCATTATGTATAAGAAAACTCCTTTAGGGTATCATACCAAGCACGAGGGGCTTGTTTGAGACCATATAAAGCTTTGTGGAGAACATATACATGATGGGGTCTTTTTGGATCTTCAAAACCAGGGGGCTGTTCTACATACACAAGTTCAGCAAGCTTACCTTGGAGGAAGGCACTCTTGACATCCATTTGATAAAGCTTGATGTTGTGATGATTTGCATAAGCTAAAAGTATCATGATAGCTTCAAGTCGAGCTACAGGTGCAAAGGTCTCACCAAAATCCAAACCTTCTATTTGAGTGTAGCCTTGAGCAACCAACCTTGCCTTGTTCCTCACCACTTGGCCTGTAGAATCTTGCTTGTTGCGAAAGACCCACTTCGTTCCAATGACATTGTGATCCTTGGGTCTTTCAACAAGTGACCAGACTTCATTTCTCTCAAATTGGTTCAGCTCTTCATGCATAGCATTGATCCAGTCTGAGTCAGACAGAGCTTCACCTACATTTTTAGGCTCAAAGGTGGAAACAAAAGAGTAGTGAGCACAAAAGTTAGCAATACGAGAACGAGTAATCACTCCCCTATCAATGGCACCAATGATTTGGTCTACAGGGTGATCCTTCTGCAGCCTGCTGATCACAGGGGGTTCTGGGTCAGCCACCTGAGTCACAGCTGGATGTGGATCAGCTGGGTGTATCTGTGACTCAGTTGGCCCTTCCTGAGACTCAGCTGGGTGCATGGAGGCTTCTGAGTCCAATAGATCATTAGCTGGGTTGTACTCGAACTCAATGCCATTGACTTCATCTTGCTCATCAGCTGGGTCAGGTAGGTTCGTAACTCCAGATGAAGCTTGCTCCTCAACTTGGGGCCTGACTTCACCTGTTGACTTGTGAAGTATATCTACCTTCCCTGAAATATCATTAGCAACTTGCCCATCTTGTGAGCCATTAGATTCATCGAATGTCACATCTACAGCTTCTTCAACAACCTTGGTGTTGGTGTTAAAGACTCTGTAGGTGTGAGATTCTGAGCTATATCCAACAAATATTCCTTCATTAGATTTGGATTCAAATTTAGAGAGACGCTTGCCTTTCTTCAGAATGTAACACTTACAACCAAATACTCTGAAGTAGGAGACGTTTGGCTTCTTGTTGGTCAGCAGCTCATAAGGTGTCTTCTTTAGGAGTGGGTGAAGATATAGTCTATTGATGTTGTGGCAGGCAGTATTCACAGCTTCAGCCCAAAACCTTGCTGGTGTTTTGTACTCACTCAGCAGTGTTCTTGCCATCTCTATCAGGGTCCTGTTCTTCCTCTCCACCACTCCATTCTGCTGAGGTGCATAGGGACCAGAGAACTCATGCTTAATCCCATGCTTGTCCATGAAGGCTTCAACTCTTGAGTTCTTGAATTCTGTCCCATTGTCACTTCTCACTGCCTTCAAGTTGATGTTCCATTCATTTTGAACTCTGACAATGAGATGCTTGAACCTTTTGTACACCTGTGACTTGTCCTTCAAGAAAAATACCCAAGTGAAACGTGACAAGTCATCTACAACAACAAAACCATACTTGTTACCTCCAATGCTCTCATATGTAGTTGGACCGAACAGATCAATGTGTATGAGATCGAATGGAGAAGTAGTGGTCATGATGTTCTTGGGTGGATGAGGGCTTCCAACTTGCTTTCCAGCCTGACAAGCACAGCATGGCTTGTCTTTGTTGAATTGGATCTGCTTCAGGCCTAGGACATGTTCTTCTTTACTGAGTTTGTTCAGCAGCCTCATCCCCACATGACCTAGCCTCCTGTGCCACAGCCAGCCTAACTGAGCTTTGACTATAAGGCAACATGGCACAGCTGCTTCTTGATCTTGAAAATCTACAAGATATAGCTTATCTACTCGATAGCCTTTGAAAACTTGTGAGTCATTTGTTAGTTTCTGGATATAGACCTCTTTAGGATAAAATGTGACTTTCATTCCAGCATCACATAATTGAGAAACAGATAAAAGATCATATGAAATAGACTCAACAAGCATTACTTCAGTAAAAGAATGTTCCTGAGATATAGCAATTTTACCACAACCCAATACCTTGCCTCTTGAATCATCAGCATAGTTGACATACTTGTAAGGAAGGTTATCTTTTCTTATCTCAGAGAACTGCTCTTTGCCTCCAGTCATGTGCTGTGTGCAGCCACTATCCATGACCCATTTTGTTCCACTGGAGGCAGAGCCCTGCATGATTAGTTGCGAGACTTAGGAACCCAGATAGATTTGGTTCCCAAGTTAGCAGGTCTCTTACTGTAGGCATCAATAGCAGGAATAAGATTAACATTAGGGTTCTTAGCAGTTACAGCTTTAGAAAGCTTAGAGAACCTCTGAATCTTTCTCAGATTCTTATCTCCTGCAAACTCAGATGGAAGGGTTAGCAAATTTGCATTGCACCTGAGTGAGCTACCTGAGTCACAGATGGCTCTCCCTGACTTCAGTACCCAACCGAGTGAGTCACCTGAGACACAGATAACTACTGACTTTGGTACCCAAATGCTTGGTACCTTCTTGTAACTGCTCCAAGGTCTAACATAAATTGCCTCAGGTTTACCCTTTTTCCCTGTCTTAAGCACATAGCTTGGATTAGAGGGAATTTTCACATAACCACCTGTCTTTCGATGGTTTCCTGCAAGAGAGTTAGTATCATATTTCCCTTTCTGAGGAACAAAGTGATTCTGCAAGTATTTCTTGTTAGTAGCAGAGGGAATATATGAAGACTTGTTCTTTATAAGTGCAGGAGTGAAACCAAGTCCCCTTGTACCATTATTCTTTAGTACTAGGGTGGACTGGAGCCTAGCAAAATTCTGCATGCCTATGTTAGCACTGCACAGGCCTATTTTCATGAGCCTTTTTAGCTCTTCATGCTCCTCCTTGAGCTCATTGTACTTTGCTGCATCAACAAGATTAGTAGCAGTTGAAGTGCTTAATTCACTGGGTGAATCTACAACAAACACTGTACTAGAAGTAATAGCATTGATGCGAGATGCATAGTTTAAACAAGTTTCTATAACAGTAGGAGGATTTGCATCAGGTGTAACAGCAGTGCAAGATGAGTGAGTTTCTTTGAGTTTATCATGCTCAGAGATTAGGAGCTCATGTGATAGCTTAAGTTTGTTTTGAGCTTCCTGCAATAAGTAAACCTCCTCATCAAGATCTGCCTTAGCATCTTGTGCATTATCAAGGGACACCTGCATGTCAGTTAGTTTGTCCCTGAGAGAGATGTTTTCTTTTCTCTCTTTTCTAAGGAGCTTCTCTGTCCTGTCAAGAATGTCCATTAGTTGAGCATAATCAGGGAAGTCATCCTCAGTCATTACCTTGCTGCCTTTAGCCATAAGGCATAGGGTTGGAGTCTCAGCATATGTAGGATCTGCATCCTTGTCGAAGAGTGAGTCTGTCTCAGGTGCGCAGCTGAGAAACCTGACTGAGTCTTCTCCTGGCTCAGTTGGGCTGCTGAGTGATCCATCTGAGACACAGATGGCTAACCCAGCTAGCTCAGTTTCTTCCTCTGACTCCTCCTCTGACTCTGAGTCATCTGAGACCCAAGCTTGTCCCACATATGCTCTGGCAGCAGAGGTCTTCTTCTTTCTGAAGGTGGGAGGCTTCCCTTCTTTGTACTTCTTCTTGACAATGATCTCCTTCTTCTTGTACTTGCCATCCTCTTGTCTCTTGCTCTTTTTGGGACAATCAGCAATGAAGTGTCCTGAGTCACCACACTCAAAACACTTCTTGTCACTGAGTTGCTTCTTCCCCTTGAACCTGTCAGATGAGCCTGAGAACTTCTTCCTTCGATAGAACTTTCTGAAGTTCCGAGTAAGCATGGCAAGCTCATTCTCCTCATCAGTGGACATCTCTTCATCTGGATCTTCTTCTTCATCACTTGAGTCCCTGTGAGTGGCCACTGCCTTGAGGGCTATGTCCTTGTTCTTCCCAGAAGTGATAGCATGCTTCTTGGAGTGGTTTAGCTCCATCTCATGAGTGAGCATTCTACCAAGGACATCAGTGGGCTTTAATCTGTCAAAGCCATCCTTTTCTTTCATCATCAGACGTAGAGTGTGATAAGGCTTGGGAAGCACAAAGAGGAACTTCTTGATCACATCACAATCTTTTACTCTGTTGGACCCAAGGGCCTTCAGCTGGTTAGTGATCATGGTAAGTCTTGTGAAGATGGAATTGATATCCTCTCCAGGTTGGTAATGGAAGTTGTCAAGTTCATGCTCCAGCACATCTTTCTTGGACCTCTTCAACGTGTCACTGCCTTCATAGATAGCCTGAAGTGTGAACCATATATCTCTGGCTTCCTCAAAGGTACTGACACGGTTGAAATCATGCTCTTGCAGTCCCATATAAATAGCATTGGCAGCTCTAGCATTGTTCATGATGCTGATCTTCTCTTGATCAGTGGGATTGCTCTCATCAACCACATCGAGACCTGTTGTGACAATCTTCCATACATCTGGGTCAAGTGCAGTAAGATGCATTTGCATCTTCCGCTTCCAAAAGGCATAATTAGTACCATCAAACATAGGAACTCTACCCTCATAGTTCGACATCCTTTAGACTCTGGCTGTTAAGCCAATTATGAGCAACGAGGCTCTGATACCACTTGAAAGGGATCTCAGGAGTCGACTAGAGGGGGGGTGAATAGGTCGGCTCTAGAAATTATAATGCCTAATGGGTTTCTCTTCTGGAGATAGGTCAATCCTAGAGAAAATATATGCAACTGATGCAGGTAACTGAGACTCAGCAAGATATATCAGATAAACACCAGACACTCAGATAGCAAACTTAGCTGATGTAGAACAAGTTATATTCAGAGCTAACTGAGTCTCAGGTGTGAGAGTCAGGTGAGTGCATCAGATGACGTGAACAGGAAAGGTACTAGTTTTAGCAAGAGCTAACTGAGTCTCAGGTGAGGAAACTCAGTTAGTGTGCAACAGATAAAGGTGCTCTAGTGATCTAAGCATGCATAGATAACAGAATAAATAAGAGCAGATCACAAAACGGATAGTAAAGCACACAATGGTTTGTTTTACCGAAGTTCCTACTTCTTGCGAAGCAGTACGTCTCCGTTGAGGAAGCTGTTCTCACAGCCGGCACCAAATCGTGCTCTTTCCTCGAGTACCTTTCTTGTGTGGAATCCTTTTGATCTTGCTGCTGCAAGACAGGCAGACCCGAATCGCCTTCACAGACTCTTGGTGGCAGCCACACAAGACTTGGCTTGCTCACCAACTCCAAGAGCACTCCCACTCTTGGAGGAACTAGTACCTCGAATGCTACACCTGAAGGACTAAGTAACTCTCTCTCACGATGGATGCACGCAGGCAACACTCACTTGGAGACCTAGAGCTCTTTTTCTTTCTCACAGGTTGCTTTCGGGTTAGAGGCAAAGGTTAGGTAAAGGTTCGAGGTTGAAAACCTCCCCAGGTTCCCTATTTATAGGGTCCCTGGCAGCTAGCCGTTACCCTCATGCCACGTCAGATAAAGAGCCACCAGACCTAACCTGTCTGAGACTCAGCTAACATGCACCTCTGGTAACCTACTAGCCACAGCTGAGCTACCCACCTGAGTCTCAGATGCCAAACTCAGGTGGACTCGGTTGCCTCAGGCAGCACCTGAGCACAACTCTGGCCGGCTCACTACAAGCCTACAACTGACCAGAGAGCAATGACCTCGCCACAGTCTCTGACCAGCTCGCTTAGACCCTTGGCACTGGTTCCAAGCTTCTTCACCGAAGATGACTGCCCTTGTAGACGCACAGCGAACCCTTGGTCCTGATCCACCAGCTTCCTAGCTCCTCCAGGACTTATCAAGCTTGCATTCACGGCCCTTGAACTCCATCAAGCAACCATCACCTCGCTTGCCCTCGAGCACAGCCTCGGCTTCCTCGCAACTGTGCCTCAGGAGCCTAGCTCAGCTGGTCCTTCTGACCTTCCCAGTTCCTTGCTCTTTTTAGGGCTCATCATCAACAGTTGTCTCACTTCAGCTTTCACCTGTCCATCTAATTCCTGTTCACACTCATTGCAAGTATTAGACACAGGTGAGGATTGCCAATAACCATCAAAACCAAACTCTGGGGCAAGATGGCCATCCTCCCAAGCTCCATGGGAGTGGATGCACTTTCACACGGCAAGTAGCTCGGTGGTGGTGGCGGCGGCGGGGCGGATAGGGATGAGGGGGGCGCCGAGGATGAGGACGAGGAAGGAGAAAGGGGCCGGGGGGGTGTGCTGGGCCACGCGGGAGGAAGCGGGCCGGGGCGGGGATAGGGAAGAGGGGAGAGGGGAGAGCGGCCGAGCGGGCTAGGCGCGAGAAGATGGCCCGAGAAAAGGCCCATCCAGGGGGAGGGTTAGATTTAGGTTTTTTTAATTTTGTTTCTTTTTGAAATTTGCCCCTTTTCAAACAAGATTCAAACTAAAATTTTCTCAACTTTCAAAATTTCTCAAATTTGATTCATGCATATGCTATGATCAACAATAAAGAGCATAAAATTGGGGATGTTACAGTTACTGTAACATCCTTGGTTTTACGGGTCTAAATATTTTTAACCAAAGGATGCTACATGTCATATTTTAACCATATATGTTTTTGTTTCAAATTAATTCAAGTCAGTGAATTAATTTGAGAGATATTTAAAAAGATATGATTTTGCATCACAATGTTTTTTGGAATCTCTATCTGAAAATATTTTATTTGGATTCCTCAGGTTCAAATTGACTTATTAGAATTTTTCCATAATTTTTGGACCATATTTGAGGTTGTTTTAAATTATTTTGCTTTGCTATAATTATTTTAATCCAAACATCCAGAAAAATGCTAGCTAGCTCAGCAGGCCAGCCAGCCCAGGCCATGTGCTACAGCCGGCCAAGCTGCATGCTCGCTGCAGCCAGCACAGCAGCCAAGCAGTCGTAGCGCCACGGCTGTAGCGCATGCGCGCTCACGCGCTGTCGTACGCCATATCACATGTTGCTGTTTTTCTCAGTTTTTCGCCATGAAACCATGCAACAGTGTCTCCCCTTCACCTTCCCTTCCCCTGTATATAAAATCCCCTCTCGCCAATCCATTTGTTCCCCTTTCTCCCCTCTCAAACTCCCTCTTCACATTCTTTCTTCCCCAACTCCGGCGAGGAATTCCGGTGACCTCGACGCACCTCCACCCAAGCGCTTTCTGCTGGAGCATCACCACGCCATCGCGGACCGTTCCCCTCCACCAGTTGCAAGCTCTGTCGTATACATCAGGCAATCTCATGTCTTCTTCCCCAACTTCGGCGAACCTTCCCCTCGTGAGTCCATTGCACTTGGTGAGCCCCTCTCCAATCCTTCCTTGTGGTAGTATCCCTACTACCCATGGAACAACTTTACTCTCCCATCTGCCTCTCTCCTTCACCTCCCAGTGCACATGAGCAATTTTGTTCGATCTATTTCTCTATTCAATAATCTAGCTCATGCAGTCCTCCATCTAATTTCTTCAACCACTCAAAATCTTGGCATATCTCCAATCTTAGTGTTAAAATGGATCGTTTAGGACCTCACCTACTAGTATGTTTGGATTTCAAATTCAAGCAGCCGTTTTTGAACTATATTGAATATGCTTGAATCTGGAGATAGTTTGACCGAATTTGGAATAGTTTGATCTGTGATGAAATATTTGGAGGTAATTTATTTTTCATAGGTTACTAGTATATGTAGTAACCCCTTCATTTAATTTTATAATTTTGAAGCTGTGTAGAATTTTCTAGAATTAAAATGAGCACTGTTTTAATTATAAGAATACTTCCTTTTTTTAATATTTAATTTTTATAAGGTAAATACACCCCAGTACTATTTTATAGTGGTATTTGCTACTTTTCAGCAAATGTCATGTTGTTCTAGGCTTATTTTAATGTTTATTATTTACTATTTTTATTTTTAATTTAATCTCTGTTTATGTGTTGCTGTGATTAAATTGCAGAGAAGGTATTAGACTTATTTGATCTCTTTGATTAGCCTAATTTAATTTAATTAGCATGCATAGATTTTACATATGCTTGGTATATATCGTGTATATGTTATAGCATATAATCTATAGTTCTCATATGTTCTATTTACTTTTGTGAGCAATATTAGTGCTGTGATATGCTAATGTTACTCTCTGGTTTGCAAGTACAAGATCACTAGTTAACCTAGAATATTCCATGCTCATTTCTATTAATGGTGTGTCACCATGTAGTTGCTATGTGTCATCACCTTTTCACGTATACTAGTATCTTAGGCTTCAGATGAGTTTAACATGTTAATGATTTATGTGAATGAATATGCTAAATATTGTACCTATGCTTCTAATATGAAATGTTATAATATTATATGTATATATGGTCATGCCTTGTCTTAGAAGACCTGTATTAAGGATGCCCTAGTGTTAGATCTTATTTTGATCTTCGTCGCGATGATGCCTTTGCGCCATCGTTCCATTCCACCCACATCTGACCTTCGTCGTTCCTCTCTCTCATGACACATCCTGGCATGTTTTATTTGGAGTTGGTGTTTATTTGCTTTGCCCTCGTTACGTTGCATCGATAGGGAGTGAAGATACCAACCCAGCTGTAGGTGTAGGAGAAGAAGAAGAATACTATCACGAAGAAATGCCCCTATTTTGATCATATTTGATCCCATATCTCTGAAAGTTATTATATTATATTGTTTATAAACATGCATGTAGTTTTATTCCAATATCTAGCGTATCGATTGATACACATTTATCTTTATCTGTTGTTGCCTATTTACTTAATATCCGAATATATTGATATGTTATTATTTTGAATAGAGTAGAGAAATGCTTAGCCATGCTTAAACATATCTTTAGGATGCTTTGAATTGCCACTTGGGAGGAATGATCTTCGGATTGATAATTCTTGATATTAGAACTTGTGGTTGAGCTTGCTGAGGTGGGCCGGATGCCCTTTGTCCTCCTTCTCTCTCTATTCTTTTTATTCTACTCTGGGTGAAACTTACCATCTAAAAGGTTTAGGCAACAGTTGAATCATGAGTTGAAAGAGCAAATGGTCATTCTTCATGAGTTGAAGAGGCCATTAGTCATCTGTATCGAATAAGGCTGAAGTCTTGAACCCAAGAATTGTGAAACAATATAACCACATGCTATATGAGTACTGACTTGGTCAAGTAGGTTAGTCAGCCCTTGGTGTCGATGTTGCCATATCGCAGAAGGGGCGGACGTAGCTACAAGAACCCTCAGCACAGATAGGGGGACTGGAGGGTGGGGACGTACTCTCAATTTTGAGCCGACAGCTCGTGGCAACAAGATGGGATTGTGTCATGTAGGTAAAGTGTAGAAACTCTGCCAGAGTATTAAATTAATCGGTTAGCCATATCCACGGTCATGGATGGCACAAGACTCATTCTTGATGAAAAAGACACGTTCTTCTCTCCCTTGCTTCTTCCCTCTACCTCTTTGTTGATGGAACCTATGAATGAGTTAAGGCGGGAGTTCTTTGCTTGTATCTGTTGGTCGTGGACCTCACATGTTGGAAAATACCCCTGATATTAAAAATTAGTTTTTTCAAAGAGATGCCTTCGAATATACCCTAATATTTCAAATAAAACTACTTTTATGCAAAAGAGCCATAAAACCTTCCTTGAAGCCTCAGATACACTGGTTTAGGTGTTTCCTTATGAGGGGGCACGCTAAGTACGCGAAGTACTCATTGAGCATGTTTTGTTTTGGTGGTGTGCAGAGGAGTATGTTGAAGAAGGTGCTGACGAGGATTACTTCTATGAAGATCTCAAAGAGTATGTCGCGTGGCCTCGGTCAACTGTCTGTGGCATGGATGGAGCCGCTTTGCTTTTATATTCAACTGTTTCCTCGAATGTAATAATGTTGTAAAGACATGGTACTATGTAAGCCATGTGGTATATCGTATTCAAATTTTGTATTAACTTTGGATGCTTGCAATGATTATCCATTTCACCTGTTTACTGTTAGCTTGATCCTGGACTGACGAGGATGTATACGGTAGGGGGGAGGTCTAGTAGTTGAAACTAGACTCCCACAGTTACACAATAAAAATTTCATAGATTTCAGCAGTTTAGTGTTAATTAAAATAGAGGTGGAGCAAGAGTAAGCTTAGATACATCAAGACAAAAATGTACAACAAAAGTAGTAGCAATAGCACCACAAGTGACAATACCTGAAGCTCTACAACCAATCTATTGCAAATGTTTAGCTATAAATACACCAAAGTTGGGATGACGACTAGAATTAGGAAAGAAAGCAGCTCAATAGCTCTCCGTAGTTGAGTAGTGACATTACCACTATGATGAATAGCAAATAAAGCACGGTTAACAAAGATAGAAAAATATCTAAATGAATGGTTGACCACTTGCCATCCTTATAATCAGGATAATCACCACTAGAAATTAACTTCCAAGTTTCATTCAACATAGTATGATGATTTTTGACATCTTTTCTTATTCCAAAATTTTCTAGGCGAAGCACATCACTAAATTCTTGCATGCTTAAATCAAAAGATCTACCAAGCAAGTCAAAAGTAATATGATCCCTAGAGAAATCTCTATTAAAAGCATGATATTCAAATGAAGCTAAAAGATCTTTAGTCAATTCAACATAAATCAATGCATAAAATTGACTAAAAATTCCTAGACCGGCATTCTGGCACAGCATTTCAAAGAAATCAAATATGTCATAAGCAATGAGGGTGCTCACATCTACCCATCTAGTGGATTCAACTTCTATATACTGCAATTTGTCATATCTTTCATTGTTGTGTTGATCGATGAATTCAACATCCTTTGGTGCTTTTGCCTTTGTTGAGCTTGAAGGGGTCATCCTTTTTGGATGACCTTGAGGAACTAGAACTTAAGAACTTATTTGCACTCCTCAACATGTTGGTCATAGTGCAATTTTACTCCAATCAAAAGGTGGGTAATCCTTCCTACAAGTATAACATAGCATATCCCACAACATAGTACAAGTTTAAATTACCAAATCATGAATAAATTGGAGTAAATGACATGAGCCCTAGAAAATGAAATGCCCATAGATTACTTCATACATGATTGAAAAATTCAAACCGTGGATTGGAGGAGAAACATACCATGGATCAAGATTCTGAAACAAATTTTAGGATTAACCGAATCATTTGTCGAATCTAGAAGCTGAAAAATGAGGTGTTTTAGCTGTTTGAGAGGGCTCGGGCTTGGAAAGGGGATGGTATTCCCTGCCCAAAGCTCTCCTCAAACAAAGAACAGGTGGGGCCAGGCGGTAGGATGGGGCGGCAGGCTTGGCCGCCTCCCCCTGCCATCTAGACAATTGGGGCCCCCGGGGCCCACGTTTGTCCCACTTACTCATAATGGATTTCAAATTTAATTTCCAAAATTAATTAACAAGCATTTCTACTACTAAAATATGCAATTAAAAAGTATTAACTCAAACAAAAATTAAATGACAGAGATAAACATATTAAAATGATATAGTGGTCAGTAGACTCCTACCAAGCGTTTACCTGGTATTTATTTAACCATTATCAATAACACAATCATTTATGTAAATTTCAGTCTTCCCGATAAAAAATGATTTCTTCTTCAGTGGAGGAATTTCAATCATAATACTAGCAGTTCTAATAACATCAACTCTTCTAGATGGAGGAATATATTTAGGATATTCCCGTTTCTTTGGAAAATATTATGTATGTTCTTCTCCATTAACCATAAGTGTCACTTTGCCGTTAGGGCAATCAATTATAGCAACTACAGTATTTAAGAAAGATGTACCAAAATCATTATGTATAAAAGTATTAGCTAAGCTAATTGAAATGTCTTCAATAATGCCTACAGGTTTAGTAGTTTCCTTATTGGCCATTGCAAAAAACATATGTTGGTTTTAATTCTCCCAAGTTGAGTTTTAATAAAGAGAGTATGGCATAGTATTAACTCCTCAACCAAATCACATAAAGCATATTTAGTTTTTTCATCATTAATGGTGCATGATATAGTGCAAATCTAGGATCTCCTAATTTAACAGGTATTTCCTTATCCAAAAGAATAATCATCCAACAAATTTTTAATACCATCATTAGAAATAGTCATTTTCTTATTCATAAAGTAAGGAGTTATCAAAGCATCAGTAACAGGAATTTGCAAGTATATATCTCTAAGCATATCAATAAAATTTTCAAGATTCTCATCATCCTTAGCTTTAGCTTTCGTACTAGGATAAGGCAATGGTTTTTAAATCGAAGGTTTGTTTCCTTGCCCTGCTTTCAGTAACTTCTTTTTCATTATCTTTCTCAACTTTATCTTCTTCTATATCTTGATCCTCATCTTTATTATTGTTTTGATATTCTCCTTTATCAATGTCTTTCTCTATTTCTTCATGAGGTTGTTGTTCTTCTTCATGAACAGCTTCCTTTTCGTGTTTTTGATCTTCAGTTTTAGTACCTGATGGTACATTAGCTTGAGAATCTTGAGTTCTTGAGTGTCTTGAGTGGGCAACTGAGATGATTGAGTCATATTCATCAACCCATATCTTTCTTTCTTTCCATTAGGATCCAACTGCTAGATTATCTCGTGGAAGAGGTAGAGGTTTCTTTTCTTTCTTTGTAGAAGTATCTCTAGGATCAATAGCAAACTCATAAACATCTCTAATATTTTTCCTAGAATCAACAGTGTACAAAATTAACTATTGAGTCCTAGCAATTTGGTCTACTTGATTTTCTACCATTTAGCAAGATTAAGATTGACATAAGAGCATCATCAACTTATGAGTCATCTTAGAATTCTAGCTTCATGACTAGCAAGTTTACTGCCTACCTCCATATTGACTTTCACCTATTCCTTAATAAACTTTTCCAAAGTAACTATATTATCAATCATACTACCAATATCAAGTTCATTCTTACACATACGATACTATAGAAAATTAACATCGATATCATGAGGTTTTTCTTCGATAGGAGTAAGCACATTAACAACTATCTTGGATGTTTGATTAAGTGGATGAAACAAGTTTACCTTTTTCTCTCATTACCTCATCAAAATCTTTCATGGCATCTGGCTTATACATCCCTGGCTTAATTGGAGGCTTCTCAATCTACATGGTTATAATAGATCATATCCAACAATTCTCTTATCTCCCCTAGACTTTTGCCCATTATAGATCTAGTTGCACAAGTATTCAAATGAATCTTATTATCAGGAATTAACCTTTATAAAAAGATTCAATAAGAATAGTTGAGGCACATTATGAACAGGACATGCTCTAACTAATTTATTAAATCTCCCCCAAGCTTTAGGCAAAAGCTCACCTTCTTTTTGCCTAAAATTTACAATTTCTTCACTATACTTAACAGTTTTGTAAGGAGAATAATTTTACTTAATAAAAGCAACAAAGCATTGACTCCAATCTTTAATACTACAAGGATGTAAACAATAAAACCATTTATAAACTTCACCTTGCAAGGAAAAAGGAAACATTTTCAATAGCATAACATTCTTAGGTAGGTTATTTATCCTACTCAAACGGCAAAGGTCTCCTAATTCGCAAAGATGCAAAATGGGATATCATCATCATGTCCAGTAAAATTCAATCTCTTAGAAAAACAACTAAATTGGGATCAATATCATAGGAGGTATCAATGTCATCATCATGACAAATAGGTGATCTACCAATTTTTTTTATTCCAAGCACTGGATTGTTCTTCAATAATTTCCTCCGATTTCAGAACTTTTCTATAAGCTTTAGTAATAGTAGCATTCAAAACATCATTCAAAGCAGTTGCAGCAATATGACTATTTCTAGCATCAGCATGAGGAATTTTGGCAATTCTCATATTACCAAAGTTATCATTCAAAGCTCTAGTATCTAGGTGTACGTGGTGGTATTGATGAAGGTGATGACATGGAAATAAGTGATAATGGCTTAGATAGTGGTAAGCGTGCCCTAAAGTAGTAATGACCATATGTTTAATTCCAGAACTAGACTAAGTAGGGATTTCACGTCTAGCTTTATAATTGGTACCTTGACGAGTACTAAAAGCTTTATCAGGTATCACATCAATTCTTTTTTCTGGATTAGGTTTCTTAGAAGTGATAGGTTTTTTAGCAGCAGGAGCAGACTTACGCATGATTGATAAATATAAATAAAACTACAAATATAAAGTGACATAAAGAAATAAAGTAAAGAGTGATAAATTAAAGTGCTAAAAAATTACCGCTAAGCGTGTTCCCTGGCAATAGCGCTAGATAATTAGCTTGATGACCTGCAAGTGCATAGGATCATTGTAGCATCAGTTTGCAGAATTATTTCTAGTTTAATATCGAATCCACCGAGAACGTTACTGGAAAGCGATAGGTTTTTTCACAACTATGGCGTCAGTCGGAATTGCACTTGTACTTGAATTATATAATAATGGATAATATTTTTGGAGGGTTGTAAATAATAGAAACGTAATTAATAAATGCGACAAATAGAAGCAAAATGAGCAATGAATGATAGAAAACTAATAGCAAATAGTGGTATAATAGGCTATACGGGAGGTAGCACATGGATCATGTAGAGATAGCTAATCACGTGCTAAGATGCAAATAAATAAATTGCATAGTGGAGTTATGTTGTAGGCATGTAACCATAAATAAAGGTCCTCTCATCAAGCACATCACTTTTGTCCAAAATTAAGGTAACCATATAGATTCACCAGATGAAAACATAAAGTATGGTGTTGGATGTGATTCATCGAACTCATGTATTGAAAAACCCTCACCCTTGACTCTCAGTCAATGGGAGGTAGAATGGATAACACAAATAAGCATTTGATATTACAAGATATGTATAATAGTTCTAAGATCATGTTGCCCAGGCCCTAGAAAACAAGCATTAATGCTAGCAATTATAAATAACAAGTAATAAACAACATCATAACAATATGAAATTGTCGATGATTGGTAAACCGCCAATCTTACGGTATTCATGAGACAGAGAGATTTGTTGAAGGGTAGGGACCCATGGTACCGTTGTCTAGCAGTATCGGGGGACACAGACCAGGATTTTTATACAGTTTTGGGCCTCCCATGGGATAATAACTCTACATCATGTTGGTATATATTGAATCACGAGTAGCTTACAGAGGGGGATGTTAGTGGCTATCCTAGATGGGATTTAAACCTAATCGGGGTCTTCTCCGAGTAGATCTGGATGACATGTAGAGCTCAATCTCCAAAGGCTTCTGTCTCCAATCTGGCTTGTGTATGGCTTGTTGGCTCCGGTTAGATTTGATCTTCCTTGAGGAGTTCTTGGGTCCTTATATAGGGGTTGACCCGAGTCATAGAGGTCATGGACTCATTTCTGACCAAGATAAGTCCATCCTTAAACATAGGGATTGACTTCCTAGTTACAGGGATGCTAACCCTCATTACATGAGGACTCTTTATCTTCTAGATTCCTTGGTGGCCACGTCAGCCACTCCCGATATATAGGGTATTTGTATACAGATACTACCCCGTGTACGGTAGTTACGTATTACTCATCATCAAGCTCCCCATCAGTACGTGAAATGAGGCCGGGATGGATTAACCAAGAATAGACCTAGTCGGGCAACACATCCGATTAGAAATATCCCTAGGTTGTCGATGTTACCTTCCGAGTAAGCTGAGTTACCTACTCAGAGAAGCTTATTCTTCTAATCGGGAACCAGACAAACCAGAGTAACTTTTTAGATAAGCCCCCGAGTCATCCTTTTTCCGAGAAGGAACATACAAGCCCCCTACTAGGTGGATAGGGTAGGCCCGTGATTTCTGTAGTCAAACTTATCTGGATTCGGCGGGTGTTCAAAGATTTGGTCCGTCTCGGAGGAAATTTTGTGTGGTGATGAACATGTTGTTTCCCTCCTTTTTCCGTCTATATCTCTCTAACATAGGGAGTCCCACAACATGCCTTCGCGCGTCATGCACTTGTTGTCCCTGTTTTTCCCGTAGAAACCGGAGATCGTGCACCGAAAGTTACTATGCACATCTATTGGGATGGAACGTGGTTCAGTCGGTGCGGCTGAAGCAACCGTTGGATCCCTGATTTCACTCTTGGTCTCTATAAGACTGGCTATGGGGCCCAGGTTTTTTTCCACTGCTATTGCTCCTGGCTTTTCACCTTTCATCTTCCTCCTCTCGCTCGCCAAGAAACGCCTCATCTTTGGTCATGAGAGAGCAACTTCCGTGGTCGACAAGGGGTCCGGGGAACTATCGGAGCTGACGTTCGATCAGCTCGCGACGTCGGAGGTGCTCACCCTCATCCACTCACAGCACGGGGTCGAGTTCTGCCCCGTCGGGAATGAAAGAACACCCACACCCAAGCAAGGATGGCTGGTAGTCTTACCAGACTTCTCCCATTGTGGCTACTCGGTCGTCCTTCCTGCTCGCCATGCTCTAGTTCTATAGAGTTGAGATCTTCAATCTCAATCCTAATTCCTTTGTGATGCTAAGCGTCTTCACACATCTGTGCGAAGCATTTCTGGGAACCTGACGCCCCCAACCTCTTCAGGTACTACTACACCCTGAGGAAGATCGGTAGCAAGGTCGTTGGCGGTGTAGGCTTCCAACTCTGAGGAGGCAAAGCCGAGGAGTACATCGATTTCACCGGTAAGAGCTCTTGATTGGGGGTGGCAAAAGAATGGTGCTACTGCCGACCTACAGCCACCGGGGGTATCAACTTCTGAGGCACCGCACCCGTCCAGGTGCTGTCGTGGTCTGACGAATCGGACCTGAACCCACGTCTCCATCGGCTAGCCGACGAGATTAATGAGCTCAAGACCCGGGGATTGACGGCGTGGGACGTCACCGAGGACTTCATCAGCTGTAGCCTTCCTCTGAGGGCCAGGGATACAGGCGCCTAGGAGACCTCGTGCGACTTCTTCCGCGCTCGAAAGAAATTAGGTATCCCCTGTTTCTGATAGTCTCTGGCATTCTCAGACTAACCATGTTCTAACTTGGTATCTTCCTTGTCGGTAGCCCTAGACGAGCTCGAGGTGCTGGCGAGGACGAGGGCTCTTTTTGCGAAGTCGCCCCTGTCTGGACGCCACGACGTCCCAATTGTGCTCCCTTTACAACTTAGCCAAGAGCGGGAAGAGGTTCTTGTGGTAAGCCCTACTTCGTCAGATTTTTCTTTTTTCCTCCGACTTGGATTAATTGGGATCATAGTCAGGTAAACTTCTCTTTTAGCGCGAGGGGTGTGGGATCGCAAATCCTGACATTGGGACTTCTGAGGACTGATCGGACCCCCTACCACCATCGATTTCCCAGAAATCGAGCCACTAGCCACTAGCGGGACCGTCCCAGGTTCTGACTCAGGTCCCAATTTTTGCTTTGTTCTGACCTTCTTTGGAACTGGGGTAACAAAGTCACCTGTTGCGGTACAGGGGGAGAATATCTCGCGGCCGGTGGAACAAATCCCACCGCTCGTGAAGGGGAGCGTCGGGAAGGTACCGCGAGATCCCGGGAGCGGATTGCGGAGAAGTCAAGAGCAACTACTCTGGCCAAGAGGGGATCGGCCCTTGTTGGGGTCAAGGTGCCCTTCGAGCTAAAGCGCCCAAAGTGAGAGTGCTCCATGCAGTCCTTTCCTCCGAGTAGTCTGTTCCGTGTTTTGATTTTCTTCCTCCTCTTTTCTTTCTCAAGCTAGGACTTGCCCCGACCACGGTCACGGTGGGAGTTCCTCCAATGTCGCCAGCTCTGATAGCTACGCCGAGCCCAGGGATGGTCCTCTTCCGGCGGTGGTCCCTTCTCTTGTGCTGGTGGCGGGAACTCCCTCTGCTCCGCCGTCCAGGGAATCCATGCCGCTGCTTCCCACAGACCTGGTGAAGCTTGTCGAGGGCGGCCTCGACTTCCCCCAAAGCGTTGCCTCCCTACCGAAGGTAAGAGAAGAAGAGTTATTTATAGATTTACTCTGCAAGGAGACTAACCTTTGTTGGTTGTAGTTTGCCATGTCTCAGTCGGTCCCTCTCTAGGCGAAGGTCAAGAGGCTGACGAAACAAGTGAAGGAGAGGGAGCTGCACAAGAAGGACAAGGCCAAGCTGGAAGACGACAAGCTTCGCCTGGGAGGTGAGCTCATCGACGTCCAGTCAGAGGTGTCCCGGAGCGAGTTCCGAGTGGCTACCCCAAAGGATGAACTCGAGAACGTCGTCGGGGTGTTGGAGGCTGCTCTGAGCAAAGTCAGGGTCGTCAACCCTGAGAGCCCCCTCCCACGCCATTAGGATGAGGGAGACGGTGGCAGCAATCTCGTGTCTGAAGCCGACAATGGAAGTCCATATCAAGACCCAGCTCTAACAAGGGGTTTGAGATTCCTTGGCCATGGCCCTGGCTCAGCTGATGCCGATGGCACCCTCTGCGATGACCTACCTGGGGTGGAGACCGAGGATGCCGAGAAGCTGGTCGAGAAGATGCAAGAAACAGCTAATGTATTTGCCAATCGCCTCAACATATAAATTGCTTGTAAACAAAGATTTGATAGACTTTTGATCAGTAATTACACCGTGTCTACTTGTGTGGTTTTAGCCCTGCTTAGTAGGTTTTTGGTTAGGAAGTCCTTTACCGGGCGTGCTTAAGTCCGATAAGATGTCTTAGTGTCAACTTGACCCAATTACTTTTGTCTAATAGGCAGCTGGAGAGCCTTGTCTGCTTACTGCGATTTTGATCAGCTTTGCCTAATGTGCCATAGTTCGCACCCTCTGGTTCTTCCTCAATATACGTTTAGGGATTTTGCCGCTAACCGGGGTTCTTGGTCGATCAGACCTTAGGTCGAGGTTGAGTGGAGAGTTGAGGGACTCTCTATCACTCGTCAACGTGATAAGGGACCTTCCTCCTTCCCCGAGTCTAGAGCTTGATCTTCCTTCGTTTTTCGAGTACTGAGCTTTCGGATGCTCCATGCGACGTATCATTGGAAACCTATCAATCCCGTAGTGCCTATCCAACCCCCATCTATTGGAAAATAAAAAATAAATTTTTGGATGGACAATTATGAACGAAAATCATATTCAACTAGGTATATGTTTACAAAGAAAACTAGATTATTCATTGCCGAAGACTAACAATATAAGAAAAACTTGGGACACGCCCTTCTGCAAGTTTCTCTGAGTTCTCCATTCTTTGCATCATGACCTGCAGAGGACGTTGTCGAGAGCGCATGATAGGCGAAGGTGCCTGGAGTGTCTTACTGTCGAACGATTCATTTCGTAGCTTGATGACGCGAGGCAAGAGTTCAGTTCAACCAGGATGACTCGGGTGCTTGAAGGGCGGTGCTTGTGAGGACTTACTGGGGGAGGCTGGGGTGTAGCATTGTTGATGTCGGTCTAGTTTTGAACAAGCCGTCGAACCAGATCTCCGACCTGTGGCGATCGTTTCTAGACATCTCGTTGGAGGTTTTTCTCGTACTTGACATTGTCGATGCTTGAGTGTGTTCCTCAATGTAATTGAGGTGCCTGTCTTCCTCACACCCTTAGAGTTGTTCGACGAGGTCCAGGCTGTGGTTATCGCAAAGCAACGCGTCTTGGGTAGAACTTTTTACTATGATAACCCTTTTGGTCCTGGCATCTTCATGCATTGGTATGCGTAGTGAGTAGCTGCCATAAATTTGGCGAGGGTTGGTCGTCCAAAGATGGCATTGTATGCCGTCTTGAAATCGACCACATCGAACAGGACCTTTTCCGTTTGGAAATTCCCCTTTGTCTCGAAGGTAACGAGGAGCGTGATATGACTGATCGGAGTTGCCAAGGAGCCGGGCACTATGCCATGGAAGGCCTGAGTGACCGATTCGATGAATGAACATAGAATTTGCATTGCATCGAGGGTGCTTGTGAAGAGAATGTTTAACGAGCTCCCCCCGTCGATGAGTACTCGGGCTACCTTACAACTATTGACCGTGGGCTCGACAACTATTGGATACCGTCCTAGTCGGGCATAGTTCTTGGGACAGTCGTCCTAGTCGAAGGAAACCTTAACCTCCAACAACTTGACTACGCAAGGGGTTTGATGGACCGTCGCCAAGACTTCTCAGGCCATGATTTTGTATTGTCTATTCAACTCGTAGGAAGCCGAGCCCCCGAACATGTGGTCGATCACTCGTACTTTGTTTGGGAATGGTTCGTAGAGTTGTTGTCGAAACTGGAATCTCGACTGTGGTTTGTGATTTGTGGGAACTTCTTGCAAAGCTTCTCGTTCTACTTTTTGATGAGTCCGCACTGGCGGAGATCATGCAAGTCGGTTTGATGGAAGTCGCACCAGTTCTTACCTGTTTTCTCGGTAGAGGTCGACTATTTGTTATTTGAGCGGGGTTGCCATGCGCGCTTTGCGGGGATGTTAGCCATTACCTCATCGGTCTTTGGCCTCTTTTCTCCGTTTCCTCCGAAGGGCTTCTTCTTGCGTTTGCTTTTCGATGAGTTCCCCTCTTGTCTGGTGGGAGACCTCAAGTCGTCCCGTGCCCTTGTTCTTTGATGTATAATATGGTTTCTTTGGCACTGGCAGCCTTCTCAGTGAGGTCCATCAGTTGCGCTACCGTTCTTAGGGGGTGCATCACCAGATCTTGTATGCACCATTTGTTCCTGTTACCACGGACGAAAGCACGGATTACATCAAAATTGCTTACCTCAGGTATAGTGTTGCGAATGGTGCTGACGCGCTTGGTGAATTCCCGCAGAGTTTCACCCTTTTGCCAGGTAAGTCAGAAGAGATCATCAATCTTGCCCGGACGAGCATATGTTCCTTAGAAGTTCCCTAGGAACACTCCGCATAGCTGAACCCACATGTGGATTGTTCCCAGTGGGAGGTCGGGAGGTCGTTGGCCATCACCTTCTTGTCACCCCCGGCGGCTTCAATGGTCATAGTGTAGATCTATAAAAATTCCACCGGGTTCGTGGTGCCATCATACGTTTCCATCGGTCTAGACTTGAATTGAGATGGCCAACGTACCTACCGAAGATCTGGCATGAAGGCTTGGCACCTATTGATGGTTTTTCGAGAGGTGTCGAGCCTTCCATTATCCAGAGATGGGGATCGCTCCTAGCTCCAGTCGCGATGTTTGGGGACGTTTCGAGCTGGGGAATATCCTCCCTTGTCCTTCAAGTCCCTATGCTGATTAAGCTTCTTGCGGAGGTCTTGGGATTTGTTTCTAGTCAGAGGGCTGTACTTCCCGTCGGGTCGGTCGACCTGCTGATCAGGTCTGTTTTTGGGATATCCTCTTTCTTGGTCGTACCATCCCTCTGGATCTGATTCTTCTCCAAGCGTTCATGGAGGAGTCCTTCTGCGCTTGGAACTGTGGGTAAAAGACATCAATCGATAGGACTCGGCTTGCGTTAGAGCCTGCTGTAGCTCAGCCCCCACGTCATGCATGCATTGTTCTCCATCGGGGATTGTGAGGTCATGCGTCGGAGGATGTAGGAGTTTATGGCAAACCTTGGAGAGTTTCCAAGCATCTTGGGACACATACCCTTCTCCCCCTCGCTGGGAGGTCTTCGGATCTACTGGTCGACTGGTATCTCCAAGTGGTGTGGCCGGTGACTTGTCTCGGGGCGGCTTTTTAGCGCCTTCTTGTGGATTGGTAACACCATCATTCTGCGCCGGGTCCTCGGGATTCCCCGAGTCATTCATGATTGCGAAGACTATACGAGGATCTTCCCTATAAGACGTGTACTCCAGATCCATCAAGTCTTCTCCGTTAGGAGGGACTTCAAGGGTTTGGTTTTGATCGAGTGACCGATCAGATTTTGCGGGTGACAATCCTGACATCGTGCTTGTGGCATCTGTGACAATGTTGTTGGAAAGTCTTAATTTTCCATGGAAAGCCCTGGCACACTCGATTCTGAAGTGATTTACATTGCTATCAGAATCCTCATCAAGGGAACAATTTCCAAGATCGACGCACTCGGACATCGGATCTGGATCGGATGAGCGACTAAAGTTGTCATAGAAGCCCTCGTCCGAGAAGCCGGTTCATTGCGCGGGGCTTGTCATATCTCGTGCTGTTTCCAAAAATGTTTCGACGGAAATGGCCGAAGATGTCCCCACGGTCGGCGCCATCTGTCGATGATTGATTAACCGCTGATCTTACGGTAGTCGTGAGACACAGAGATTTGTTGAAGGATAGGGACCCCTAGGACCATTGTCTAGCAGTATCGGGGGACAGAACCAAAGCTGAGCGTGAGGCAGCTGAATGTGAACGAATGAAAAGGGAGCTCGTTGCTGAAATATATTTAGATCTCGAAGAAAGAATCAATGCAAGGGTCGAAGAGTGGGTACGATAGATCAGGCAGCAGGAAGTAGCCGCCGGAGATTTACGCAGCCCCACGGGGTCATCCCCAGGGGCTCTAGAGCAGCTGCGCATCCACACAATAAGACTCTACAAATGGCGTCCTAGCGACAGATTACCTGTTGAAGATGACATCCTTCCCTACGGCAATGACTTTCCAGATGACGTCCTCCCTGGTGGCAACGACTTTCCACATGATGTCCCTAGCGACAGATTACTTGTGGACGACATAGAGGTGGCCACAAAGTGCAAGCTCCTCATGCCCACTGCTTTTGGCTCCAATCACATGCTTGAGGCTAGCATGGGGTTGGCATTTCCATGTGGCGAAGAATAGACAATTCACGGAGTCCCGCTATCAACGGGTGATGCCAAGGTGTTAGTGGACATGGTGCATTCGAATTGCTCGTTGTATCCACTTCCTATACCCCCAGAGGACGACGTCACGACACTGGGACAGGCCGTCCACACATTCATCCAGTGGCCCAAGAAGTACATTTCTCAGGTTGCCCCTACATCGCCTCCACGGTCGCTTTCTCCAATACGCGACAGTAAGGCCTTCTCATTTCGTGCTGCTCCGCTGAAGGTGAAATCCGCTTCTATACTATCTCAGCAAGAATTTTCTAGCAAATCTACCCAACAGGCCACCCAATCGACACCTCTCGCCAAGCCTAAGACCAGCAGAAGTACGAAAAAGTCAGCCAAGGGCAAAGACGTACAAGAAGAACCCCAGATAACAAGCTACATGAAGGGGCAACCATTAGTGACGCAGACAAAGTTAGAGCGACTTGGTTGGGCATCTCGATTGTGCATGATTTTTACATGAAGAGGATCAATGAGGAGAAGCATCTTCTGGACAATATTAGCGCCAGGTTCGAGCGGTAACATTTCCTCCATGCAGGTGGAACCTTCGTCGTGCCCTTCGATGAGTTATCCCTCCTCTACGGTCACGTAGCCGTCGATATCTGCCTACTAAGATGCTGGACACTGTAAGTGCTCTGAATAACCGTCTATGCTAAATGAACTGCCTAACTCATTGATATGCTCTTTCAATAACATTACTCTTATGTATAGACATATGATTCAAGAAGCCAGGGAAGACAATCCGAGTATCGGATTCCTCGATCCACAAGTAGTCATATGCACATTAGTCGAACATAGGCCGGAAGAGGTCGAGGAGTACATTATGCAGGCCATGCTCCTTCTTTGTACTAAGTGCCTCATTCTTCTACCGTACAACTATGGATTCCACTGGATGCTTGTTTGTATCGCTCCACAATATCAACATGTCATGTACTTCGACTCCGATAATTACCCACCAGATAATTACATAAATTTGACGAAGGTGCTCAATGGGGCGTTAATGAAGTATGTTTCAAAGGAGGGGATTGTACAAACACAAAAGCTTGCACCGACCCACTGATATCATTTGCCGGTAATAATTCCTCCGTTGCCCATGAATAATGCTCTCACAAGTTATAATATGTATTCTGTACAATTAAATTTACCGTGCAAGTAAACAAATTTCTACCATGCCACAAGCAGCCGCCGGGCAACAACCTCTGTGGATACTATGTAGCCCAATATATGTTGCAAATCCTTGGTTATAGTGTAGAAGATGCAGAGATTAATGTCATTATAGTATATCCAAATGCATTTTTCATCATTGTGACATTGTGCCTAACCTATTTTAATTTTCTTCTAATGACATTTAAGTTTCCTACAACTCCACTCGACATTGAGATTTTTGGGTATATCCAAAGACGGCTTATAGGTTTCATACATTCATAGATCATAAAGGAGACCAGAGAATTCTATGATCCCGACAACTTTGTTTCTTGATGACTTCTTACTTTTTTTCTAGGAGTGAGTTAAAATAGGTTATGTGAATGGCTTGTCCTTTAATTTGTGCGTGAATTACTTATTGCTTCATTATCTATCTTATGGTTGAGAATGACATTTTACTTTTCAATGTGCTTGTGCATGGGTGGTGATCAATTACAAGTGCTTGTGTGCTGTGATCAATTACTATAGTGCTTGTATGCTGCCATTTGCATGTTTCAGGGCAGGCCAGAATATAGAATTTAAAGGGGGTGTACTATGAATTTTGTAGACGGTTCTCACCCCACAACTGTCTGTAAAAATGATTTTTATGTACCTTTGAAGAACCGTATGTGATAATGCAAACAGTTTAGATGGTTTGGTAAAAGAACAGTAAGTGCTATTCTCTTACTTCAGATAGTTCCAGTATGAAATCATCTGTGATAAGGGTTTTGTACAGATATTCCAATAACCATTTGTAAAAATATGATTTGTATAGACACTTTGGTACAGACGGTTCCACATAGGTTCGACAAGACTGTCTATGTAACCCTAGCATTACTAGCCGGTCACGTATGACAGCAGAATATTAGAAATATAGGCGATAGCCATGCTTAGACATGCTATAGAGAAAAACCAAATTTTGCCGGATTCATGCGAACCACCATTTGGGATGGGATAAAACCCTTGGGAAGGCGTGTACCTTCCAAGGCGAATGTTTGAAAGTCATTTCTTGCCAAAACCCCAAAATAAAGCGGAGAATGATTTTGATTCGGGTGAGAGTAATAAGCGGAGATTGGAGAATGGTCGTAGCATGTAGAGACATGACTTTAAGGTAATGGTATGCAGTCTTGCTCGAATCAGTTAAGGACCGAGCCTAAGTGCCACTCAATCAAGTTCACCTCGTATGTCCACATGTCCTTTGTGGGAAGGACTTAACTCATTACTCTGCCGAGTGCTAGCATCTAAACCTATGGGCAGTAGGTTGATAAGTGCAAGGGGGATAGCTATCCCTAGAGAACCTTCTCGTAGTTGACGTAGAAGTTGTTCGACACAAAGATGGACCTGTTTCTGTCTATGTGTTGAGCTTAGTCAAACGTAAAAAAAACTGGGTATTGCTCATCTGGCGGGTTCTGCTAGGTCAAAACGGAGGAACAGTCTCGTTGTAATAACCTTGCCAGTACACCTCGTGAAGTGTACCCATTAGTACTCAGCAATAAGGGGAACTTACATGTTGTGGGTAAAGCCGTACAACCTCTGCAGAGTGTTAAAATCTATTCGAATAGTCACGTCCTCGATTATGGACACAACTTGGCCAAGCTACACACTGGCTACACTAAGTTTCTTTGTAAAACATGGGGTATGGGATTAAGGACGTGGGCATGATGTATCCACAGTGTGCAGTTTGAGATATGGGCAGGTAGCGAGGAGCTGCAGAAGAAAAACATAGCTCATGCTACATGAAGGTAGCACAGGTATGATTTAAGAATCAATAGAGGCGATAGATGGAGCTATCAGCCTTTAGCTAGCGATTATCTAGCAGGAACTACTACTGCTGGATATGAACTCATTGAAGACGAGTTCGATTTCGGAAAGGCTTTCCAATCTATTATACGTATATTTGAATAATAACTTTTCCGCTCAACATACAACTTAGGCTAGGGCCTCTTTCTTGGACAAGCTATGCATGAGATATATCCGATATACTCCCTATGGGATGCTTGCGAGTACATTCAATGTACTCACCTGGTTTGTTGATTTGGCCAGACAAAGGAGACCTCAACTCCAAAGACAACGATAGTATTTGCGAAGGCAAGGGCTTAACCCCAGTCAGTTGCCTGTCGGGTACGGCATATTGATGGGTCACATCACCACTTGATTTCCACTGCAAGATTTCTAGCCGTCGAGCTAAAGGAATAAGACCTCGACCTAGATGGTCTATTTATGTACCAAATACCAATATGTGCGTGTATGAAAATAATATACAAGTTAATTTGTGTATACTGACTACTGATCATGGGACCAGTAGGAAACACAGGGGTTTATTCAACCTTAAACCAGGTATGCCACAGGGTGCGACCCATGTACCTAGATATTCAACATCACTTTGTCCATTGAGGAAGATTCTCACACGTCTTTTTCATGGCTTCATTGGTTTTCTCCCACATTTCCCTAACTTCGAAGTTCAGGTCCTATAGGGCTCAGTAACGGGCCTCCAACTCAAGTATCTTTAGCTCTTGAGTACCAATTTTAGTCAAACATTAGTCAGTACAACATTTGTGCTCCTATGCCTATTTTTCTTGAGCCACAATCTTTTCAGATAGCCTTTCAATTTTACCCTATAGCATATGAAGATGAATTGGCATATCATTAGGTTGTACCTCAAGTTTTTCAATCTTCTCTTGTTGCACAGATATGATAGCTTCATAATGATCGAATCTAGACTTCATATACGACGGAGTCATAAGAGTGATCCCGAAAGGTGGGGCACGAGTGGTGATATGGGCCTTCTTAAATGGCCTATTCCTAGTGATTCGGACTGTACTACCACTTCCCACTTCAAATTCATGGCATTTCTTAATATCTTCTATCCAGTCTTTCATAGTTTCATTTGTCCAAAACCGGGAGTCTTCAGCAGCAGTTCGAGGCAATGCTTCTACCCTTGCCATCTACCTTAATGAGCTTAATAGGTTGCACTTCTTCAACCTTACAGTTGTGATTAGGATCACTTGCATCTTCATCATCTGGGTTACTGTCGGAATCTTGGGAGAGTAGTTATCATCATCATCGTCATCATCAAGATAGAGATACTTGGCCTTTCAACCATTGTACGGGGGAGAGTTTAGCCTGAAGTAGTTATCTTCAGTATGGTGAGGGATCTCTTGAAAGTGCATCCAGTCCCAAGGAGAGTGGGAGGATGATCATCTAGCCCCAAGGTTTGGTTTTGATGGTTAATGGCAACCCTCACCTGTATCTAACGTTTACAACGAGTGTGAATAGGAGTTTAGATGAACAGGTGATCGATCAAGACAACATCTGACTGATGATGAGGCCAAAAAGAGCAAGGAACCGTGAAGGTCAGAAGGGCTAGCTGAGCTAGTCTCCTGAGGCTCAGTTGCGAGGAAGCCGAGGCTGTGCTCGAGGGCAAGCAAGGTGATGGTGGCTTGATGGAGTTCAAGGACCGTGACTGCAAGCTGGATAAGACCTGGAGGAGCTAGGAAGCTAGTGGATCTGCGTCAAGGGGTTCGTTGTGCGTCTTCAAGGGTTGTCATCTTCAGTTGTTAGCTTGGAACCAGTGCCAAGATTCTGAGCGAGCTGGTCAGTGGCAGTGGTGAGTCCATTGTCCTCCCGAATCAGTTTAAGGTTTGTAGTGAGCCGGCCTATGTTGTGCTCAGGTGCTGCCTGAGGCAACCGAGTCCACCTGAGTTTGGCATCTGAGACTCAGGTGGGTAGCTCAGCCGTGGCTAGTAGGTTACCAAGTGTATGTTAGCTGAGTCTCAGATAGGTTTGTCTAGTGGCTCTTTGTTTGACGTGGCATGAGGGTAACGGCTAGCTGCCAGGGACTCTAAAAATAGGGAACCTGGGGAGGTTTCGACCTCAACCTTTACCTATACCATAGAAAGCACCCTGCTGTTGGAAGAGAGAGCTCTTAGTCTCCGAGAGAGCGTTGCCTACGTGCATCCACCGTGAGAGAGAGTTGCTTTACATCTTGAGTGCTTCAGAACTGAGAGAGTTCATGGTACTGGTTCCTCCAAGAGACTGAGAGAGCTCTTGGTGTTCGTCTGCTCCAAGACCGGGAAGTTGGAGTCATTGGTGAGCAAGCCAAGTCTTGTGTGGCTGCCTCCAAGCGTTTGTGAAGGCGATTTGGGTCTGCTTGTCTTGCTGCGGTAAGATCAAAAAGATTCCACACAAGATAAGTGAACAAGGAAAGAGCACGTTTCAGTGCCGACTGTGAAAGCAGCTTCCTCAACGGAGACGTACCACTTTGCAAAGAGTGGGAACTTCGGTAAAACAAACCTCTGTGTCTATTTATTCATTCGTATGGTTTGCTTTTACTTGTGCTGTTATATATAGTACACACTCTACTGCACTCAACTGAGTTTCCCACCTGAGACTCAGTTGACACTAATAGCAAGTTGTCTCCTTTACTATTCTGTCTACCTGTTGCACACAACTGAGTCACTCTTCTGAGATTCAGTTGACACATAGTTGTCTCTACTCTGCTCTGCTTGATTTTATCTGAGTCATCTACCTGAGAGTCAGTTGCTTGAGTCAGTTGCTTGTACCTTGCTAGGATTGACCTATTTAATTTAAGCAAAGCCCATTAGGTTTTAAATTTTATAGAGCCGACCTATTCACCCCCCTCTAGTCGACTCCTGAGATTCTTTCATCTCTCCTTCATCTTCATAGTTATCCCTGTCGATGGAGGAGATTTGGTAGTAATCGTGAGACCTCATCTTGATGAAGATGTGGTTATAGAAATTTTTTCTTCTAATGGACGATCTAGAACATAGATCAAAGGCAATAAAACTTTATAGCACAGTATGGCCAAGGGGCTGGTATATAAAGGCCAAAACTCATGATCAATCTTGGAATAGACTTGAGAAATATGAATAGGAAATAAAATCAAGAGTACGACCAAGGCGGTAGCACCGCTCAGTCATACCTAGTCTTACCTCTATTTACTTCCTAGTCCAGAAGCTTTCCCTAGTTCTGGTACAGGCGATATTGCTCGTACCGGTCGCTCGTACTGAAGTCGTAAGACCTTTGTTTTTTTTACCTGCAGAAAATTGAGTTAGTATTCGGCCCGGTGCCGTCCAGTGGTACAGGCGCAACACCCATACCGCTCGTCTGTACGGAGGGTCGAAGGATGAGGCTAAAAGTCTAGAAGGTTTGCCGAGCATCGGTACGACTGGCCGGTCGTACCGACTGGGCAAACAACTCATTCAGCTTAGTTTTTCATAAGGATACTAAATAAAACACCTAAACACGTAAACTAACAATCCAAAAGTAAACTAAATGGTACATACATAAATGCGGTACTCATGGCTTACAACCATGTTTAGATAATTGGAGATGAAGTGTACCACTTGGCTATGACATCCTCTAGGACACAAAACTTAATTTCTTCAACCAATTGCACTCCTCTAGAAAGATAGTGTTTAAGCCATTGTCCATTGACTATCCAGACCTTATTTTCTTCATTCTTCACTTTAATGGCTCTGGATGTATAGACTTCACCTACCTCACAGGGTCCTTCCCATTTTGAATTGAGCTTACCTGGAAACAATCTTAAATGAGAATTGAAAAGCAAAACTTTATCACCAGATTTAAACTCTCCTTTTTGGATGCATCTATCATGCCACCTTTTTACCTTTTCTTTAAAGAGCCTAGCATTCTCATAGGCTTCACTACATAATTCACTAGCAGTTTTGAGATCATAATTAAGATATTTAATTGCCTAATAAGCTTTATGTTCTAACTCTAGAGGTTGGTGACAGGATTTACCATAGAAAATCTTATATGGAGTCAAACCCATGGGATTCTTGAAAGCATTTCTTTATGCCCATAGAGCACCACTCAACTTGGTCGACCAATCCTTCCTATCTCGATTGACCATTTTCTGTAGTATCATCTTTATCTCTCTATCAGAGAGTCCAACCTGCCCACTTCTCTGGGGTGCTATGGTGATACAACTCTATGCGTCACACCATAATTATGCAAAAAATTCCTGAAAATGTCCTAAAGAAAATGTGAACCTCCGTCAGTTATTAAAAATCTAGGAACTCCAAATCATGGGAATATGATCTCCTTGAACATCTTGGTGGCAGTTGCAGCATCTACATGATTATGGGAATTGTTTCCACCCATTTTGTAACATAATCAACAGCTACAAGAATATGAGTGTTAAGTCCCATGTAATCCATACCCCAAACATAGAAAGGTTCAATTATTAAATTCAAGTTCATAGGCATCTCCTGTTTCTTGCCAATACTCCCAGTATGTTGAAAAATGTCACAGTCTTTCGTGATCTATAAGCATCATTAAATAATGTTGGCCAACAAAATTCTGATTGTAGCACCTTGGTAGCTGTTCTATCTCATGCGTGACGTCCACCATATTGACTTGAATGACATGAATGTAGAATGGCGTCCATCTCATGCTCTGCAACACAGCGTCTAATAATACCGACATGACCATGTTTGTAGAGATGTGGTTCATCCTAAAAGTAATACATTAAACCATAGAAAAAATTTCTTCGTTGCTAATAAGACATGTTGTGGATAATTACTTAAGAGTTAACTATATAAGATCTGAATTTATCACAAGCAAGAACAACAACTCCTTTTCAATGGTAGCATAATTCGTTTGAGCATCACTAAGAGTTTCATTAGCATAATGTATCACATTTAGTTTCTTATCAACTCTGGCCTAGAACAGCTCCTATATCATAATCACTAGCATCAACATAACTTCAAAAGGAAAATTCCAGTCTCGATATTGAATAATAGGTGCAGTTATAAGTGCATTTTTAAGTGTGTCAAAAGCTTCAACGTGATGATTACTATACTAAAATGGTATTTCCTTCCACAAAAGATTTGTTAGAGGTTGAGAGATTCTAGAGAAATCTTTAATAAATCTTCTACAAAAACAAACATCTCTGAGAAAACTTTGTATTCCTCAAACTTCCCTAGGGTAAGGTAACATCTTAATGGCTTCAATTTTAGCTTTGTCTACTTCAATGTCTTTCCTTGAAATTTTCTGCCCTAGAACAATTTTTTCGGTAACCATAACATGGCATTTCTCCCAATTAAGCACAAGATTAGTATCCTCACATCTTTGTGAAACTTTATTTAGATTCACTACTACGAAACATGCCTTTAGAGGCGGTTGAATATGATCATTGGAGGCGGTTCGCCCAACCGACTGTGAGAGATGGTCTCTGATGACCCCTAAGTTCACAGTCGGTTGCTAAAAACCCGACTGTGATGACTCATTCATCAGAGGCGGGCCACATACGACAATCGCTTCTGATGTAAATGTCATCAGAGGCGGGCCGTAGGTCAGAACCGCTTCAGATGTACATGCCATCCGAGTCGGACTTTTCCACGGACCGCTTCTGATGACTGAGTCATCAGAGTCGGATCTTACCTTGAACCGCTTCTGATGATCGAGTCATGTCAAGCCTTCGACTGAGTCATCAGAGTCGGATCTTTCCTTGAACCGCTTCTGATGTAAATGTCATGCCAGGCCTTCGGAGTCATCAGAGTCGTATCTTTCCTTGAACCGCTTCTGATGATGCCATCAGAGGCGGCCTTCTTTGTTCACCCGCCTCTGATGTCTGCGTCCAGAGGGCATGACTAGCCTGCATTTTGGGCTAGCCTCAGGTTTTGCTAGCCATGCCCTCTGAAAATTGACAGATGCACATATATAATGGCAGATTCATATAATAAAGCAACTGACAGCCAATAATCACATCACAATAAAGCATATACACACATCACAGTTCACAACCAACAATCACAAGTTCTGAAATAATCACAGGCTCTGAAATAATCACAAGTTCTGAAATAATCACAAAGTTCTGAAATTATCACAAGTTTTGAGACAAAGCTAGTCCGCTACACCTCCACCATAGAAATCGCCTTGAGGGTTTAGGACTTGTGTGTTCATGAAGAACGCAAAAATCCCTCTAATCCGCGCTAGCAATGCTTGATCATCTTCTAGGCCTCCCTCATCTTCTACCTTCCAAATCTTTCACAAACGACGGAGAGGACAAATTATCTGACATGCAAATACATATATGAATATATATTGAGAAATAACAAACCTTGATATCTTGTTTCCTTGTGATGAAACTCATAACCTTCTCCATGTGGTGGCAAAGGTAGAATCCACAAGTGTTAGTTCCTTTAACCTGTTGTCTGCACTGCAATTAGAAAGGAATGTATTGTTAGATACATTCGAACGGTACTTAGCGGAGTTGTGATATGATAACATATATATTACCGGAAAGTTAAATCTGTGCGATAACTTGGATCCTTTGCCCTTCCCTCCCCGAGCACGGAATTCTACGAATGCCTTGTCAAGTATTTGCCTAATGGGCTTGAAGTCGCGAGTAGGATTTATCGAAGAATCAAGGTATATCACCTTGTTTCTTCTTAGAACGAGGACTATCAAAACCCAATGGAAGCTGCATATATAGATGTGTTGTCATGGGTACTACAAAATGTTGATCTGGTTTGAAAATAACCAAATAGCGGAACACATACCCAGGTTTGTATGCAAACATGAAGTATTCCTTATCCTTTTGAGCCAACAACGCCTTTGTAACATATTGCAGCACGAATTCTTCGTTGTCCGCAATGGCTTCGTCCGTGACCTTGCATGGGTCAAGGAAACCAACCGGTTCCTTGAGCGTCTTGGCCTCATTATACATGTATCTACAGAAATTGTAGGACGATATTATAACTAGCATAACATATGTAGATATTATGATTATGATCCGAGTGAGCAGACTTACAATGTCCAGCATCTCAAGAGGGATTGGTCGAGGGCGTCGAGTCTTAACAGATCAAACAAGTCCTCGAAGTACACATAGAATAGCCCATCGAGGTCTTGGTGCCACAAGTGCTCCTCTCCAAACTTGACCTTGATGCCGACTGGCCTGCTTCTGGTGTCTCCTCAAAGAATGTTGCTCTGTTCCATGTACCATTGGTGCAATCTCTGACATGCTGTTGACAAGGACTTCAACTCATGCTCCGCCACCATTGGCTCTCCGTTAACGAATTTGACAGCCAACTCCATCTTCTCAGGAGAGGGTGGATTGACACTCTTGACGCTCTTCGGACTCTGAGTGCTCTTCATGCTCGTGCTCGTGCTCTTGCTGGTCCTGCTTCTCTTCTGACCTTTTCCATCCTTTTCTTCTGAAGCTTTTGGAATTGCCTTTTCTTCGTGAGTTGTTGCCACAATGGTATGCTCGTCTCCCGACGGTGCAACTAACTCGACGACGTCAGGGATGTCCTCATGCATGGTCTCCGCTACAAGCTCCATGGGTGTCGGATTCTTCTCGCACGCCTGTGATGCCGACTGCGATGAAGGCTGGTCCAATAGGACGATGTCCTTCTTCGGCCATTGAATCAAGCTGCCGACGGAGTCTTGCAGGACGGTGATCTCGTCAGGTACGGGCACGGGCACCGGTAGGACCTTGAAACCATCAATAACGGAGTCCACCATAACCTTCACGAAGTTAGGGCGAAGGGGCACACAGTGCACCATACTCCCCGGCTACGAAGGATGTGCCACCCCAAAAGCAGCATCAAGGAGATTGTCACCCATCACTCTCGCCATGAGCTTGCATCGAGTTGGTTCCTACAAAATAGCGTGAAGATTTTCTAAGACATGTTCATAGTACAATTGAACATGCGACAACAAATTGGTTTATTGTTGTTACCGTGATACGCTCCACCGGTAACCCTTGGTTGCCTCCTTCATCTCCAACCAAACCACCGGATGCGCAGCTACTTCGATGGTTGCCGGGGCTCGCAGCTGCAGCACCAAGGGCGAACTGTGCCCTCAATTCCTCCTTGATAAGATCCACCTGCCTCGATACCTCCGCTCTTATACGCTCCTCCATGGCAGCGTGGTCTATCTGTGTTGTTTGAGACTGCGCCTAGCTCCTCCTAGCCCTCCTCCTACGCTCGTATTCCTCCTCAGTCTCGGGGAATCCCTGGCGCCATGGAACAGCACTTCCTATGCCTCGTGTGCGACCAGGGTGCTCGGGGTTTCCCAGTGCAGTGGTGAGGACGTCGTGTGTCCGTGATGACGCAACCACTTCACCTTGGGAGGGCTGAGAACTTATTTCGACCTACAAGAAGAAAATCTGACTTAAGTACTATAACTTTTACTAATTCTATTATTTACATTCGTAAGGACTAAAGTGAGTGAGTTATACCAAGCGTTGTGTGACTTCCTCATCTGCGGGATTCGGAAATCTTGTGGTGCCGCTTGAAGGGTCAGACTTGGCACGAGCTCTTAACCAGGAATGGGCCCGCCCTTGCAGGCCTGCAAATGGAGGGGTTACATTCCACGCCCTTGCTAGTTGGTCCTCACGCGCCCATTTCTCCTCGACCTGTTCATATCCCCCTGTGCCGAAGTGATGCAGGTGCTTGTTTCTAGCTGACAACTCCCTCTGCTTTGCACTGAGACGGTCAAACTCAGGAGTGGACCTCATCTCCACAAATCTCCTATAGACTTCTGGATCCAAGAAGCCATATTGATTGAACGGACTCTGTCCCGTCCTTATGAATTTAGTTGTGAGCTCGCTCTTAAATCTCCTCCAAGCCTTCGAGATTTTCGTGAACGCGGCTCATTCGATGCTTTTTTCAAATTCTGGAGGGAACTGGAACCACTCCTTTATCTCCGCCATCAATTGATTTTGCATCTCAACCGTGACTAGCTTCCAGTTATCTATCTGGATGTCCACCTTCTCACGCCCGAGAATCCCGCAAAAAGTTCAGAATTTGGCAGCCACTTTCTTCAACTTCTTCGGGGCCCCAGATCACGTTCATATTTCTGTGATTACCATGCATCGCGAGGGTCTTTGCGAAATGGTTCTGGGCTTCCTTACGGTCTTCTTGACCTTCTTGGGCGAAGACTGGGCAGGCGAAGAAGCAGGCGGCGGCGACGTAGAGGACGGCGAGTTTGAAGAAGAATGCGCGTCCGACATCTCGACAATTACTGTTAAGGTCAAACTAGAATAACACCAATTTTCATACTTAGAGAATAACTCGGCTAATTAAAAAGATAAAGATGACTATGCAATTTAGCCAACTAAGCAACTACATTATCACATACTGAAGAGCAAAGGCACACAGAAGAATAGAATCACAAAGCATCCATGAATAGCAAAAGCACACAGAAGTAACAAAATCACACCGATTTCCAACAACTAATAAACAACCACATTTAGCATGGAATCCAGAGAAAGCACATACACATATGAACACAACGAAATGCATAGTGAAGATGTATCTAAATGTCGAATTGCTGTGATACCTTAAGCTTCGGGGACGCCGGTGGTGGGGAGGAGCGGCGAGGTCGGCGTCGGGGTGGCCGGAGCGGCGTCAGCGTGGCGTCAGGGTAGCCGGGAAGGCCGGGGTGGCGTCGGGGTGGCCGGAGCGGCGTCGGGGTGCCCGAGGGGGCGGCGGGGTGGCCAGGGCGGCGTCGGGGTGCCCGAGGGGGCGGCGGGGTGGCCGGGGCGGCGTCGGGGTGCCCGAGGGGGCATCGGGGTGCCCGGGCCGGCGTCGGGGTGGCCGGGGCGGTGGGGGTGGCCGGGCCGGCGAGGTCAGGCCGGGGCGGCGAGGTCGGGCCGGGGCGGGGGCGTCGGGGAAGTCGGGGTGGCGCGGGAGTATGGGGCGGCGAATTCGAAGGGGTTCGGAACTGGAGGGATTGAAAAAACCCTAAGTACGATATATAAAGGAAAGGAACATCATCAGAGCCGGTTCTACACTAAAACCGCCTCTGACATGTTTACATCAGAGGCGGTTTTATACTAAAACCCGCCTCTGATGTGGTCCTATATCAGAGGCAGTCCTACATAAAACCCGCCTCTGATGTGGTCCTATATCAGAGGCGGTCCTACATAAAACCCACCTCTGATGTGGTCCTATATCAGAGGCGGTCCTGTACAAAACCCGCCTCTGATGTGGTTCTATATCAGAGGCGGTCCTATACAATACCCGCCTCTGATGTAAGTATCTAAAGCGTTTTTTGACTTGAAACCGCCTCTGATATGTCCTTTAGCCAGACACAGACGTCCCTGTTTTTAGGGAAAAACTTCAGTTTTCATATGATTTATACGACAGTTCAAATAACATTCAACATTCACGCAAAGTTTTCACAGAGATCATATTCCCACAGCACATAGAAAGATTTCACATTACACAAGGATCATAATCCTACAGCACATATAAAGGTTTGACATTACACAAGGATCATAATCCTACAGCACATATAAAAGTTTCACATTACACAAGTGCTCATTTCAACACAATGCAAGTATACATAACCATTTCAACCTGGACCCACCTGCACTTGCCTTTTTCCTTTGAAAATAAGACTTTCATGATGATCATTGCGGATGTAGGTCTCGCTGTCATGACTTTGTGTTTCTTCGCACGTCACTTGGTCCAAATTAGGGATATCGCCAAATCTGTTGTAGTCATCCTCATCGACCACTTCATCGACACCGACGATACTCCTCTTTCCATTCCTTACGACATGACACTTCTTATTGCTTGGATCGACTATGTAGAAGACTTGGTGAACATGTTTTGCAAGCACAAATGGTTCACTTGCATAAGCAACACGACCAAGGTCCACGGTAGTCACGCCATAACTATCAACCCAACGGCACCGAAATACGGGGATCTTGAACTTCACGTAGTCGAGCTCCCATATCTCTTCTACGAACCCATAGTATGGCCGTGCTTCATGGGCGACACCATCTACAGCATCTATACGGACACCACTGTTCTGATATGAGCTTTTTGCATCTTGAGCCTTCGTGTAAAATGTATACCCATTTATTTGGTACCCTTGATATGTCATGACTTAGTACGATGGTTTTCTTGACAACCAAGTAAGCATATCATCGACGGATGAGCTATTGGTGATTCGGTCGTGTAGCCACTGATTGAACCTCGAGTTATGTTGTATAGTGATCCATCTTTGAGATTTATTCGGATTCTGTTTCTGTACCAACTCAAAGTGCTCGGTGATGTAGGGAGATACCACATCCATGTGTTGCAACACAAGAAAGTGGGCTTTCGCAAGTGCATCAGGATCGGGATTGATTCGTTTTGCTCCGAGAGTACTGATTCCTTGTAGCCTCCCAGCGTAGCGTGATTCAGGTACGCCAATGGGTTTCACATTCGACATGTAGTCCAAACAAAACTCAACGACCTCTTCGGTTGCATAGCCTTCAACAATGCTCCCCTCTGGGCGGGATCGATTACGTACATACGACTTCAAAATGCCCATATATCTTTCAAACGGGTACATGCTCCGAAGAAAGACAGGGCCACACATCTTAATCTCTCTGACGAGATGAACCATGAGATGCGGCGTGATATCAAAAAATGTCGGTGGAAAGTACATCTCAAGATGACATAGAGTTACCACCAATCGTTGTTGCAAAGCATCTAGCTGAAGGGGGTAGATGACCTTTTGGGTTATTGCCTGAACATGACAATCATGAGACTTCATTCCGAGCAATTTCAAATCTTTCATGGACACAAGTTTCTTTATGCTGGCGGAGTAACCGAATGGAACTTTAATACCATGCAAGCACTTGCAAAGTTCGGTTCTCTCAGCCTTTGACAGGGTGTAACTTGCAGGTGGAAGGAATGTTCGACCTTTTTCAGATTTCTGGGGTGCTAAATCAAGTCTAATGCCCATATCGACCATGTCAAGCCTTGCGTTCACACCGTCCTTTGTTTTATCTGGGATGTTCAATAACAGACCAAGCAAGCTATCACATACATTCTTCTCTACATGCATGACGTCAATGCAGTGGCGAACTTCCAGGTGTTCCCAGTAAGGTAAATTCCAAAAAAATCGACTTCTTTTTCCACATGCCCTTTCTCAATGGGATTCCTTTACCAAAAACTACATCAACGTCCTTCACCATATCATAAACCTCCTTTCCTGAATAAGGCTTTGGAGACATACCCTCCTCTATTGTGCCATCAAACTCCTTTTTGAGATTCCGGTATGGATGATTCCTTCGCAAATACCTACGGTGCCGCATGTACACTGTCTTGTGCGAGTGCTTGAGGTACACACTTGCCGTATTATCCGAGCATTGACCGCAAGCGTTAGCTCCATGAGTGGTTTGACCAGACAGGTTACCATAGGCAGGATAGTCATTTATGGTGCAGAACAGGAGGCCGCGTAAGGTAAAGTGTTCCCTTTTGTCGGCATCACATACATCGTCAACCCCTTCGTTCCAGAGTCTGAAGATCTTCCATCAAGAGTGCTAGGTATACATCAATATCATTTCCAGGTTGCTTCGGGCCTTGGATTAGCATGGCCATCATGATGTACTTTTGCTTCATACAAAGCCAAGGAGGGAGGTTGTACATGCACATAGCCACCGGCCAGGTGCTATGTAGACAGGTCATGCTACCGAAGGGATTCATTCCATCCGTACTCAACCCAAACCTTATATTTCGCGACTCGGCTCCAAACATTGGATACCTAGTGTCGATGTTTCTCCACTGGATTGAATCAGCGGGGTGTCTTAGCATGAAATCTTTCTTACGGTCGTCGGCATGCCATCTCATAAGTTTCGCGTGCTTTTTGTTTGTGAACAAACGCTTCAGACGCGGAACAATAGGAAGATACCACACTACCTTTGCCGGCGGTCCTTTCCTGCTTTCGACACCCTTTGATTCATCACCTTGAACATCGAGCTGCTTATATCTAGATGTCTTGCATACTGGACACACATGTACGTTCGCAAACTCTTTACGGAAGATGATACAGTCGTTCTTACAAGCATGGAGTTTTTCTATTTCCAGACCTAGCGGACAAAGAATCTTTTTTGCTCTGTATGTGCTCGTGGGCATCTCGTTTCCCTATGGAAGCAAGTCTGCCATGAGTAATAGGAGAGAGGTAAAACTTTTGTCGGACCAACCATTGCTTGCCTTCAATTTGAATAGTTCAAGAACAGTTGATAATCTTGTATATTTTGCCTTGCAACCCGAAAATAAAGGTTTCTCTGAGTCCTCCATCAAGCCCAGGAATTGCTCGTATTGTCTCCCCTCTAGGTCGTTTCCTTCTGCGTCACGCAACATTTCCTCCAATTCATTATCGGCCGGCTGCATATCTCCATCCTCCTCGCAATCGGACTCACCGTCGACATCATCTTCGTTGCTACTCTCCTCATCTCCACCCGGTAAAATTATGTGCGCCTCGCCATGATTGGTCCACCGTGTATATCCACTTACAAAACTCCTACGAATCAAATGATCTTGTATCTGGTTTCTCTCCTTGAACATCTTCTCGTTCTTACAATCATAGCACGGGCAACACATAAATTTGGCTCCCTTTGGCAACATATCATCTCGTGCTACTAATAGGAAATCATCTACACCATTAATGTACTCTTGGGTCACACGGTTCTCGGGATACATCTAACTTCGATCCATCTCACACATACTGCTACACAATACATATGCAAGAGACTTATTAACCTAGCACATACTAAAAGATCCTAAGCACATCATTAATTTTCACTTCATCATCTCCAAACAACTAAACCTAATTATCTCATCCAACCAAATGAAAGCAAAATAGGGAGCTAAAGGGGCAAGTAGTACTAACCTTCTTCAATGTCCAATGCAATTACTCCTCACCAACCACTCTCCCTCCCTTCAAAATCGCCTTAAAATCGCCCCTGCCCGAACCAGCCGCCACCCAACAGAACAGATCAAGGAAACCCTAAAAGACTTCCCGAAAATGCTGCATATAAAGGCGACATTTATCACAGTCGGTTGGATCACTTAAACCGACTGTGATATCCCTGAAAAGTCATCACAAGCGGTTCACCGCACACCGCCTGTGATATATGTTACATCTGAGGCGGTTCGGTAACGAACCGCCTCAGATGATTATATATCAGAGGCGGTTCCTTTTCAAACCGCCTCAGATGATGTCACCTGAGGCGGTTCAGCTCCAAGCCGACTCTGATGTTTCCATCTGGGGACACAACAACAATATTAGAGACGGTCCCCGTGGGAACCCGCTTGTGATGAGGGAATCAGAGGCGGTTCAGCTTTGCCCGACTGAGATGACACATCCCGGATGAGCCTTTTTGTAGTAATGATTATAAAGGAAATTATCAAATGAAGTTTCGTAAACCAAAAAATCATCCATAAAGACTTCCATAACATTTTCAACAAAATCAGCAAAAATGGCCGTCATGCAACATTGGAAAGTAGTAGGGGTATTGCATAAACCAAAACGCATTCTACGATAAGAATAAGTACCAAAAGGACATGTAAAAGTAGCTTTTTCTTGATCTTCAGGGAGCACTGCAATTTGTGAGAATCCAGAATATCCATCCAGATAACAAAAGTAAGAATGATTTGCAAGTCTTTCTGGCATTTGATCTATAAAGTGTAAAGGATAATGATCTTTTCTTGTGGCTTTGTTCAATTTTTTGTAATCAATACACATGCGATACCCAATAATTATCCTTGTTGGAATCAACTCATTATTTTTATTAGGAACTAGGATAAATCCTCCTTTCTTTGGAATACAATGCACTGGGCTAACCCATTTACTATCAGATATAGGATAATATACCAGCATCTAAAAGTCAGATTACCTCTTTTCTTACCAAAATTTTCTCCTATACGGTAGTACGACTAGGCGGTACAAGTGGATGCGCCCGTATCACTGGTTGGCTAGCCTTCTAGAGACTCCGATTACAATGGGGTTTCTTCTAGTGGTCTTCTCTTGGCGTGTAGATGATGTGTATATATTTAGTTTTCCCAGAAAACCCTCTAATTTAATTGAATTCCCTAATTATCCCCTTGAAGAGCCTTAATATGCCTTTTAAGCATATTTGCATCGAAACAGTAATAATTATTCCAAAAATCAACTAAAATTACTACTAAATATGCATGAATTGGAATAAAAGTATGTATGCAAAATGCATGCATCACGTATACAAAATACAAGGATAAAAAGGTAGTCTAGCAGTTTATTAAATAGTAAAAAATTAATGGAAATATAACGAAAAGATTTCTTTAAACTCAGAATAATATGATACGTCTTCGATGTATCACCGCACGACCACAAGAAGGGACCAAGTCCACCATAGTGAAGCCGCAAGAGGTGTCTTCCAGAGCAGTGATGAGTGCATTTTGTACTCATCATTTTCTCCATGTTTGATCATAATTATTGCATTTGCATTGTACGAATTGTTGTTAATGCTTAAGTAATTGCCAGATTTTGGAAATCTCTCTTTTTGGATACAATGTGTGCATAATCGCTACAAAATGGGGAAATCATATATATTTGGAAACTGCACGTCGAGAGGAGCACCCACGAAGAAATGAGAGCCAGAATGGAGTCTCCTTCATATACGACAACCACATCTTCATCTCCATGTCGTCCACTTGTTTTTCTACTATTTTTGTTTGTTATTAGAGATAATAAATTGTTCCTATATGATTTATTATCTCAATTCATCTACGTTTGAGTGATTGAATCAGTTCTAGGTTGAGGTGATCTAGTATGTCCAATTAGTGTTTGCAGTTGCTTTATTATGCATGTTCACTTCATGTTATTTACACTAAGTGATTGAAGATGTTTAATCCATCAGTTTTGTATGAGACGAAACCCACAAGATCGCACACGGAGTAGATAGGTGTATGTGTGAATCAACTAGACCTTGGAAGTGGCAATACCTTGATATCTTGAGATGAGCACAATGCATCTAGGGAGTAATGGTTATCCAAAGATCTTAAAGGGTTGTTCTAGTCTTTATGGCCTTAATATCTTTTACGAGTTGTGGATTAGCAATATAGGAAAGTTGATAATAGAGTCCTGCAATACCGGAGTAGGAGGAGCATGGCTATTCACGGGAAATCGTCTACATAATTAATATAGTGTTATTTGCACGCACAGCTAATACTAGTGAAACAAAAATCCTAGATACCATCTTTCATTCTTAATCTTGCAATTACATATGTGTTTGTTATTTATTTTCAGCACTTAATATCAGTTTGTTTGAGTTAGTAGTTTAGTTTGTTACCCCATTATCAAATTAAATTGTTTTAGCAATAATAGAATAAACTTGTGTGCAAGCAGAACTACATTAGGTGATAAGTGTAGTTATGGGAAAGGTGAGAGCCATCCTTTTGCTCCCGTGGTTTGATAATCTTGGGCTAAATATTTCCTGGGAAATGTACTACAGTGATACGGAGACTATGCATAGTAACTATTATCAATGTCATGATGACGTTGCACATGCAGAAAAACCATTCCCTACTGATCTTGATGATATGATTAATGACTTTCTTAAAGATGAGAAAAGTAGAGGAGAAATTCCTTATAGTGATAAGATACTTAGAAACATTCTTGCTAAAGCAACGCCATTCATAGCTAGTCATATAAAGCATGGTATTAATATTAAAACTTGTGCTACTAATGAGGGGGAATGGCATTCTACCGTTACTCCTATATCTATTTCTCATTTTGAGACTAAGGCAGGAAATAATGTTGCTGAAATTAAGAAGCTTTGTGTCCCACTTCCTCCATTCCCAACGAGCTCAATGAGGAGATGCATAGACACCGCATCAAATGAATCGTACCTACACCTCTCCATCGTAAATTCAAGTGTGCAAGATTGATTTAGCTCTTGGTGAATGTGAACAAAGGTAATGACACTTACAAAAATGTCAAGTTTAATTATTCAAGGTATGTCACCATTGTCCCTGTCAAACCAAGTGAGCATTAGTCAATGTTTTATTGATAATTATTTTTGTCATAATGCTCTTTGTGATTTAGAGTCTTCAATAAATTTAGTGTCATATTCTATATTCTCTATAGTTATGCTTGGTGATTTAGAACTGTTTTCATCCTGCTTGCAATTATATTATGGGTCCATTAGAAATGTTAGAAGTATAATAAAAAAATGCACCCATAACTTTTAGTGATCCTTCTATGCATGTTGACTTCTTTATGGTTTAAAATGAAGAATTATCAAGCACCTATCATATTTGGAAAAGAGTTTGCTAGATATTGTAATGTGGAAAATTGTTTAGTAGAGCAAAACTCATTGGAGAAGACTTTAGTGCTTGACATGTCTAAAAACTATGAAATCTTTTGTGTAGAAACTATTTCTTATGAGCATGATGCAACTAATTTTTTGAATAAAACTGCAACAAAACCTCTCTTGCCGAAATTATAATTGCTAAATAATGGTCCATCAATTCCCTTATCGATGCGCAAGATGCGGAATTACATAAGATGCATTGCATCCACTTTAAGAAAACTGTCAATATTATTCCGCTATAAAGGTAGCCACTTATATTGATAGACAGCCCTAGATCAACATTCCTTGGGATCCAGGTGCATACAAGTTATGGCTACCTTAGCCCAGCTGTATGGCCTAAAAGAAAGCGCTTTGCGGGAGGCAACCCGAATGTTTTTGTTTTAAATCAGTAATAAACAGATGAAGGATGAATGATGAGCATCCCAAAACAATTAAGGAGAGGTAACAATCAGTGGTAATATCTTATAAAATCTCCCATGAGATTTAGATGATATTTGTGCATGGTTATCTTTTTGCCTTCATTTTTGTCGTTGTACTATAGTAGGAGTAGTCTTGTAGGTCTTTTATTTTTAGTTTTTCTTCATCTTTGTTGTGCCTGATGAACCAGTGGATTGTCGTAGGTCATTAAATTTTTTCTATCATCCAACTACATTAATTTGCTCAATCTCCTAATTTGCTTGGTGTTGATAATTATCTTAGGTTTATATGCGATCACTAGTGCTTAGCTTCCATGGAATTTTTGCTTATCTAACACCAAGAGGGAAAAAGGAGCAAGTACAAAAAAAATCATCTAGATTGGAGTTAACAAAATGTGAGATGACTAGTGGTATGACTGCATTGATCGTACCACCCGGTCATGCCAACTCCTACCCCCTCCAAGCCGTGAGTCCAGATGCTGAGCCGACCAGTGGTACGGGCGCTACACAGTAAGTGCCCAATGTGTTTATCTCAGTGGCCTAAGGTTAATTTTCACTTTTTTAACACCTATTTTACTAATTATTATTGCTAAAAGGATAATTTTCTCTTATGCATTGATTAGTGTTCATTTTTCACCCCTACTTTAGCTATTCTCGTGTTACCACTTACGAGGGTTTGCAACCCGTAAGTGCTAGCATGTAGATTAAGCGTGGTGCTTAGGTTATATATTATTACATGAAGAGTAGCTTGTTTGTTTCTGTTACTCCAAGCCCTAAAAGAGATGGCAAACATTCTTACTCAGTCTATCAATTTAGCATGGTGCTTTTATCGGTAGCTCGGATAAACATTGGTGAAATTATTTGTACACTAATGTATAGAGAAGATTATCTTCAAAAAACTAACATCTATAGGGAGATGGTATTTAAGCTTCTCCTCAATAAAGTTGGAGATCCTCAAGAGTCAGCATCCATAGACCAAAAAGAGAAGATGGTGCTTGATTGCAGCAAGACAGAAGGCTCTAGGGACAAAATCAATTGCGTAAGGAGGGCGTGAAAACATGCATATTCATGAGGTGCGTCCTTAACCCCATCTTTACAATCTCAGATGTCTTAATTGCATATATGTTCTTATATATCTTACAAATGTATTTCTAGTATTAGAATTTTTCCTCTAGATTGTTAATTGTCTTTCTTGTTTAGTAAGTCAAGTAGTTTGGTAGTAGTTAGAAATTTTAATTATCCCTATTTTGTTGTCATGCTAAAAACAAAAATAAAATTAATAAGGAGCAAATTTTATTGAATTCATGAATCAGTCAACTTTTATTAATTATTTGTTTAATACCATTTATGGGTAACTTGACTCCATGGTGTAGAAGTTGAGAACTTGAAGGTTACTTTTAATATCAATTAATTAGTTTTTAAGTACTTAAGTAATTCTTGCAGCAATGTTCGTACTGATATATAAAAAGATCCACGAAAAGGATTAATGATAAATGAATCAAAGCAAAAGGGAAGCCAACATTCCAATGGCCAGTGAATGGATGAATTACGAGTACCACTTTCACAAGGAGAGGAACTCACATTTCGGCCAAGAGTGTAACAACGAGTGTAGTGGCAACGGTATCTCGGGCAAGACAATGTCTTAAAACCCTCCAAGTAAAAACCCCGGCTACTCCAGTGAATATGAGCATATTCTCCAAAATGAGGAACGTCCTAGAATGTGCCGATGTTGGTGCTAGGAATTAATATGAATAAGCCTTATTACTCTTTTTGCTATTTTTCTCCCTTTTATGCATTGCTCTACGGAGTTCCCAAAAGTTTTCAATGTATACACCCATGGGCAAAATTATTTGCTTATAATTAGTATTAAGCTTGTAATTATCCAAACCTGATTGTATTTCTTTGTACCTAAACTCATTAACTGCTCCGGTAAATTACTGGGAACAAGTAGAGACAATTCTTAGTTATACTATTTCACATGTTTACTTACCCCACTAACTTAGGAAGCAGTTCTCTATCTAGAAAAGTTTGATCTAATGCTAAATAGATGCATATGTTTCACTAAGATTTCAGGAATTCATAGAGTGGACGTATTAAGATCGTCCTGATGATATGAAATGTTCCAACATATTTCAGAATCAGGATCAAACATTATGTTCCTTATGGATGTGTTTTGCTCGAGGGCGAGCAAAGATTTAAGCATGGGAGGGTTGATGAGTTCATGCTTGATCCTAGTTATTGCATTTTCACTGTATTAATTCTTGTTAATTTTTGCTAACGAATAATTCATTGTCAAATTTTGCAAATCTCTCTTTTTGGACATAATGTGTGTAGAATTGCTGCAAAAGGGGAAAATCATATATATTTGGAAACTACAAATGAACAAACAAGAGCTCGAACAGAGTTAACAGTAAGCCAACTAACGAGTGGTACAGGCATGACAGTCTTACCGCTCTCCAACGTGGCCATCACATCAAACGCAACAACTTCCGGGAAGGTGACCCCAAAGATTTGTGACTGATATTCCACAAAACTGCCCGCAAAGCTTCGAAAAGGAGGAGAAGGCACCAAAACAAGGGGGCAGATTAGAGAGGAAGATAAGGAAGAGGGGGAGGACATCCCAAACCCATCTACAACAGCCAAAAACACCTCATGAACACCTCCACTAGGTGATACAAGCTAGAGAACAAGAAGGAGAAGCCACGCCGCCGCCGGCCAGCCCTAGACCGTGCCATCGGTCGCCACCTCCGCCGTCACCTCTGAATGCGATGACCAAAACTTCATCTCCATGTCCTCCACTTGTTCTGCTACTGTTTTTGTTAGATTAAACATGTTGTCAAAGATAATGGGTTGTTCCTATATGATTTATTATCTCAATTCATCTATGTTTGAGTAATTGAATCTGTTCTAGCTTGAGGTGATCTAGTATGTCCAATTAGTGTTTACAATTTCTTTATTATGCATGTTTGCCTCATGTTATTTATTCTAAGTGATTGAAGATGTTCAATCTGTCGGTTTGGTTAGAGATGTCTAACCCACAAGTCCAACACAGAGTACATAGGTATATGTGTGAATCGACTAGACCTTGGAAGTGACGGTACCTTGATATGTTGAGATGAGCACAATGCATCTAGGGAGTAACGGTTATCCATAGAGCTTAAAGCATTGTTTCGGTCTTTATGGACTTAATATGTTTTACGAATTGCAGGATTAGCAATATTGGAAAATGGATAATAGAGTCGTGCAATACTGGGGTAGGAGGAGCATGCCTATTTGTGAGGAACTGCCTATATAATTAATAGTGTTGTTTGCACTCACAGCTAATACTAGTCAAACCAAAATTCTAGATACCATATTTCATTCTTAATCTTGCAATTAGCATAGCTAATACTACTAAAACCAAAATTCCAGATACCATCTTTCATTCTTAATCTTGCAATTATATATTTGTTTGTTTTTATTTTCAGCATTTAATATTAGTTTGTTTGAGTTAGTAGTTTAGTTTATTACCCCATTATCAAATTATATTGTTTTAGCAATAATAGAATAAACTTGTTTGCAAGCGGAACTACATTAGATGACAAGTGCAGTTACAGGAAAGGTGAGAGCTGTCATTTGCTCCTATGGTTCGATAATCTTGAGCTAAATACTTTCCATGAAAAGGTATTGCAGTTATCTAATGCGTTTGCCGGCCATTGTGGCTTCAAGTTGCATGGTGGCCATCGACAAAGTGAGACGGCACTGGTATGGCAAGAGGACTACAATGGTGGAATTAAGAAATCAATCGAGGGGAAACGTAGAGGAAAGAAAGGACATGGTTCAGTGTAGAGGAATCAGAGAGGGGCTCACCTAGCTTGTTAAACCGCAGCAGGCAAGGGCCGGTCAAAGTTGGGGAGGGTGGCCCGAATTACAGTGACACACCTGTCGAGGCATGCAATTAACTGGTGCATCATCTTCAGCTCGTGTGCACGAGGCTACCGGTGGAAGGAATCGATCAGAAGGCCTCCGGTTCGCAAAATTGCTCACCATCGACGGCGGCTTCTTGCGGTGGCGGGATTAGAGTTGTGGCCTATGGTGCACATCACGGAAGGCAAGGCCAAGGTGAGGAGTTCGTGCATTATATAGGTGGGGGGCAAGGATTCCACGTGGGTGGAAGGTGGAGACGTGCCATGGCGAAGCTACATCAGCCACTGTCATGCTTACTCCCGATGCAAAGAGGAGCAAGCGGGTTGTCTGGCTCGGTCGCGGGGCCGGACCGGGCTTACTTGGCTAGGTTAAGCCCAAGCAGATCAAAGCGGACAAATGGGCAACGATGTAGGCTGGGAGGCGGGCGTGGGGGGGTGGGCCAGGACCACGTGAAAGGGAGAGGAGAGAGAGGGGTGTCGCAATAGGAGTTGGGCCAGCAGATTGGCCGGGGTTGGGCTTCGGTCCAAGTTGGCTACGAAGAAAAGAAGACAAGTTTTCCTAAACGCAAAAAAGGCTCAATTAAATAACAAACCAACTCTAATAAATCAAGAATAATTCCAAGATGCATATTTAATGCAAAAGTCAAATAAAATATTTCAATCCTAACTTTAATGTTTATATTAATCAAATTAAATCTAAATGAATTACAAAATTTCTAATTAAGCTTTATTTACTTTAATAAAAATCCATAAAATTTTCCTGTCCTCATTTTCAGATAACAAATTTTGAGTCACCAAAAATTAGGATGTTACAACTCTAACCCCCTTAATGGAATCTCATCCTCGTGATTCAGGCTTACCTCTAATTGGTTGCTTGGATGATGCTCTTCCATTTCACCTTGTAGATAGCAACTTCTAAAAATCCTGATTGGACATCTATGACCGGCACAGAGTCTATCCTTGTTGAAGGGCTACTCTTGATCATCTTCTTTGACATAAATGGTCAAGTGAACCTCGAGTCAAGCTTTGATGTGGCCATGATTCTTCAATTCCACCGGTGATTATCCCCCTGAGGTAGCCGTACTACGGGTCTTCAAATCTTCTACCTTGGCAAAAATTATTGGCATTTGTCTTCCTACTAGATCACAAAATCTTCAATATTCCTTTGACTTCCACATATGGCTAAACTAATCCATACTGGAATCATGGGTTAGAGTACCAGCTCTCAATTCCTTTGAAGATCGATTATCCTCGATATATCTATACATCAAAAGGTGTGACAAATAGACATTGAATGGTAAGACCTCATGCTGATGGAGGTCCAATATGCTGGCCAATAGCGAACAATTCTGCAATGAATCGGTGGTACACCACGAGGAACCATTATATCTTCCAAGATGCCACAACATTCCAGTAACTACTACAATTTAATTATGTAAATCAATAGAATATGCCTCGTTTTGTGCAACTTATCACCTATTATCCAGGCATTACCTATTGAGTATACCTATCTCCAATACCACATATTATACTCAGTGCCAAAATCCAATTTCATTCTATCACTATCTACTGCCCTCTCTCCCCTTACTGAAAATTCTTTGGGGGGTCCACCATAATCCAAATTATCACAACTTCAGTGATGCATATCATCAATTCACTTGATCATCTCTTCCAATAATCAATATGTAGGTCACCAAAAATGGATTCTTCTAAATCTAAATAATTCATGACACGCATTTTACTTTAATCATTATCACCCTTCTTAAATCAAATAAAAAGGCTTCATATCCAAAAACTTCTGAAATGCTCAAGCACTCAAATCAATATACAAAGATCCGCTAATCTAAAAGTTTTATCCTCCAATATTATCTTCAAGCAAACTAGAGCATCTAAAATCTAGTCAACTTAGATCAACTATCTACTCCAGATAAAATTTTGCTTGCTCTTTCTCAACATTTATGATCATTGTCCATAATTCACCAAATAGGTCTTTTTCAAACAAATCTAGGTACACTCAAGCATAGATCTCATAACCCAATTATCATCTTATCTTTAAATATTATTCATAAGCAATATAGATGCTAGAATCCAATCCACTCATATTCAAATGGCTACTTCTACTAACCAACAATCAAAATTCTGCAAGATCATATCACTATAGATCTTATTGAAAATATTCCATGATCAAACTTCTAATAATTCAACAATTATAATCCGACATTTGCGTCATCGCATATATCATCACCTAAGAATCCAATATACAAAGATCATATTCTAAATCAAAGCAATCAAGATATCCACCAAATTCCTAGTGATTAAAATTCTAGGGGAGAAAATCCAATAGTCCCATTTACTTAATAAATTAAGTAACCACCAAATAATTTGTCTCACTAAGTCATCCAATAAATATTTCTTCATATATAATTCTAACATTTACGTCAACCTAACAACTTTAAATCACTTAGAGACCATCAATAATCCACAATTTAGGTAATCCACCAATATAAATCCTCCTAGGAATCACAAATGATCAACTAAATTAATATATTCATTCTAGAAAATCCAATACCACCAAATAATTGATTCAAACATCAAACTCCAATATTCAAAGAATCCACCAAGTTCAACACTTCGCTTAACTTCATAGCTCTACTGAGATCATCTACTTCCTGATCAAATTCAAAGAACCACCAACGATTCATCATACTGGAAATCACAATCTTTGTTCAAACCATATGGCATCACTTAGCTTTATCAATAGTAACTCCATTGGTACACCATTAGCAATTTATCATCCATGTTGTCCAACTTGGCACACATTCAATGAGTTGATCCTCAGATATGGATTGCCTTGCTTTTTTGTATGATATTTATTCCATCAGCACTGTTCCCGTGATTGTCTTTTTTTTTATTTTACAAATGGTGTTCATGCATTGACTTCCGAACTTCATCCAAGATTTGTGGGCGATAGGGAAAAAGCATAAGACGAGTAAGAGAATCTAATTTGAAGAGGAGGGTACCAGAAAGAACACAAAGATAGCCAAAAACCTATCGAGAAGAAAGACTCAGAAGCAATTGTTTTCGGAAAATAGGTTTTAGCAAGACTGTATAAATAAAAGTGTCAGAGGCAAGAATATGCAGATAATACTCATGCAAAAAGGTTTTACATCCAAATAGTACGAGGTATATAGCTAAAAGGGAGCTAACCAAACTTGTTATATATGGCTATCTTGACAAAGTTGAACTTGGCTTCGATCGTATGGGGCTGTAGAGCACCATTGATGACTTGCATTCTTGAGGTGACTCATAAGGTTGTTGCTTTGGAGTGCCTCTGGAGTTGTAGTTGCATTAACATTGTTTGCGTACCTTGGGGAGATTTTGATCTTCAAAATGAGACTCCATAGTGTATCATACACTAAAGATGATGTCTGGGAAAGATGGTACATCTTAATTCCAAAAATGCAATGAGAGTAGTTCAGATAACAAATAGATCCTATGAAAGGGATGAGAGTAGAATACTAAGATGAGAATAGCACAAGATCAATTTTTCTTGGTTCTTTGGAAAATAAATTTTAAAGTTCAATACCTAACCTCCATGCTAACTAAGATTACATCCTACAGTTGACACGACTTTGATATCACTTCTGTGAGAGCCCAAATGTAAGTTCCAAAACCCCCTGTGTGTATCCTCATCAATCCAACATCAAGCTAATGAACACAGTCGAATCGATACTATTGCCTATTGCACATATCACAAAGTTTATTAAAAAAAATTTGAATAATAGTAGCCACATGGCTAAACAAAGTAATCATGACTTATGTCCCTTACCATTTAAAAGCACAGCGGAAATAATAAAGCATAAAAGTCTCTATCTCAGCCACAAGCAATTGACAGAGTCCAATGTGACCTAGTCCTCAATGTTGTCGTAGTAATCACCATAGTCTTCCCCTTCATCATCGTAGTTATTTAAACATGCCTAAAAACAACATGCTCGATGAGTACTTCAAGTACTTAGCGTGCCCCCTTTTAGGGAAACCTATTGCTACATGCAGAATTTTTACAAAGGAAGACTTTATGGCTCCTTTTTGCATAAACAATATCTTCAATAGTTGAAATACTATAATAGTTTCGAAGGAAATTTAAGATTTAAACAGCTTTTATCAATGGTGTATAACCAATGAAGGTTCTCACCACCAAGACCAACCGAGAAGGTCTAACCCCTTAACTCGACAATAGGTTCTCACCACCTATAGTTCATCTAATAAATAGAGGGAAAAGCATTTGAGAAGAAAAGGAGACATGTTCCTTGGCATGATTGGATCACTATGCCGTCTCTCACCGTGGACATGGCTGACCGATTAGTTTTACACTTTGCAGAGGTTTTACACTTTACCCACATGACGCGATCATCCCCTTATGCCAGTGTAGCGACCAAATCTTAAGACACGAGATCAGTGAGGATCATCATGGATAAATCGGTTTTCTTCTCATACATGCATGCATATCGATAGTCTAAAAATGATTTAGATTGAAAACTTAAACCTGTACCGACTAACAATTTAAAATATGACGTGGAAGCAACCTTAAGCAAAACTCTAAACCAAAACTTCATTTAATTTTACTTTAGTGATCTTTATAAGTTTAAATATGCCAGCAGAGTTATATCCAAAAAATTTCAAACTAATTGTAACTAATTTCCCTTCTAGTCAATGCTTTCTCAAAATCTTGTCCTTACAGATGAAATTGGAATGAGTAAACCAGATGAACACACCTTTCTTCAATCAAGCTAAAATTTGAACTTCTTCTTGTCCAAAAATCTAATTCTAAAACAGCAAAGAAAACAGAAAAAAATAAAAATAAATACCTTACCTGCCTGTGGGGCCCACCGTAGGGCCCTCCTTCCACGTAGCAGGCAGCTCACCATCAGCACCCTTCCCTCTCTCCCCTTTCTTTTCTCTCCTGCTGATATCCCCAAGGCAGCACCCCCCTCCCCATTCTTCTCCCCATTTCTTCCGCACGCCAGCGCAGCGCCACCCCCATCTTCCTTAACCAGCAGGCCGCGCCGCAGCTCCTTTTGCCACGTCTTCGGACACGCGCCGCCTCCACGCGCGCGCATCCCCGGCTCCCCTCGCCGCGCGCCGCTTCGCACACCCCGCCGGCCACGCCACCGCGCCTCGCCTCCCCTCGGGTTCGCCCCAACACAAGCCGTGGAGTTCCGCCGCAGGCCACGCCGCCCCTGCCTCTGAGCCTCGGCCGCGCAGGCCACCGCCGCAACGCCCCCTTCAACCCCGGCCCCGACCTCAGCTCCCCCACGCCGGCGTCGGACCACACTGCCCCGCGCAGGTCGCCTCCTCGCCGTCGGGTCTTCCTCGCCGCACCCGCTGCCGCCGCCTAGGGCAGTTGCTACCGCCGTACCCAGCTCCGTGCGCCGCACCGCCTCTCAGCTCGTTCCCACCAGCGCCAACCGTCGCCTCAAGCCTTGCCCGCCGCCATGTTCGCCAGCGCCAAAACCGAGCGCCGCCACCGCTAAGCTTCGTGTCGTCGTCGTCTCCGACTGCCCGAACTTCGCCTCGTCGGCATCTCCGATCCAAGCCAAGCAACGACGTCGCGCTGCCACCTCCGTCGCCACGCTCGGGAGCAGCCTCGCCCATCGGAGCTTCCCGCCGCCACCGACGGGGTGAGCACTGCTCGCTTTCAACCATCTCCAATCCCCCCCTTTTTGCTTCTTGCCGTTCTCTTGAGCTCGCCATCGAACGAGCTAAGCAACTAACTGAGATCCGTTGGTAGTTGATGATTAATCTGAGTAGAGGTTAGTCAATCAACGTCGTAACGTCCTAATGAGCACCGCTAGATTTTTGCTACCATCGTTAACAGTGGCGGTTAGTCCTAACTGGCCCTTTAATTAACACCACAGTCGGTTAAGGTTAAGTGAGCAACAGCTGGGCTCTAATGACAGTTAATTAACTTACCTAGTGACTGTTCTATCCGGTTAAGGAAATTGCCCATGTTGGCATTTTAATACCTCACAGTTAAGTGCTTGCTATTGTTTAGCATAGTTAGTACCTTGATGATTAAACAATATTAAAACATACTTAACACACTAATGCTACAGCTAATAATCTGGCGGTTATATAGTTCGTAATCAGTTTTCCAACACACTCAATGTCTTGTAGTTTCGGTTCATAGAAACACAATCACCCCATGCTGAACACAGGTAAGACAATAATGGTTAAACTTCACACTTGAATCCTCCTTATATAAGTCTAAAGGTTAGTGGTGGATACTTACCAGGGAAACCTCATACGTCATATGTGCATGAGCTTAAATGAAGAGAAAAGAACTAGTTATTAAGTGGAGGGTAGAATTTCTGAAAGGATAACTTCTCGAACCCACATGTTAAGTCCTTAGTTAAGCACCACCCAAGTTAAGATAGTGGTCTTATTATTTGATAAATTATCTGATGAACCTGCAGTAGTAATAAGACCATGTTTAAACGAACCCTGGTTGGAGAAGATGTTCGGTCGATATATGCTAAACATGAGTTAATTAGCGCAGGATAACCTTTGGCCCATGCAGCTACCATACTCATTAAATATGTGTTCGGTTAAGGCACGAATTGATCAATTTGAAGCACTAATTACTGCACTCAGTGTTAAGTAGTTTCATTACCAGCAGTTCGTACAATCTTTGATTGTCAAGTTTGGGTTTAGACAAGTTTAGTTTCCCTTTAAAACAACTAATGCCACTGGTTACTTCCCAGGTGAACATGCATTAAGACATTAAGTGAATATCCGAACACTTGATGTTAAAAATACCTTAACTATTAATCGGTGGTTTATGGTTAATAATTAAAATGATGATGATTAGTTATTTTCATGCATGGCGTGTTTGATCAATTGTCTAGCACCGTTCAAGGTTTTTTTTCCCGATACCATGAATTGCCTTCCGACAACCTAGATGTTCTCAGTATGCATTATCTAACTATATTAGTTCAACTCTGTAACAATTTCTTCCAATGATAAATGGACCCCATCTTTATGTAAGTGTTGTTCCATATACGAACTAGAACTTGCGGGTAAAATTTTATAATGTCATTGTTATCTAGGATGCTACAGTTGAAAACTTAGAAAATGACCAAACTACCCTTTTTGCTTATTATTGAAATATGCATACTAGAGAATCTAGCTTAACAATAGAAATGCAAATGCTTAGTACTATAATCCACCTAATAACTAGTACCTAAACATGTCATCATGCTTTTATTGGTCAGGGTTAGGAATAACTTTGATACTTACAAATCAGTTCCAAATTTGACCTTTAACCTTTAAAACCACCATAACTTGAGATCTACACGTCCAAATCAAATGATTTAAATTACGTTAGCTCCGTAATAACATTTAATATATATTAAGAGGCATTGCATACACAAATTCATATTATTTCTTGCTGGTATTGATTGCATATCTCTTTCCGTCGTTTTTTTCTCCTTTTTGGCGTTCTTATTATTAGAACCGGACGACGAGGAGTATCACGAAGGTGAACCTCCTTGTAATCAAGGGTTCGACCAGCAAGGCAAGCTCTGCAAAAGCTTGCTAAGATTCCTAACTTCTTAAGTTGTGGTTCTGAATGAGTGATGTATTGATTGCTTGTTATTTTCTGCTCACACCGATGTTGGTTCTACTAGCATGAGTAGAGTGTTATGGCTGAGGTCCTGTGGTCGTGTGAATCTTGGAAAGTTGGGATGGGGTGTCACGGATGAGTCGAGGATCGAGGTAATATGCACCCCAGTCGTCTCTAGTCGGTTCCTGCAGGGCCGAAGACGAGGTGGCATATGTACCCTAGTCGTATCCCCAGTCGATTCCGGGCGTGACACTACCTGTGGTCATGGTAGTCGAGGGTCGAGGTAATATGCACCCCAGTCGTCTCTAGTCAATGCCTGTGGGGTCGAAGACGAGGTGGCATATGTACCCTAGTCGAACCCCCAGTTGATTACTGTATTCGGTCATGTCTAGATTCGAAGGTCGAGGTAGATGTCCTACCCCAGTCGTCCTCTAGTCGAATCAGATTTTCAGTTCTATCAATTGGCTATGTCTTGGTGGACTAGCTAGAGATTGACTTTATGTTTTGTTGACTTGTGATGATTATTATGGATAATGCATGGATGATTCACTTATTATTGTTGACTTGAGATGATTGGTTTATCATGCTCATGAATCGTCATTACGTTATTCCTTCATGTTTATTCCATGTTAATCTGGTAATGATGCTATGTTTACTTGTATGATAAAGCTTATTCTTTGCCATGCTTAAGTAAGTTGGGATGAGCCTACAAAGCATCTTGCCAGTACGAAAGTACTGAAGGAATTTAATTCCTAATTGTTGCAGGTGAACCTTCGGTAGGAGAATACTTCGATGCTGCAAATGTTGTTTCTGATGCTTAGCTTGCTTAGGTTTGCACCTTAGGTCAACAAGGGGTTATGGGTACACTTTTGAAGATGGTTGTGGTAGCCATCTCGGGTATTTTAATATGTTTCCGCTGCTGCCCTTGTTGCTATTTTGGTGTTTATCGACCTTCGGGTCAAGTTGTATGTAAAATAAATACTGCCCCGAGTATGGGATGTGTTATAATTATCTGGTAATCCTTCTCTAGTAGAGTTTTGTTGTGATATTGAGTTGTTATTGTGGCTGCCCATACACCGTGTGTAAGAACCTGGTTTCAACTACCAGATCCCCCTTGTGTACATTCTCGTCAGTCCCAGGATCATGCTGACGGTACACAAGCGAAATGAATAACATCACATGCATTCAAGATAAAACATAGTTTGAGTTCAATATGCCACATGGCTCACAAAGTACTATGTCTTAACGACATTTATTACATCAGAGGCAAAACAGCGGAAATAAAAGCGAAGCGGCTCCATCCGTGCCACAGGCAAATTGATGGAAGCCCACGTAACCTATTCTTCGGGATCGTCGTAGAAGAAGTCTTCCTCAGCTCCTTCTTCAGCATACTCCTCTGCACACCACCACAAACACATGCACGATGAGTACTTCGCATACTCAGCAAGCCACCTGGCGACAGATGGTCCTAACATACTACATGCAAGGCTTCAACGGAAAGCTTTAGGGTTTATTTGCATAAATGCGGTTTTAGTTGAAATATTAGGGTAGATTCAAAGGCAGCATTTTGATATAAAACAGTTTTATTAACAGGGGTATTTTTTCAGCGTGTGGTCCTCGACCAACACCTTTGAGCAAGGAACTCCTGCCTTAGCTCGGCCATAGGTTTCATCAGCATAGGGGTAGAGGGAAGTAGCAAGGGGGAGAGGGACAGGTCCTTTTCATCCAGAATGAGTCATGTGCTGTCCATAACCGTGGACACGGCTAATCGATTAGTTTTAACTCTGCAGAGTGTGTACACTTTACCCACACAACACAATCTCGTCTTGTTGCCACTGGCCGTCGCCAGCATAGTACACACCCATCGGTGTACCGACAGGGAGATTGTGACGAGGTCTTTTAGCTAGATCCCCCTAAGGTGTGACGTGCCCACCGGGTCTGGCCCGAAGTCGAGAGTACATCCCCGCACTCCGTTCCCCCCATCTGTGCCGAGGGTCCTCATCGCTATGTCCACCCCTTCTGCGGTACGGCAACATCGGCACCAAAGGCTGACTAACCTACTTGACCAAGCCATTGTCCATTTAGCGTGTGGTTGCACTGTTGTCACAATTCTCCAACTTCAAGACTTCGGCCTTCGGCGGTACGGACGACTTATGGTTCCTTTAAACCGGCCTTCTGCGGGTAGGCAACCATCTGCTCCTTCATCACAATGATCCAGCTGCCGCCCGCACCATATTAGATGGTAAGTTTCACCCAGAGTAGAGTAGGAGGAATAGAGAGAGAGGGGAAAACATCGGGCACCCAGCCCTAGCTCAGCGAGCTCAACAAGTTTCAACAAGGATCATCGATCCGATATTCATTCCTCCGAGGAGGCAATTCAAAAGCTACCTAGGGATATAATTGAGCATGGCTAAGCATTTCTACTCTATTCAGAATAAAACCTACTAAACTACTCAGGGTATCAAGTAAAAAGGTGACAACGGATAAGGGTAAAGTTGTGTCAATCGGCACGCTAGCTACTGGATCAAAATAGCATGCATGTTTATAAACAATAAAATATAATGACTTTCAAAATATAGGATCAAATATGATCAAGAGAAAGATGGCATGCCTTCGTTGTAGTATTCCCCTTCTTCGGCTGCTTCAGGCACCGGGTCGGTCTCTTCACTTCCTATTGACGCCACGCAACGAGCAAAGATAAATAAGCAACGACTTCAAAAGACACACCGAAAAGCAACACGAGAGAAGCCCGACGAAGGTAAGGTAAGGTGGAAAGGATCGATGGCGCGATCGCGTCATCGCGAAGAAGAATGGTCTTCTAGGGTTGGCCATAACCATAGACATATATATATATAGTATATAACCCTTATCGGGTATATTTAATAGATATTCAATTATACATACACACATACACCTTAGCATGCTAGTAATTAAAATAAAAGGACAAACAATTCATAATTAACCACAAATAAATATTTAGGTGAATCCTAAATATTTATAATGGTTAATAACAGTAAGAAAATAGATTATCAACATACAACTAGATTTACACATGCTCTTGCATTACTTCAAAGACTAGAAATTAAGCTAAATTATATTCTCTACTCTTAACATGAGCTAACTAAGCATGACACATCTTGGACATGTTAACAGTACTGGAACAGTACCAAAAATTATTTAATAATAATTTTAATCTGAACATTAATTAATTAAAGCATTTTCTAGCATTTCTAGTGTAACGAATAAGTAGAGAATTACAATTATCATCAATAAATCATGAAATTGGATCAACATGTTATTATACTGATTCCAGAAACATTTCATAATTACATGTGTTCTGGAAATATAATTTAAGCATTTATAAATATTAATCTAAGCATGAAAACTACCCTAAAAATATAGTAAAACATTAATTAATTAAGCAAATTGGGTTTTCATGACTTGACAACATTCTCATAACATTATCAGATTTACTTAGTACTGGACATGCATTTTTAAAGGTTAAAACAGATTTATAATGGACTTATTACTAGAAACAGCATTTAAATAACAATTTAAAATGGATCTAGAATACAACTTGATTTCTATAGCATTAACCATTATAGGGAAAATACTTTGGTTGACATGGTAAATTGTCTTTAGGGTTCTCTGATCCTAAACTAAAATTGAACAAAAATAACAGAGAGCATTACCATTTTTAATAATTGATTTAAAGCTTATTTTAATTCTAGGAAATTCTAAGTTAATCCAAAAATCATGAAAATTTCCAGAAACACTCCCTATCATACTAATGATCTACAGAAAAAGATTCAATTCAAAATAACTTTCCAGTACAAAGATATCACAAAATTTGCTCAAATTTCATACTAAATTAAATATATTTCAAAATCCGACGGTCGGATTAAAAATCCGATTACATCGTTGGATTCGTGGGGTCCTAACGATTCCATTTTAATCCTAAGATCACAGATCGGATAAGATTTGGATGTAGCCAAAAATTAGGTAGAGAAAAAGGCCTAGGGTTTACTGTATATATGAACAGTACCACGAGTACTGTTCACGCCACAGTACAGAGGCAAGAATTGGAGATTTAAAGATTAATAGTTGCACATTGGATGGATATTGGCCAAAATTGGTTGAGGGGAAAAGATCCACGGGTTGAGGGGAGACTACCTCGGTAGGGGATTGGAGAGAAGCTCACCGTGGGTGGAGAAATCGAGGAGAGAAGGTGCTCGTCGGAGTTGAGGAAGAAGCTCGCGGTACGGACGGAGTCGTGGACGAAACTCGCGTTTTGTTGGGGAAGAAGGTGTGCACCGGCGTGGGGAAGCTCCTCGTGGTAGCACCTCGGTGTAGAGGACGTCGGGTGGCCGAAATTGCTCGTTGGAGCTTCGCCGGAGTTGAAGAAGAAGGGGTAGAGGAGAGGAGAAATTTTGGTGTGAGAGAGCAAAGAATCAAATCATGGGAAGGAGGGGGTATTTATAGGGGAGAAAAGGGGAGGGGAAAGGCCACTAATTTATGGAAATAAACTGCTGCAGAAATTTAGAAATTAATGGGAAGGAAATAATCACGGAATTGAATTTCCAAAAAAAATTACGAACGGACGGCGGCGCACTGAAGCGCTAATCGCGCGGCCACTCGGGCGCGCACAGGCGTGCTCATGCGCGAGGCAACGGCAGCCAGGCTGCATGCATGCATGCATGCGGGGTCCACACAAAAGTATTTCTCATTTATTTTTGGATTAAAACAAATGGAGAAAAGAGGTAATTCCAAAACTGATCCAAAAGGGCTTCAAAAATTATGAAAAATTTCCAGTAAATCAATATAGACATGGGGAATCCAATAAAAATATTTTCGGAGCAATTTTTCAAATGATGATTAAATTAAAAATCAAAAACACACTTTTTGCTCTCAAATTAATTCAAAAACTTGAATTAATTTGAAATAAAATTCAATAAAATACATATAGATACTTTATTCAATTGCACATCCTCTTTTCCTTTAAAAAAAATTCAAGCCCCAAAAATCGAGGATGTTACACCGTGCGTGCATGAATTGAAGTGTATGGGTTAGTCGTGAAGAATTAGTGTTGTTCTCCCAGTTTGGTTAGTAGGACGATGTTCGGTTGAGTGACCCGCCAGCTGAGATGCGTTGGCCGGCTGGGCAGGGTGTGGGTAATGGTACCAGGCCTTCGGGTGACTCACCAGTCTCTAGACTGGGTTAGAGTGAGGGTACCATTGCCGGGCTCCTCCGAAGTCGTTGTGTTGATCGAACGCGAGAAAGACACTAAGTCTTCACCGGACTTCGGGAATTGTATGTGGCTTTTGGAAGTTTGATCGCTTCCGGCTGGCTTGACCAACGGTGAAGGCATACGACATTGGTAAGTGTATGGTGCGTTAGTCAGGTGTCGGATCACTCCGCCTCGGTGTGTACGGCGCAGGTACCGTGCCACCAGGTCGACTGGTTACTCGGTCCTTGGCGATCATTCGTTCCTTAAATCATATGTGATTCCAGGGTCCTGACAGCCAGGCTGATCAGGCTTTGAACACACACCCATCGGTATGTCGGCGAAGAGACCGTGACAAAGTCTTTCAATAGGCCTTACCAAATGCGACAAGCCCACTAGGTTTCAGTACAAAAGGATTACACCCTCACAATCCAGAACCCCATTCGACGTTGAGGGTGGTGTCTAACCCACAACCCATCTACGGTACCGCAATGCCAACACCAAGTATGAATTAGCAACTTAACCAAGCCAGCCCATATAGCATGTGGTTGCATTAGTCCACAAATATCAGTCAAACATGTTTATCAACCCTTAAAAGATGTAACAGCAACACTACACCTTAGAGTAGAAGTTTAGATTTAAAATAAACAAATGCTCAACAATTTCCAAGATATCAACAAAGTAATAATGAATGAAGTAATAGAATATTCCTCATAGAAGAAATATCAAAAAGGTACTACTTTGCATGGCTAAGCATTATCAACTCTATACTAAATAGATATCTACTCTAAGAAGTAAAACTAGGTAACAAGGATAAAATCTAGTTTTGGAGACTAATATATATTTAATAAACATCATGTATGTTTGTAAACCATAAACATAATAATGACTTTCAGAAATATAGGATCAACATGATCACGAATAAGGGGGCATCCTTCATTGATGTAGGCTTCTTCTCCTTCCTAATCTCATCTTGGATCAGCCCCATCACTCCCTAGTCATCGTAACGATATCCAATTCAAAACATGAATATAATAAATAATCATAACAGCAATAACTCCAAATTAATATGGAAAGTACAAATAAAAGAGAGTGTAAAGGGTAGAAGGATCTTGACGACTTGGAGTCCAACAAAGATGATAGCAAGATATTAATATGAGTAAGGATAGGCTTGATAGGAATTAAGGTAAGGTTTTGCGAGAAATATAGATAATGGGGTTTATCGATCCACTAGTCGATACGTGTATCCCACGAGTAAAAGAATGGAACTTTATTCCAGATGTAAGTGGTCAACATAAACCCAGGGTTTGGGTTTGTCGGTCGAGATGACATCCTAGGACCGGATGTGTTTAGATCAAATAAGTTATGGATGATGGGATACGCACATCATCTTAATGAAGTTGACCAGTAACTAGGGGCCACCAAAAGAACGATGATGCTTTGCTGACATCGAATGCGAAGTTTTGATTAAAGGTAAAGGTATTAGGGGATGCAAAATCTCATGTCGATCTCCGACCGTTAGGGACAACGATAGTACCGGTAGCGTGAACAAGCTGATACCATCACTTCCGGTCGAAGGTAGGGATCGATGGGATTTAATATCCTTTGTCAAGAAAGCATTATCACTTTGGATTTTCTTTAACAATCTCAACAATGATTAGGATTTGAGTAAATGTAAAATCTGACACGATGCAAAAAGAAACACGAATGGTCCATGATAATAGCACATTAAAGAATGATCGAATGATGGTATCCATGGTTGTGAGATAACCCTACGGTTTCTATGATGATCCAATCGAGTAAATGATCCATAGTCGTATCGATGGTCAAAAGAATATAGATAAAAGATTATCAGAGTCCAACACATAAGGTATACCCCTAGTCTGCTCAGGGTTTAGGGTATACGTGATGATAAGGTAGATATGTGAGCTAGGGTTTCATGTGATCTCTCAGAAAGTCGGGTTAGATCCTAGGGTTTTGATCAATAGGAACAATTGATGAATGACCCACTAATAATATTGATAGCCAAATGATATCTTGAGAGTTAATAGTTCTATGTAGGAATCCTATCGTTAGTGACGATGAGACTTATTGTGTGTATGATTCTGGCTACATGAGGGAGGTTAGGTCATCGACGATTGATTAAAAGACTCAATTAATGACCCGACGATCACGCCAATATCACAAGGGATCCCTAAAGATATGGTGGTATATACTAGAGATACGCCATCGGTGGTGACAGAAATCACTGTGAAGGTGGTTCTGGTAAGGAAAGAACCAATTGCTTAGGATAAGGTAGAGCACATCAATAGAGTGGATCGTGTCCAAGCTATCAACGATAGGAATCAAGTATGGAAATAGTGTTCTGGCCAAGGGTTGATAGCATGGATATATTGTCGTGCACGACACCGGCGATCAATCGACTAAGAATGGTAACCGACAAAGTTCTGATAAGAGCACGAGGTCACGGAGTAAAATCCAATCTCGACAAGAGGGGGATCTACTAGTGATAACTACTCTCGACAAAGTAGACAAGATCACCAATGGCCGAGTCCTTTTCGGCTCTTCGATGGTGGCTTGGCAGAGGGCTATGCCCTTTGTTACACTGAAACAAAAGGGAGAGGAACAGAGGAAGATATAGAGAAGGCGCGGGGCAAAGAGGAGCATGGGCTCACCTGCATTGCAGAGGGGATAGTGACCATGCGACCAGAAAAATGGACAAGTCCACCATAAAGAACCCTTACGAGGTGTCTACCAAAGCGGCTTCACGCCACACAATGGCCGGCGACAATGGGAGACGGCACTGGTGGTGGGTCGGCACTGCGAGAGGCCTACAGTGGAGGAATCAAGAAATCGATCGAGGGGATACGTAGAGGAAGTGAAGAGATGGTTTAGTGTAGAGGAATCAGAGAGTGCCTCACCTAGCAAGTTGAACCATAGTGGGGAAGGGCCGGCCCGAGTTGGAAAGGCAGCCTGAATTATAGTGACACAGGATCGACGCGTGCAATTGACTTGTGAATCGTCTTCGGCTTGTCTATGCATGGCTACTGGTGGGAACAATCGATCAAAGGGGCTCCAGTTCACCGGATTGCTCATCACCAAAGGCTTGCGGCGGGGGGAGGGGGCTAGGGTTGCGGTCGGCAGTGTGCATTGCGGAAGGCGAGGCTGAGGCGAGGAGTTGGTGCATTATATAGGCGGCAGGTTAGGGTTCCACCTAGACAAAACGTGAAGACGTGCCGTGGTGGATGCAAATGCCGAGGTGGCAGTGCTGTGAGCTGCATTGGCCGCTGTCGTGTTCGGTTCTAACGCAAGAAGCTGGCGGGTTGTCTTGCTCGGCTGTTGGGTTGGATCTGGCCGACTTGGCTAGGTTGAGCCCAAGCGCATCGAAGCAGACAAATGGGCCACGATGCAGGCCGAGAGGCGAGCGCAGGAGTTGGGCCAGGCCCACGCCGAAAGGGAGAGGAGAGAGATGAGGCGTCCCAAGGGGAGAGCTAGGTTAGAAGAAAAGAAGACGAGTTTTCCTTTAAGAAAATTTCTAGAAACTCGAATAAAGCTCAACTAAAATACCAAACCAACTCTAGTAAATCCAAAAATATTCTAGGATGCATATTTTAATATGCAGAAGCTAAAAGTTATATTTTAATCCAAACATTAATGTTTGTATTAATCAAATTAAATCCAAATAAATTATAAAAAATTTAATTGAGCTTTATTTAATTCAATAGAAATGCATGAAATTTTTCAGTCCTTTTTCAGATAATAGTTTTGAAAAGTCACAAAAAATCAGGATGTCACAAAAATCTCCCTTGTTCTGCACACCTCTCTCTTCATCAAGTGATCTTCATCCTTCACCTCTCCTAATTCCCTTCTCAAACTTCCTAATTTGAAAATTTTCAACTTTTCATTCGAGTTTGCTAACCTCCAATATATGAGAGTTTCAACTTTCATAGTTTAACATGAAAGTTACAAATTTCTTAATAAACTTTATGAAATTTGAACTCAAAATCTATATATAAAAAAAGCATAGGAGAGGGGAGAAAGAGGTGCACGAGAAAATCCCAATCGACAGTGATTACAAGGGGTGAGAAACGGGAGACATGAGGGAGGCTGGATACGTAGCGGAGCAGAAAAGAGATTGTGCATAGGAGGGGCCGCCGTGTGGCATTGGTTGCGAGCGTCTGCAAAATTGCATTTCGCAAGAATAAGATGACGAAGAAGCACACAGACAAATTGGGCCTTAGAATTAGATTACCTCGTGGGCTGCGGGACGACGAGGACCATTTCCAAAGGTTGAGCGAACCAACCCAACTTGCACAGAGCAGAAAGCCGGAAACACCCAATGCACGCACCCTTCCCACCCAGCGATCCCCGGGACGCGCACTCCGTCAAACACCTGCCGCGCGCCTCCTCGCCCCACGTCAGCCCCATCCTCCACCGGCTCCTCCCCGCGTGCGCTACCCTCCCCTCCCTCCGCGCCCTCCACGCCCGCCTCCTCACGCACGGACTCCTCCGCGGCCTCCGCGCCCGCACCAAGCTGCTCAGCTGCTACGCGGCGCTCGGCGACCTCGCCTCCGCGCGCAGGGTGCTCGATGGAACGCCCCGCCCGGACACGTACTCCTACAGGGTCATGCTCGGGTGGCACGCCGCCGCGGGGCGCCACGCGGAGGCCGTCGGACTCCACAGGGACATGCGGCGGCGGTGCCCCGCGGCGCAGGACGACGTCGTCGTGCTGTCCCTCGCGCTCAAGGCCTCCGTCAGGTCGGGGGACTTCGGCTATGGCAGGCGGCTGCACTGCGATGTCGTCAAGGCCGGCGGCGCGGACAGCTTCGTGATGAACAGCTTGATTGACATGTATGCCAAAGCTAGGGACTTGGAGAACGCCCGGAAGGTGTTCGAGAGGGTTCTTGACCGGAATGTAGTGTCTTGGACGTCGATGCTGAGTGGGTGCCTTCAGAATGGTTTTGCCGAAGAAGGACTGGTGCTGTTCAACGAGATGAGACAAGATAGTGTGCAACCGAGTGAGTACACGTTGGCAAGCATGCTCACGGCTTGCACCATGCTCCGTGGTTTACACCAAGGGAGGTGGATCCATGGTTCAGTGATAAAAAACTGCTGGGTTTCTAACTCTTTCGTCAACGCAGCTTTGTTGGACATGTATGTCAAGTGCGGGGAGGTAAAGGATGCTCGGCAGATGTTTGATGAGCTTGATTGTGTTGACCTTGTTCTGTGGACAACGATGATTGTGGGGTGCACACAAAATGGCAACCCTCTTGATGCATTATTGATTTTTCTTGACAAGAAATTTGCAAGCATCGTTCCGAATTCAGTAACCATGGCAACTGTTCTTTCAGCTTCTGCTCAATTACGTGACCTGTCTCTAGGGATGTCGATTCATGGGATATCAGTTAAGTTAGGTGCGGTTGAGAATGATGTGGTGATGAATGCACTTGTCGATATGTATGCAAAGTGTAAAGCAGTGTCAGAGGCCAACAGCATATTTCGAAGAATTTTGAACAAGGATGTTGTCACATGGAACTCACTGATCACAGGCTATGTTGAGAATGACATGGGCACTGAAGCTCTTCTGCTATTCAGTCAGATGAGGGTGCAGGGTTCTTCACCTGATGCCATCTCCATGGTGAATGCCTTGTCAGCCTGTGTTTGTTTGGGTGATCTACTTATTGGTAAATGTTTCCATACGTATGCTGTCAAACATGCATTTCTGTCCAACATTTATGTCAATACTGCTCTGCTGAACCTGTACAACAAGTGTGCTGATCTCCCATCTGCTCAGGGGGTGTTCAATGAGATGAATGACCGTAATTCTGTCACTTGGTGTGCTATGATTGGTGGTTATGGTATGCAGGGCGACTCTGCAGGTTCTATTGATCTTTTTAATGAAATGCTGAGGGACAATATCCAGCCAAATGAAGTAGTGTTCACAAGTATCCTTTCCACTTGCAGCCACACTGGAATGGTTACTGTAGGAAAGAAATATTTTGATAGCATGGCACGGTGTTTCAATATCACTCCTTCCATGAAGCATTATGCATGTATGGTTGATGTGCTGGCCCGTGCCGGAAATTTGGAGGAAGCGTTGGAGTTCATACAGAAGATGCCAATGCAAGCAGAGATTAGTGTCTGGGGAGCTTTTCTTCACGGGTGCAAGCTCCATTCCAGATTAGAGTTTGGAGAAGAAGCCATCAATAGGATGATGGTTTTTCATCCTGACAGACCAGATTTTTATGTGCTAATATCCAACTTGTATAACTCATATGGGAGATGGGATAAGTCTCTTGCTATCAGGACATCGATGCAGGAAAGAAGACAATTCAAGCTACCCGGGTGCAGCTCTGTGGGACTTGAAAATGGATGAACCAGATGTTCTCTGAACAGAAATGGCCACGGGGTTGTATATTTCACACTTGATCAGTCCATATTGAATTATTGGTTATTTAGGAGAGTTTCTCTTTGTATCTCCTGGCTACGCAAAAATCATATGGCAGGGGAAACAGGAAATCCAGAAAAAAAAATTTAAATGCACGCAGACAGTATGGTGGTGAGAATGGCCAAGAAGCAAAACAAGGATAAAGGAGTAGTACTCAATGTGTGGACTGTGGTGTATGTTGTCTGGTTCCTGGGATGCTGAGGATAATGGATAATCTCACTTTTCTGAATGAATCCTGAGATGATGAGGATAACGGATAAGCTATTGGCGGTTGCCACAGTATTCTACTTTTTAATTCGCAAGGTTGTGACATTCGATATTCAGATTGTGCTTGTTGATGTTAATCTGCTGCTTGCTGCAATCAGAAGGCTATTGCAACAGTTGTATATACATGGAGGCTAGGCACATTCGAGCTCATGAAGAACCTTTATTTGCCCCCAGTGCACACAGAAAACGTCCCAGTTATATATTGAGTGGCGTCTTGATTCTGACGCAAGTGGCCACTGAGGAGCTAGGTAGGAACAAATGGACTAACTTCTCATGTAGTTCATAAGTTATTTCTCGTCTCATAGTAAGCTTGACAGAGTTCCACATTTGTCATGCATTTCTCTTTTTTCTTCATCACTCAAGTTACTTAGCAATCCTTCACATTGCGATTTAAGACTTCTACTACTCTATAACATAACTTAAATATATTTGATATATTTAGTAGACGCTAATATAACTCTTTGGCCAAATGCAGCAGGAAGTACCATACTTCTTAGTCCGGAATGGCACCCATCTGCTGAAGAAGCTTCTGCCGTAGCCAAGATGAAGCAGCCCCAGCAGCAAGCCAAACACAGCCAATGGTAAAATGCTGAAATATTGCGGTCCTTTCAGCATTTTTGGCATAAAGAGCAGCCCCGTAAACTTTCCTTGAGAACATATGGTGTAGTTTGTTATTACGAAAGCAAGTAATAAAGCTTGCGTTTGGATTATAGTAATTCTGGATAACATTTTTTACCATACTTTGTATAACGCTTGAGACCATAGACCGACCTACTATTCTTTTCTTGTGCGTAAGTTATTTATTCTGTAGTTCACATCTTACGCTAATTGGCAATTGGATGCAATATATGACCCATTACAAGCGTTCTAGTTTCAGCACTATGTTCTTGCGAACGACATTGTAGTTGCAAGCAGTTCAGCTTTCTACATAAGCCGGTAGAATTTCGTGTACATTGGCTAGACTGTTGCTTGGGTCAACGAAATCTCAGCCCTCGCTGGGAAAACCCGATATCGAGTGTGCTGGTTATGAGCCAGTTATGACAATTCTCCGGCCCCATGATATCCTATGGTTACAAAATTCTTGCGCCTAGTAGATGCTCTCCAGACAGGATTATGTCAAAAGAATCAACCAATCATCTGTTAAGAGATCAGAGGCATTCCAAGTGAATCACCAGTAATCACCACAAGAGCAAACCCCATCTGTGAAATGGTGAAACCTCGACGCATCCCTGACCACAATCAGCCTCTGCGTCACCTTGGATATAAACTTGGTGGCATTATGGCAGTCGGAGCATACCCTAAGGTTCTTGATGATCCTGATCTCTGTCCCCGGTTCCGTACTGAGTAACCCAAAGGCAATAGCCAGCTTCTCGCTGTGCACCTTCACCATGTGCTCCTTCTCTTCCTCCTCAACATCGTACAGTGCCGCCTCCGTCTCAGGTCGGTAGCCAGCCTCCATCATTTTTGCAGTTAGCTTTTCCAAATACGAGTAGATGGCGTCTGACTGCGGGTGGGCACGGTCACCAGCCATGAAGACATGCGGTTTGTCACCTATCTCGATAAGGGTACACCCTGGTGTTTTCACCAGCTTCCTGCTCTTGGCCTCCTGCCTCACCATGGCCGCTTCAGAGTACTGCTTCTTGGATGTGTACAGATTGGAGAGGAGTACATAGTAGCCTGTGTTCTCTGGTTCTAGTTCAAACAACTTCTGGGAGGCCAATTTCGCAAGGTCGCTATCCTTATGAACCATGCAAGCACCAAGCAATGCACCCCATACGCCAGGTCCAATGGCGCTCTTGGGGAACTCAGAGATGAGCTCAAAAGCCTCATTGAGCCGGCCAGCTCGGCCGAGAAGGTCCACCATGCATGTGCAGTGCTCGATACCTGGACTGATCCTGTAATCGTTGGTCATTGACCGGAAGACTGTCCGCCCTTCCTCAACCAATCCTCCATGGCTGCACGCATAGAGTACCGACAGGAAGGTGGAGCTTGTTGGAAGAAAGTGCGCATCCAGCATGCCTTTGTAGAGCTTCAAAGCTTCAGCACCTTGGCCATGGAGGCCATATCCAGAAATCATCGCATTCCAGGAGACCACATTCTTGTTGTCCATTCTGTCGAAGATGCACCGAGCTTCAGCAATGCTTCCACATTTCACATACATGTCAATAAGCGCTGTCATGACGTAAACATTGAGCTCGAGGTTCTCCTTGGCGATGATCTTGTGTACCCACTTTCCCAGGGACAAAGCTCCAAGCTGTGCACAGGCCGAGAGAGTGCTCGAGATGGTGAGTGGATTCGGTCGCACATTGAGCACCTGCATTTGCTGGAAGAGTGCTACGGCCATCTCTGTCAAGCCATTCTGCGCATATCCTGATATCATTGCATTCCAGGATTCCATTGTCTTTTCTGGCATTGCATCAAAGGCCCTCCTTGCAGAGTCCAAATCATTCAACCTACAGTACAGAGTGGTAAGCGCTGTTGATACCGGAGCATTGGCATCAAAACCGGCCTTGAGAACAAACGCATGTAAGCACCAAGCAAGTAGCTCATGCCCGAATGGACTGTGTACCGGGATCAGTGCCACCAACGTGCTCGAGTTTGGCCTCAAGCCCAACCCCACCAGCTCCTTGAACAGCTCCACCGATGATCCAACCATGCCATTCACCGAGTAGCCTGAGATCAAGGCATTGTATGCAACCAAATCCGGCTTCTCCATCCTGTCAAAGAGACTCCGGGCACATTCCATGTCTCCACACTTAGCATACAGCGAGATCAGCCCGGTCATGACATGTTCGTGCTGCGCCAACCCGCACTTCTCCCCGAACACATGGATGCACCTTCCCATCGTTACATCTGCCACCTCTGCAGCCGCCGGCAGGACAGATGACAGCGTGGTCGCGTCAGGCCGCACCGATCCTGCCCCTGCCATCCGCACGAACGCCTCCAGGGCCTCCGAACCGGAAAGTCCAGCGATCAGCGTGTTCCAAAGGACGGTGTCCGGCGACGGCACCGCGTCGAACATCTTGCGTGCGTCGTCGCCTCTCGACAGCGTGAAGTACAGCTTGGCCAAGGCCGACGCCACGAACGTGTCCCCCGCGTACCCCGCAGCCACGGCGAGCGCGTGCAGCGCGCGGACGGCGGCTGCGGCGGCGGAAGGAGAAAGGGTATCTCCACGGGAGCAGGAAGAGGTGAGTGAGGTGGCGGCGAAGGCGAAGGAGAAGGAGTCAGGGGAGGGGAAGAGGAGGTCGGGGCGGAGGGACGGGAGGGAGCGGAGGAGGGCGTTGCGGAGGAAGCGGTCGGGGCGGGGAAAGGCGCAGAAGAGGCGGAGGAGGTGGTGGGGATGGGAGCGGAGGGAGGCGTAGCGGAGGAGGAGCGAGGTGGCCGGGGCGGGGTCGAGGGGGTAGTGGCCGGAGGCGAGGGAGACAGCGAGGAGCTGGTCGAGGTGGCGGAGGGTGGAGGAGAGGGCAACGAGACGTAGGTACGAGCGGCGGAGGGCGCCGGCGTCGGCGAAGGGTGCGGCGGCGGAGGGCGAGAGGCGGGAAGAAGGCATCGGTGCCGTGGGGCTGTGCGGGTAGCCGGGGTTTGTCGTGTGGTTCAAACGGTTAGAAGGGGGGCCGTCCGATCGGAGATAGACGGTCGAGATAAAGGTAGAAGAACGGTTCGAGAGGAACGATAACTACAAACGCTTTCGATTGCTTAAAAAAGAAATCAGGCATGTCAAGTAGAATTTTCGCTGGGATGAAGAGAGAGAGTAAAAGAGTGCTTCTTCTTAGTGATGAAGCTTCACGTCAAAAGAGTTTGATGTTGTTTTTGAGTTTTTTAATTTAATTTTGGAAAAAAATATCATTTTTACTTTTTGAGCTGATTAACTCTCCATCTATTTTTCAGTTCGCTTTAATCCCCAAGTTTCAATACCATTGCCGTAACCCCTATTCTGGTATTAGACCGTCGTTTGCTCACATGGATTATAGTATTGTCTATGTGGCAGTTATGTCATCGGCTTTCACTTCATCATCACAACAAGATCAACCCGTCACAGAAATTCCACTGCCTCATCTTATTCCTCCGTCCCCTCTCTCTTCCTCTCTCCACACATATCTCCCTCCTCACGGGAGAAGAGAGGAGAAGAGATGGCGCCACGTGAATAAAACCATCTAACCTATTGTTTATGTCAGCAAAACTAAAGTTTAAAAATAGGTTAAGGGTTTGATAAAATGGTATTGAAATTTCGGGAGAGTAAAGAAACCAAAAAGATATCGAGGGTTACTGTCAGGACCATAGAATTACAACCAACTTATGTATAATGTAGCATTTGATTACTCGAATAATTGCCCAACATACTATATATATAAGGATGTATGCATCCATCACTGTTAGGCAATCCGATACGGGCTAATATCTCATACGCACCTCAAACGTATGTGTCACCGTTAGCCAAGCCAGGCAAGGATGCACACATCACAACAAGAGCCAAATGCAACTCTAAAATCTTGTAAAGACATGGTGTCATTCTCAAGTTCATTAAGCAAGATGGTCTTAGAGGAGTCCGACAATTGTACCCTCATCCTGACATAGCCATAAAGCTAGTGAGTCACTTGAAAGCCCGGCAAAATCAAGCATATCCTGCCTAGCCGGCCAACGCATCACAGCTAGTAGTCACTCAACAAAAAACCATTACATTTAACGAAATGAGATAATAACCCTAGTTCTTTATGGCTGTATCATACATTTCAATATCATACATGCATGGTGTATGGGATGCCACATATACAAACTGAACATCACAGGTCAAACTCAACAAAAAATAATTACAAGATACATAAACACATCCCATACACAGGGCAGTTAATTATCATACAAACAACACAATTCGAAGGTCGTTCACATCAAAATTAAAGCTTAGAACAGCAGCGGGAACATATATAAAACACCTAAGATGGCAGCCCCTACCATCTCCAAAAGTCACACTTAACCTACAAATGACCGATAGAAAGAAACTATATAGCTAGACGTCAGTTTTCAATATTTTATGCATCGTAGAAGTCATGCACTAAGATCACCTGTAAAATTTTGGGAATACAATTCCTATAAGTACTTTTGTTTTTGCAATATGATTTTAAGCTCATCCAAATTAATTTAAGCATGCACAGAACAAGGAAAAAAAATACTACATAAATATTTATCAACAAAGTATCAAACATGGCATGGACATGAAAGATAAATCAATATAAACATGTATTCATCATGACCATTAATTCTCATATTTCATCCATAAATCTCAGATGAGCAACATATTTGAAATCAATCAAGATTTTAATCATTTTCATTACATTAAGTCAACCAAAACTTAATTCAATCATCTGACTAAGTCAATCAAGACTTAACCAATTCTTTCTCAATCGGGAAGTGTTCTGAAGTGTCGTTAATTTATAACTATCCGACGCTCCTGCGTAACACATCCATCGTGGTTGAAGGATAGGACACCGGTATTGATTGGACGACTAGGGTGCTTACGTTCACCTCGTCCATCGATCCATATGTGGAAGCAAAACACCGGCTCTCACATCTCACTTATTAGATTTTGTAGTTCATTAGTCAATACTAATGTCATGACCAATGGTCATAATCCATAACCAAAACCCTAACATGCTAATGATTCCATCCATCAGAAATATTAACATTTAACAATATTGCAACCAAGCATAACATCTCATTCATAACCATAGCGTAAATTAAATGAGAAATCTTAGCGAGCTTGTATGGTTTCCTTGCTAGTAATGCTCCTGTTCATACTAAGGATCAACCACGTACAATTCTCGTTGCCAGGTTCTACCAAAAATTATACTGAAATGTCGAAAACAACGAAAGAAACAATAAATAAATACTAGGAATTTTCAGAGACTATATGATGAATAAAATGAATTCTAAAATTTAGGGAATGAAATTATGAAGCTAATACAATCGGTTTCATTCAATTTGAAGTTATAGAACTAAAGCTATGGAATTTTTAAGTTTTAAATACAAATTTCAAGTTTGAGGGCCTTTCAGAAATTTCAAATTTTCACAAATAGTAACTTGAGTGAGATTTATACCATTAAATTATAAATATTAAAATATGAATTTAAAAAAAGAATCATCTCATTTGGAGTTCATATGAATTTTTTATGATTTTGCAAGCTTAAATTATTTTTAGCCTTTTCTGTCTTTTTCTCAGTTAAATAAAGAGATAAATACTTTTCTTACTCGGCCTCATTCTAGCCACAGTGACTAACTACCAGGGCCAATGGTCAACTTGGGCTTGTCAAGGTTGACTGGCCCAAGGGGCCTTTGGGCCCACTTGTCATACACAACACAATTTTTTTATTTATTTAAACTACCAAGTCTATGACATATGGAACCTACCTGTCAGGTTATTTTTATTTTTTATTTTATGACATATGGAACCTACCTGTCAGGTTATTTTTATTTTTTATTTTCTTAAACTGATTACTTAAACAAGTGGGCTCCTATATCTTACACTCATAATGTTTAAACCTTTTTAATTAGATTTTAAGCACCGGGGTCCACATGTCATACACAAGGCCCAACGGTTACTGCTCTGACCGACAGGATCCGTCGGTCAGATCAGCCAGTGACTAAACTCCAGTGGATCTGAGCAGTTGAGCACAGCGGTGCATAAGTGTCTCGGTACTATAGGGTACGCGCGAACGCGCTAAGGGGTGTGTTTAGCTCCTGATGATGTCGCAAGCCCATTTTTGTGGTCGCTAGGGCCAGAGACTCACCGGAGGTGGCAACAACGGCTCACTGTTGGCGATTGGAACAAAGGAGTAAGGGAGCGAGTAGATGACGTGGAAGAAAGGCAGCAAGACAAGGGGAAATGCTCAGAGGCTCACCGCAAGGTCGATGATGAACCGAGATAATGCTAGGGAGGCTTGGTATCGGCGATGGCGATGTTGACAGTGGCCGGTGTTCTACGGTGAAGTCGGGGAGGTTGATGGCGAGCTTGGCAGCACCTATATGTGGTTAGGGAAGATTTGGGGAAGCTCCAGGAGACTGATGGAGGTGAGCATGAAGCATGGATCTCACTACAGAGGAATGTAGCCGGTGTGGTGGATCTGGCCAGAGCTGAGGAAGAAAGGAGGGATCAGCATCGGCACTACATGATAGGTAGAAAAGAAAGCAGGAGAGGGGTTCTAGCGTTAGGGTGGTAAGAATTGACACTGTTGGCGTGAAGGGAAACCATCAGAGTTGAAGAAGATGGTGATGCCGTGGGGAGCTTGGGTGCTAGAGTGAGAAGTTGTTCGTGTTCCAACCAAATGGCTCGACGGTGAGCTCTCGGCTTTGACAAAGGGATGGGTGGAGCGAGATGAAGCGGATGGCACAAATAGATGGGAGAGTGAGCGGTCGGAAACAAAGAAAATGACAAGGGGATAGATATGGGAGGTGACGATATCGGCTGGAATTCAGCGAGGCTGCCGTTGGTGCCGATGGCTCTCCGTTGACGAAGACAGTAAGGTGATGATGCAACGATTCACGTGGAGAGCTTGGCCGTCACGCTAAGCGATGGAATGGGCCGATGGCTACCCAACGGGGCAGGTAACCGCTAGCTCACTACTCTCCCGCACCGGCCACGTCCTACACATGGTGAGGATGCGTGGAGAGGATGAGTTGACCAGCGGACCCGACTGGTCAGGGTCATAGGGGCAATTAGGAGGCGGATGTCTTCGCACGTCGAACGCGAGAAGAAGAAGGGCGCATGTGCTAATGCTGATGGTGGGCTTGGCCCAACAATGAAATAGGAAATGGGTCGCAATGCTGACTAAATAGGTAAGAGGACTTTCTCCTTTTTCGTTTATTTTATTTTTGTTCTGTTTTAGGGTTTGAACTAAAAAAGAATTCAAACTTGAGTTTTTAAATTTGAGAAAATTCATAGAGAACCTTTAGGGTATTTATAATCTCCATGGATTTTCTCAGGTAAAAGTAATTTATTTCTAGCTGTCATTTAAGTATAAATGCAAAATTGTTCAAATTTATGTTTAAACTGTAAGTAGTTAAAATATTTGTCAAATATATTTTTTAAATTTATATTTAGATTTAGGGAGATAAATACACCTCAGATATAAAAAAATATTTTTTAGTAAAGTTAAATTTACTTAATTAAGATATTACATTTATGTTCATTTGAAAATAATTTGAAAAATATTTAATTTAAATGTGCAGATTTATTTGAAATGACTTGAGAAATTTCAGAGTTTTTCTAGGATATTTAGGACTTGTAAAATTTATTGGACTGAAATTTTGGTGGATTTGGTTTCACAAACTTTATTCAAGTTCATTCTAAATAAAATTTGCAAGTTTTTTTTTGGTTTGATCCATTTTAGTTCATCTATATGCAGAAATGGGGTGAGGAGAAACACTTTTTTCACATGTTGACCTTCACTGGTCTCATTTACATATAATTACATATGAGATCTTTACAGTTTACCCGAACAATTGTAATACTTGGAGGAGTATAATGGACTTTTGCCTTAATTGTAATCATCACATATTTTTTACATTCATGCGAGTATTAGTTGCTAGAGATGATACTAATGGATAATTTATTGTATACCATATTTCTATCATCATTTCTAGATAAGGTTACGATGTGGATGATGCAAGAGAATGGTGCCTTCTCTATCACCGGTTATTCCCTTAACATCATACTTTTGAAGTTATTTTCTACATTTGGAGTTCTTTTCTAGTTGTGGCAATATTACAAATCTGAAAAAACATTACTTGGCATCTTATTTAATTACACCTACCTTTCATTGGATGGTGATGTTTCGCCATTTATTCTTTTGTGTCCACATATGAGAGATACTTTGGAAAATCAATAAAATCTTTCTTTTCGAGAAAAAGAGAGATATACTCTCAGTAAAGCGCAACTATCCATAACATGCTCTTCTTCTAGAGCAGCAGGACGTTGTTTGATATGCGTGTGCAAGTCTTTTTTGCTTCGATCGCTATGCGAGTGCAAGTTTACTTCTACGCTGAGATGTTCACAGGTTCTTTCGTCAGAAACGAAGAAACGAAGGTCGCAAGGATGAGAGGAGGACGGCCGATGCAATTGCTGGTGCTGCAATCACTGAAACAAGGAAAGTAGAGAAACCAGACAAGGACTGGAGCACCTTTCAACCGCACATCCCATGCGGTCACCCATGACGCAACTAACCATCATTACGTAGGCAGCATCCTCACTTTGCAGCAAGTTCATCCCTGCCATGAGTTCAATCATCTCTAATGTATAAATGCTCATGAAATGGGCCTAAGCTTCTCCCCACTCGGCAGCAGCAAGTTCATCATCCCCATCATTCCATTACTCCATCAGTAGGCAGCACCGTCGATCCATTCTCAGAAAAGGATACAAGAAGAAAAAGGAGGCATGCAGCAGCTAGCAATGGCGGAAGAGGGGAAGAGCAGCGGCGGCGCCAGGGTGTGCGTGAGCGTGACCGGAGGCGCCGGCTTCATTGGCTCCTGGCTCGTCAAGAAGCTCCTAGAGGAAGGCTACACCGTCCACGCCACCCTGCGAAGCATCGGTACATACGTGCGTACGCGCGTTAATTACATCTCGGTGTGTCCGCGTGCAAATTTAGTTCTCAGCGGGGGGAGCTAGGCTGGTCGATCGATTCTTGCGCTTCGGTTGGTGGCTGCAGGCTGGCTGCAGGAGCTGAGGAGAAAGCGGGGCGGCTGCGGCGGCTCGTCCCCAGCGCGGCGGCGGCAGCGAAGCCGGAGCGGCTGGTGCTGTTCGAAGCCGACCTCTACGGTCCCGCCACCTTTGCGCCCGCCATCGCCGGGTGCCAGTTCGTCTTCCTCCTCGCCACACCATCCACGCATGACGCCGCCAGCTCCAAGGTGAAACCGAAACCACTGCGCTTCAATCTGTCGTTGTAGCACCACTAGCTGAGTCTGAGACCAGTACAATTTTCGCGGATTCCCAATACAATTCATGATTCGTATGTCGCTATTTGAACACGCTAATCACTAATTGAATCATATCACAGCCTTTGAGATTACTTTTGATTTGTTCCGTTGAGAGAAAAAAAGAAGCATACATAGGACTGCGCTGATTGATCATGTTACTAGCTAGCGCTACTCTTTGCTGGCAGTAAAGGACGTGGCCGAAGCGACCGTGGATGCGGTGCGCGTCATCCTCCGGCAGTGCGCAGAATCCAAGACGATGAAGCGCATCATCCACACCGCGTCGATATCGACCGCTTGGCCACTCGAGGTGGGCGCCACCGCCGGGTACAAAGATTTCATAACCGAATCCTGCTGGACTCCGTTCAACGTCGAGTACCCTCTTCGGAGAGCACACTTCGACGTAAGTGGTGATCGATCTTCTTCTATACAAACGTCTGATTCCAATATGAACTTGTGGTGCAAAATGGGCGATCGAATTAAGACGAGTGCATGGGTGATCGATAATCTGCAGAAAGTACATACTATCAAAGCTCCTGTCGGAGAAGGAGCTCCAGAGCTACAACGACGGCGAGGACCCGGCGTTCGAGGTGGTGACCCTGCCCTGCGACCTCGTCGCAGGAGACACGGTCCTCGGCCACATCACGGAGGCGCTGGAGGTCGCCGTGTCGCTGGTGGCCAGGCACAGATCCTATACCGCCGGTTTCTGAGGCTGCTGCAGAGGCTGCTGGGCTCGGTGCCGCTGGTGCACGTCGACGACGTCTGCCTGCTGCGCTCGTCTTCTGCATGGAGCGGTCGTCCCTCTCCGGCCGCTTCCTCTGCGCCCCCGCCTACCTGACGATCCATGGCATCCTGGACCACTACGCCAGCAAGTACCCTCACATCGACCTCCTCAAGGAGTAAGCCGTTAATACCTATCATCTGCAACATGTCAAGAATCAATGGATTCTTTTCCTGAGCTTCTCGTCTGAGTGTGTAACATTAAATCTGACAAGTTGCATGATGATATGATCTGCTGCTGCGATTGATTCGATGAATTGGTTTCACAGGACTGAGGAGGTACCGAAAGTCCAACCTGAGAGGAACAAACTGGTGGAGCTGGGCTTCAGGTACAAGTACGGGATGGAGGAGATACTAGATGGCAACGTCGACTGGGCAGTAAGACTGGGATACCTTGATATATCCAAGCTCAGCGTGCAGCACAAGGATGGACTCAATTAACGGTGTGCGGTGCATTATACATAGCACGACAAGTGATCAAGATTTATTTTTAAAAAACTATAAATAGCAGGACAACTTTTATTGCATATTTATCTGTTTTTAGTTATCTAGCATGTAACATGCTGTGACATTTAATTCCTACATTTTTTTATTCTTGTGCTTTTTATTGTTACGTTTTAAAGATACCAAATATACTCCCTCTATTTTAAGATAGATGTCCTTTCAGCTTTTTAACTTTTCTTAAAGTACTTATTATTCTACATTTCTAATGTAATTTTAGTCATTTCATTTTTGCCTTTCATTAATGTTATTTATGTATAGCCCGAGGAGGAAAAAGAAGGACATAGTAATAATTGATCGACAATATTAACATTTCTCCCACACTTTTAACTTTTGTATCTAAATTTAAAAGAGAGAACATCTATTTTAAAATGAGGTGATATTAGTTACGAGAGAAAATGACGGTTTCCTAGCACGAGATGCTTGCCTTCCTGCGGATAGCACACAACACAAAAATCAAGGAAGATAACAACAGTACTCCCTCCGTTCAAAAACACAAGACGCACACGTATCTCAATATTTACAATAGATCTATAATATATTGATTATAAGACATAAAAGTGATATTATTAAAAAATTTAATATACTTTTTAATAATATCACTTTTATGTGATATGATCAATATATTATTAATCTAATTATAAATATTAAGATAGATACGTGTCTTATATTTTTAAATAGAGGGAGTGTTGAAGAGGTCTCTCTCGAACAGCAGAGCCCCTGCTAATCTTCCTTTTTTAAAGGCCAACCGGCAGAGCCCTGCTAATCTTCTGTTTTAAAAGCCAATAACAAAGGGCTCCACTCACGAGTAAAGAAGCTGGTCAGCCCTCTTGAGAGATACTATTAGTGTGGAGAGCTATCACGTGGGAGCCCTGTCAGATTTGTTCTTTCCTGACTCGCAAAAAGAAAGAAAAGATTTGTTCTCTTGTGATTTTACTTTCCATTTCAACTTTTTCTTTATTTTCTTTATTTTTCCAGTTCTATTTTCTTTTAAGACTATTGCCGGTAGTAGTATTAAACACCACTTTTGACTACTACTAGTTCTTTTCTTTTTTGATTATTTTTTTGAGATTTTTTCCACTATCATTTATATAAAAAGAACATATATATACAGTAGACTACTATTAAAAAATACAGTAGAAAAATATATAGTAGACAACTGTTAGCAAGTAAGTATACAACTAACAGAAATTGCAGTAGACAATTATCAAAAAATGTGGTAGAAAACTGTTCAAAATTAAAATAGACAAATATGTAGTAGACAACTATCAATAACTGCAGTAGATAACTGACAAAAACGCAGTAGATTAAAATTTGTAGTAGAGAAATATATTACCGTAGAGCATAATAAAAAATACAGTAAACAGCTAAAATTATGCGGTACAATACGATATGAAATAAAAAAAATATAGGCAGTAACGTAGAATGCAGTAGACAAAAGTATTATCAAAACATATCCAATCAGGATTTAGTTTTGAACATATTGTTGAAATAAAACCAATGATAAAAACTGATTTTGATTTGGACGTTTAGTTTGAGAGCAATGGGTTTTCAAAGTTTTAAAGTTGGTTATCAAAAGATTAATATTATCTTATTTCAAAATCTAGCTGTTAAATCAAAAAACTCATATGAGAGGTAGGTTTGACACGTTTTCTAACAGTAAGACGTAGATTTCAACCAATGAAACTAGCGTGAGACTCATTAATGAAAAGTAAATATTTACTATAGAGTATACGTTAACTCAGCATTTTGCCTAATAAATTCTTCAATTCATGTCCCACTCGGAAAAACATCCCAAAATGAACATTTATATAACCACAACTCACGCGACAACGACTGAAACAAATCCCTCCACTGCCCATCATAAATGCAAGCCAGAAGAATCCCGGCGTTCAACGAACCGGATAGAATGATAAATCCCTCGGAAATGAAGGAAGCGGATAAAGATTCTGACAATTGACTGGCCCAGCTTCCGCCGTGCGCACTGAAAAAGACCAACACCCGCCCGGCGCACAGGCACTTCACGTGTTCGCTCCCGAACCAGTACCACCAGCCAAAAACGAGTTTCCGTGCACACCCCCGTCGTGGTGCCGTGAAATTATCTCATCTCCTAGTTGCAAATCGTGTTACTGGAAACTCCTGTTCTGGGCTCCTTGCTACGTGCAATCAGCAGATATCGGCCGTTGGTAATCTTTATTTTTCCTTCTTCCCCAATAGAAGGAGAGCTTTATAAGCTAGGGACGGAATTACAATCCTTTTGCACGAATTATGCAATACAGAGTTTCTTACAACAAAAAAATTGCAATGCAGAGTGGAACTAGTCACAACCAAATGATGTTCTTTTTAGCTAATTGAGCCTGCTATTTTTCCATTAATAACTCTGCACACCAAATTTAAGCTTGATCCATATCTAGCTGATCTGTACAGTCAACTTTTTTAGAAGTACGGTGTTGTATTTTTTTTTAAAAGTTTAGCTACGCCATAAGGTTAACGTGCTTGCACTTGTAGGGTTCCAAAATGCGTTCTTGCAAGCTCGCCTAGGCGTAGGGCATGGTCGAAACATAGCGCCTTAGCCCTAGATGCAGGTCTAGGCAGCCTACACCATGGAACTACGTCGTCGTTGTCAGAGTTGAGGTCCTGAGGCATGAAGACAAAAGGAAGAACATCTCCAACCTTGACAAGAGGAGGAGTAAGTGCCGAAGGCAAGATGAGGAGCCGGAGATTAGGTTGTAGCATGGAGGTTAAGGACAAGACTACGCAGGGTGTTGAAGGCTGGGTACTAGCTCTACTATAGGCGACTTGGTTAGCAAGGGACAATCCAAAGACGACCTGAATTTGTCTGGAAAGCTAGGTTTTCACATGGGCCTTATTGAGCTGCCAAGTCTCTATTCACCTAAGTCATCTTGGCCACCTCATTTGCCACCCGCCCAACACAGTCTTTGCCTTCACCGAACGCACTCTACCGCCATCGTGATCTCTCTCTCTCTCTCTCGCTCCCACATCACCACGATCTCCCTCTCGAGCTCCGCCACCACCCTCTCCTCTTATCATGTCCTCTATTTTTAGACTAAGCTTAATATTTTTCTGCTACAGTATAAACATCTAGGCGGCACCTAGGTGAGCTATGTGCTAGACGGCTACCAAACGCCGGCCTAGTGTCTAGCACCTTTTTAACCTTGCGTTCTTGAAAAGCTAAAAGTAGATATTATCTATGATTTATATAGTTGGTTAGTTTGAGTTTGATCAAGCGATGATAAAATTCAAGCTTTGGTCGACACAATGGTTTTATATCCTTGGAATAACTTCCAAACTTTCAATTTGTAGCGTATTTGACTTATAAGCTATAAGTCAAAATTTTAACAGGAAGTTCACACGAAACATTTCAAGTCCCGTAGAAAACGGAAAAAAAATTCTCACAAACGTTCTAAGCAGCTAGCACAACCGTGAAAAAAGGTGCTCTTGGCAATGCAGAAACACCTCTTCATAAATCTAGAAAGCCCAGGGGCATATCCACAAAACCTCCCTCCGTCCTTAACCAGAATCGCCGCGAACCAATCCGGCGCCGCTACCGCGCTAACCCCACACGCGCAGGCTTTACTCACCATCTTCCCGAGACGCCACGCAGTGCGGCACACCACCCACGCGAGGTAGGCAGCCAACATGGCTTCTTCCACCGCGGCCGCCGCGGTCACCTGCCTCCTCCCCGCCGCGCCGGCCTCGCGGCTCCCTCGGGCCGCCCCCGCCGCGGCCTTCGTGCGCCTCCCGGCCCACTCGACGGCCTGGGGGAGCAGCGCGGCAGTCTCCGGGGGCGCGGCGCCGCGGCCGCGCAGGTGGACGCCCGGCGTCGCCTACGCCACCGCTGCCACCGAGAAGAACATCTACGACTTCACCGTGAAGGTAAACAGTTCTCGGCTTCTCGCCCCGTGATTTCCGCGGTGATTTGCTGATGTGAATGGCGCCTTTTGGTGGTTGCGTGCGACCATGCGCGATGGGTGAAGGTGCAATGGGTTATGGGAGGGATGCGCCAAATTTGTGGAAGTTTAGATAATATTGGTTTGTTGCTTGTTTGAAGTGGTGTCATTGAGGTCGGTGGGAGGTGTTGTAACCATGTATTTTTTAGAGAAAACTCAATAATCATTGCGCCTCCCATGACACACACACAAAAAAATTTGCGCCTTATTGTATCGATAGATCTGGAAAAAGTTATTTACAAGCCGAAAGAACAAAAGAAGCCTACTCTAACCATTGGGCTGAAGCAATTGCAACTTTTTGCACCTGCTGTGACCCGAGAGTTTGCCTCCGACTTGATCATGTCGACAAGGCTGCTCACGGCTGGGTTGTCGTTGCGAAAAACGCATGCATTCCTCTTCTTCAAATCTACTAAGGAGTAAGCTGGATGATGGAGCTCGTCCCCTGCCTTAGTGTGGAGGGGGTGGCTGCAATCGTCGTTTTCCACCGGTTGTCAACTTCTTCACCGGCCGCTGGTGGTCGCACCGTGGACCTTATCCATGACAGAACCTCGAAGCAGACCTGCTGCGAGAAGACACAGTCAACGAGCAGGTGATTCTTGTCTCGGTGGTTTGGTCGCGGAGAAGGCAGCAGGGCGCATGTGGCAGGAGGTGGCACGCGAGCCTGTCTGCCGTCCAGCAGCGTTTAAGGCAGGCAAGAGCCAGATGAAGAATTTCACCTTGTTGGGAGCCCAAAGTTTCCAGTTCTCCTTCCAGTTTTGGGATTCGATCACACCGTGGAAGAGCGCCTCATAGCACGATTGTGCCAAATGTTCTATAGTGTTGTCTTTTCTATTGAACAACAATGTTCTTTAGTGTTGTCGAACAGGTTTAAAATATGCCGAATCAGGTTCCTTTGGAGCCTTTTTGTTTCGAATCAAAGCGTTCCAACATAGCTACCGGGGCTGAAGTGTGTTTGAATTGTAAGTAGAATGACATGCTAAATGTTTGCTGAATTTGGAATTTGATATCATGTTGTTGAGGTAGGTGCAAAGATAATTTTTAATAAAGTTTTTGAAAGTGTTCGAAATTAACCAAATAAGGTTAATGCAGTCGAAGCTTTGTATTTGCAAATTAAAATGTTACAACATTAGCTATCAGATGTGCACTTTGTTGGAAACTTTAGGTTGATGAAGGTGCTGAATTTTCTGAATTTAGAAGATGAAAAGTATGTTTATGCTTGTTTTAGCGCTATCATGGTATCATTCCATGTGAAACACATACCAGGAAAAGAAAAATATGCATATAATCTTTTGCTGGGATATAGAAATTCTACATGGTCAACTTTTCCTTATAAGCTACATGCTTATGATAGAAATAATTTCTGCACCTGAGTTAAGCTTTAAGATGACAATCCTGAAACCACCAAGGATGTTACCTTGTGATAATTCCATTTATTCAGTAATGTCTTCAAGCATGTGAGCTAGTAACATATTTCAGTTTATTCTTTAACCTTGAATTCAAGCATTTGATTATTCTTTTATGTAGTTAATGCACAAGCGTAGTTTTAAGGTAAATGTTTGAAAGCTTATAGTTGGATTTAGGAAATCTATGTTTTCCTACAATTCTTAGACCTATTTAGTATTTACCATCTATGCGCTAGTACATTGGATAAACATATTAGCGTGGTTAGTTGCAGACTGAAATTGCACATGTAGGACATATTCAGGCAGAGTCACAGTCAAAACAAGATTAAAGGAGAGAATATGAGAAATTCAAAGGGATACCATTTGTTTGGTGGTGAAATTTAACTTTCATGGAATTTGGTGGTGGCACATTTTGACTCCTTTATTGTAGCGTGTTCATCGCTGTTCCAAAGCAACATGTAGTTTGGGAATTTTGGCTGTTTTGTTGAATGATACTTTCATTCCCGTAGTGCTTTTTTCCACACATTCTAATTTAGCATCATTTTGAATGGTGAATTATTGATGCATGAAGGAATCAACTTACCTCTATAAGGGGATTAAATATGTCCATTTTCAACTTTCATGCCTGAAGAAAATAATTCTCCATTGTGCAGGACATTGATGGAAAAGGTATTTCTCTTAGCAAGTTCAAGGGAAAGGCACTGTTAATTGTTAATGTTGCTTCTCAATGGTAATTTCTTGATATATTTTTCACCTTATACACAGTATAGTAAGTTATTCGGTCTTGTGCATTGAGCTTCACATTCTTCTCTGAATTCTAGTGGGCTTACAACATCAAATTACACTGAACTATCTCATCTTTACGAGAAGTACAAGACTCAAGGTAATCTGCATTTCTGGCTTAGGTTTTGTTTACACTGGTTTAGGGATTGCTGATTTATCAGTTTTGGAAATCAAACACTATGAATTCTGTTGAGTTGGTTGACCCTTTCATTAGTATATCACTAGTCTGATACTCTGATCACATATATATTAAAGCGTACATCCAAGGATACATAGTTTAATTCTGCTCTATATGGATGTTTCTTTATACATATTTTATTCATGGAATCATTCAATCACTTGTGACCTTTTCTTATTGCATTATTAACCACTTCATTTATAACATTTAGCTGGGGCTCTTCCTCTAGAAAGTAACCGCAGTGCGTATGCAGATTCTTAAACTCTTAATAACTTGTGGAAGCAATCTAAATTCTGTAACATTTCGCAATAATGTTTGAATTATCATCAAGTGAGTAGTTCTCAGGGTTGGCAACTACCTGGTTACCACTTACCATCCCGGACAGGTCCAGTTTTCCAAAAAACACCTGCTTTGAATAAAATTCAAAATTTGTATTCAAAGGGTTACCCTTTTTTCTATCCAAGGATATATATCCTGCATTACTAACAAAAAATGGTTACACTTGTTTATCAATAGAAAAGAGATTATTATGGTGACTTTGTCTTCAACAATGGCGTCCTATGAGCGTCCGTGGATGAGATTGAAAAGAGTTTGATGGAGAAGTTTGAAGCAATGTGCCAAAAATTTATGAAAATCATTGGCTCAGGGCATGCATGGAAACCGCTAATAGGGAACACCATATCATGTAGGCATGCAGCACGTTCACTTAGTAACAGTCATCCACATTGGAACATTAAAGATGTTTCTGCAACAACTTCCTTGCATGCATGACGTTCAAAAGCATGCCTATTTAGGAGGATATATACTTGACGTGGTTAAGACTACTGCCATTTCTTGTATTTCGTTCAGAACACATACTCCATTTGTTAGTGATGAAATACACCGGATTAGCCTGTGAATAACCCCTATGATTTTGAGTAAAAATAAAAAAAATTGCCAATGGTTACCAGATGGTAACCGTTCAAATACAAATTTCAGTTAAAAATTGAATCCAAACATTTTGGACAGTTTGATTCCGAATATCTCTAGTAACTGGTCAAACAGATGCCGAGGAGTTTTACCTTTGACAACATCTGCGGGAATGGCTTTGAAAAAGAAGCTGCTAAGGCTAAAAAGCCAGTTCTCGCTCACTGGTGGGAACCAGTGTTAATGGAAAATGGAACCTTGGTTCTCACTTGATACATCTCCCTACAGCCATTCCAAATGTCCAGGTTGTATGGAGGCTCATTCATTACTCAACGCTTCTGAGAGCCAACTATTTGATCTGTATTGAGTTATGTTTTTAAGATTCTTGCGCGTCAATTGTAGCACACAATTCAGAGGATCAATGAAAATATTCTTTTCTAATCCTTCATTCATGCTTTCCTATTATTTTGCTGCTATTACTGGTAATCATTTTTCCTCCTAAGTATGTCATTGTTGTGCTGCCTATATTTTCTGGGGTGCTGAGATTTGTATAAAATGAAGTTTGAGTAGTTCCTAATCATAGGTCAATCTTCCCTTGATCATGGGCTCTCTATTATGTAACTACATTGAAAATTTCTTTGGTTATTCCCTCTTGTTATGCTTCTTCTCAGGTCTACGTGCTAACTGACCTGACCTTGGGAATTTGGGATGTTTCTGATTGGGTCAAAGGGCATAAGAAACTGACCAATAACTGCTGGCCAAACCACTTAACTTTCTCTTTTTTGTAGTCTCTTGTTGGTATGCTATGTACATGGACTTCATGATCATAGTAGGCTTGATATCATCATACATTTTCTAATGTTCAAATTGCAGGATTTGAGATTTTGGCGTTTCCATGCAATCAATTTGGTTTTCAAGAACCTGGATCAAATCCACAGATAAAGCAGTTCGCTTGTACAAGGTTTAAAGCTGAATTTCCTATTTTTGACAAGGTGTGATGACTCCAGCTTAAGAAACAATATATTGTATTCAATATTTCCTGCCAATTCCCGCAATTAATCAGATATGAATACAATGGCAGGTTGATGTCAATGGACCTAATACAGCGCCTATTTATAAGTTTCTTAAGTCGAGTGCTGGAGGATTTTTGGGTGATCTAGTGAAGTGGAATTTTGAGAAGTTCTTAGTGGATAAAAATGGCAAAGTTGTGGAGAGATACCCACCAACAACTTCACCGTTCCAGATTGAGGTGTGTGATCTCTACGACTTCATTATACTACTCTTTCTACTATTCACTTAATTTGCAGAATTGAGTTCCCAAAATGCACTCTGTTTTTTGTCTTCATATAATGACTGTAAATATAGGTGGATACTAGTTTAATCTATCAGCATATAGTGTAACCTTTCAATTTTTTCCTCTTTTTAGTAAATTTGGGCATCTGCCTCAAAGGTTCCCCACATATCTTGGCATGTACTTCTAAGAAGATCCCCAACATATGCTCATTTGTTCATAACTTTATATATAGTAACAACACTAGAAGTGAACATTAACCTTTGTGCCTACCATGCATCATACTTTTGGAAGAAGCAGGGTATATCGCATATTGTTATGTATATCTCATTAGTTATTGTGAGCTGACCTATAATGGCCACAAGATATTTAGGCGAGTCTGTGTGAACCATGCTGTGGACTATAATATGCTAGTGCCATATGTTCTTATTTGCGAGGGCAATGTTTCTCAGTACCATTGTAAAGATCACTGAATTGGAAAATATCCAATGTGTCAACATGTGGCCTCAAGCCCCACATGTCACCTCACATTGGATGTTATAGTTATACTATTCTCCAATTTGTACCTCTTTGTGATGGTACTGAGCTAATTTTCTCTATTTGTAAAACCTTGGTCTAGAAATGTTTCTCTCTTTTATGCAAATCATCCGGCAGCTTTTGGTGGGAATTATGCCATTGCTAATAAGTCATTGTTAATATACACAGTCCCTTCATGGGCTCCGATCTTGGGGTTGTGGACATCCGCAAACTAACCTTGTCCACCTGAGCATCAGAACTCTAACTCCATGGCCCTAAAACAGTGTTGGGGTCCTTGGGGAGCCTTAGACCTACCTGAGTGCTCCAGAGGGCGCATGTTCCAAGTCAGGGATTTTAATTTCTGTGAAATTTCAGTCAAAATTCACGAAATTAACGAATTTCGTTGGGGGCGAAAAAGTTCAGTTTCGCTCAAAAGTTTCGGTTAGTATGAATTCTTTTGGTTTAATATCTATAACTGAAGCCATTAGTTAGTGTATAGCCTCTTGTGGTGCGGTGGTAATCCTCTAACCCCATACGTGTGATCCTGAGTTCGAAATTTAGGACTCTAAAATTTTAAAGTCCATTTTCAAGTTCGAAATTTAGGACTCTCAAATTTTAAAGTCCATTTTCGGACGCTGATATGTGTGTCCCGCCACACTCACTAGAGAAAAGAGATGAAAAAAGCACACAGAGCGAATTGAATCCAAGACCACATGGTTTGAAGCTACAGAATCTGACCACTGAGCTAGATTAGTTTCTTTGTTTACATAGCACGGCTTACGTTTTTAGATGTATTCTCGAAATTTTCAAATGTCCAAATTTGAATTTGGTCAGAATATTTTCCTGAAATTTCGGAAATTTTGGGAAATAAGCGATTTTCGATGGGCGACGGAATTTTTCTGCAAAACGGAATTGTGAACCCTGCTCCAAGTTGCTATAGTAGGTCATAGCATACAGCTCTGGAAGTATGTTTAAGTCCTAAATGTCAGTTTCCTCAATGGTCGATTGGTGACACACATGCAAGCAGCCTGGGCTTGCCGAGCGTGTAAATTACCATACCTTTTTCTAGAAGGAAGGATCAAGACATCAGACAAATAGCAATCGATCGTAGGACTTTGTGTTTCAGAACTTTAGACGAAACTGAAGATAGTTCCCTGAACTAAAGCCCACTTAGTCAAAAGACACTTTTGGTGCTCACTTTGGTATTAAAAAGTATCAAATTGCAGTAGTGGATGGGTTATATAACCTCTTATTGTGTTTCATATTATCATTATGTACTGGAAAGCCATAGTCCATCAGTCAAAAGTCTATTTATCTTAATGTCAAAGTTATTCACTATTTTACTTTCGGCCCATTTTGGTTTACTATATTTCATAGTCGTTAGATGGCTTTGCTAAATACACTCATTACCTTTGAAATCTCTCAATTGATGTCAATATAAGAATGGCAAACTTTTGTATTTGATTGAGCGGCATGTTCCTGAATTCCTTAGTTGTAATATCGCAAACGACATCTGCCAACTTCCATGCATATTAGGACCTCTTTGGAACACAGAAATCTCAAAACATGGGAATAGAAAAAGCGCAGGACTGCATATCATCACTTGTTGAATTCTATAGGAAACAAAACCACAGGAATTGCTCAAATGAGATGTTTGGAAGACTCACAGGAAAAATACTGTAATTTTTAGATTAGATGTTACTTGATTAGAGAGATAAGGGGGAGAGAGAGAAGAAATGCATTGAAACTCTCAAAAGGAATTTGTAACATGAGGTTTAGAGAATCCCTCCATAATGTGAAAAGGAAACTTTCCTATTATATGAAATTATTTTGAAGCAATCCTACAAACCAAACACCTCTCGTACAAAATTTTGCTAAGGAATGGATTACTCTATTTTCCTCCAAAATTCCTTTGTTGCAAAGAGGCCCTTATTCCTTTTTACAATCCTTCGATATTTCCCCGATTCTCACAGCCTTCTTGAATTTTCTTGCAGAAGGACATCCAGAAACTCCTTGCGGCATAAGTACTTCGAATCTCACACTCACTTCAATTAAGCACTTATGTATATATATGCGTTGTCTTAAAACTAGAGTTCTACTTTATTATAATTTTTACGTAATATATTCTTTTTCTTATCTGTAAAAATAATTCACTGATCATTTATACATACATATAGCTGTAACATGAGACTATCACTAGTTCCTTAGATCGCCACATGAGGTTTTTCTGTCCCTGATACTGTGCCTGATGGCAGTAAACGACAAGGTTATCGCTTGGGCGTCCTAAGAGCAACTCCAAGGGATTCTCCATAATCCATTCTCCATATCCCCATATGGAGAGCTTCTTCAAAAAATTCCTTCTTTATATCTCCACTCTCTCCAACCGATTCTCCATAATCCATTCTCCATATCCCACTCCCCTATATTTTATTCATATACTATAACTACCATAATACTTTAGACATTTATATTTATAACGGGTTTAATTAGAGAAGCTATATTTGTAACGGCTAATTTTTTTTGACGGCTATTTGTAACGGTTATATTCTCAACGGCTATATTTCCAACGGCTATATTCCCAACGGCTATATTTCCAACGGCTATATTCCCAACGGCTATATTTTTGGGGTCTATATAAGCAGCACCATTTGCCCAGAGATGGTATCCCTTCTTGCCATTCTCATTCCTCCATTACAATAAGCTATCCCTACTCTTCGCTGTACCAATCTCTCTTGGATTCATCGTCGTCTGATGACGACGACGAATTCCTTGCTGCCACCACATATTTAGCACATAAACATGAGGAGTTTACGAATGCTCCACGCCATGGGGGTTCTGTGCAAGGACATCAAGTACTCCAACGTGATAGAAGAGCCGGGCACTGCAGACTATACCAAGACTACTTTGCAGAGTCCCCTACGTATGGCCCAACGCTATTCCGGCGAAGGTTTGCAATTAGTACTAAATATCTATAGCTTTGTTTGTTCGTACTCTTTCAATGTCTCATTGTTCTTTTCGACACAGGTTTAGGATGAGTCCTCCTCTTTTTTTACGCATAGTGCAAGCTGTAGAAGAGCATGATTCATATTTTGTGCAAAAAAGAGATCGTGCTGGAGTGCTAGGGTTATCTTCTTTGCAGAAGATTACCGCAGCATTTAGGATGCTAGCATATGGAGTAGCAGCAGATGCAACCGATGAGTATGTTAGGATTGGAGAAAGCACTGCCATAGAGAGCCTCAAAAGATTTGTGCACGCAACTATAGAGATATTTGGAGATGAGTACCTGCGATCTCCAAATGTGAACGATACTGCATTACTGCTTGCCATTGGAGAGGAGAGAGGTTTTCGTGGCATGCTAGGCAGCATAGATTGCATGCACTGGAGGTGGAAAAATTGTCCGGCAGCATGGCAAGGCATGTATACTGGACATGTGCACGAGCCCACAATAATCCTCGAAGCTGTTGCTTCGCAAGATCTCTGGATTTGGCATGCATTTTTTGGTTTACCTGGGTCTCATAATGATATCAATGTTCTACATCGTTCCCCTCTATTTGCAAAGTTAGCTGAAGGGGAAGCTCCAGAAGTAAATTTCTCCATCAACATGTTCTTGAATTGCAGACCAACGGTGCAGAAGGGATTGCTGAGAACGTTCAGACACGAAGTCCTTGTGCTCATGGAAGAAACCATGAATTCTCTTCCAATAGGTTGCCCGAGATTGTTCGTTGCCCTGAGATGCATCCATACTTATGTTGAGCCAAGCAGAGACCAACATTTCATCTTCTTTATCATTGAAGTTTTTTGATCTCTTGTTAACAATCTTGTTCGGTGGAGCATCCTGTTGACTTGGCAGTTGTTGCTCCTCAACGGGACTATCGTTTTGCATCTCATCCCAGGCCGCCCCATCAATCCCGCCACTAAGCAGGTTCGCATAAAATGAATCCATATTCTGTATTATTTGAAGCAAAAGTCAATACAACAATATGGTGTAAAACAATTCCATAGTACATAGCACACAACAATATAGCATAAACCAATTCCGTACTTCATAGCACACAACAATATAGCGTGAAACAATTCCATACTACATACCACAAACAACAATATATCACACATATGTTCCATACTACATACCACAAACCAAATACATCACATAAATTGTTCCATAGTTCTCGTAACACATAAGTTGCATAATTGTAATGACAGAACTACTATTTACATCCAAAATACCCTTAGACCAACCGTGGAATCATCGCTGTCGAATTCAATGCCCTCATCTTCACACCGCTGATGAAAATCTGGTAGGTCGCTATAATCACTCTCGTAGTCACATGGTTTAAGATTCTCGAGGCCAACATTGAGTTCCTCCTGCTCCAGCTCTTCCTCAAATTGTTTCGCCTCTTCTTCAGCAAGCCTGTCCCTTGACACGACCCCCACGTGTTCAAGATCGTCCGCTAATCTTTCTATTAGCCGAAGCACAAGGTTTACATCACCCGTGCCAGGACCCACATTGGTTGCTAAGGTATCTACGGCTAATTCCTTAATTTCTGCAGCTATGTCCTCTAACTCATTTATTGTCCATTTCCAACCTGCATTGCTTTTCTTTCCACTGTTATCCATCCTGCAAGAAATCCCCATAATTCTCATATAAATATGTACTACATATAAATGTTGAAGTCTCATCTTCTTGCAAACCCCCATAATTCAAGATATGTATAACTACTTGTTGCCTTTTTTGCAAGATTTAACTGTGAAAGGTACTCTTGCAACCTTTCACACAAATGGTCAGAAACAACAACTTAATTAAAAGCAGCCTTTTCACAATGAGCTAGCATGCGCACGAGAAGACCCGGAACAGAGCTAGCGGTGAACTTGTTTGTATAATTGTATCGAAATTGAATGGCATATATTAAGAGTATCATGCATGGTTGAGGCTATCAGTCAAAGGGAAGCAATTAGGGCGTAAATTATGCACTATATATCCTGGACAATTAATTATGCGCGGGGTTGTAGGGGGGACTTACTCTGGAACCGGCGGCGCGCGTCGTTGTAGGGTCGACGGTGAGGTCGAGGTCGAGGCGACGGGAGCTGGATCCGGTCGAAGTCCAAGCAAGGCCAACGTGCCTAGGTTGACGAGGTTGTACGGGGGGACGCCGGCGCCGTCGTGGCCATCTGGAAGCTGATCCACCGGCCGGAGTCCACCGTGGATACGTTCGACTCGTCACACTCCGGTATCGTGTCCGGGTGCTCGTGGCGGCGGCCGCGGGTGGGTCATGCCCGCCGACTCGGCCCCGCTGAACGGCCCCGACGGCTTGTATCCTTGCATTCATGAACCAAAAAAGAAATCAAACAAGAAGTTCAGCATCAGCTCCGTCCAGATCTACACATCCAAGATCCACATCTGCAGGGAGAGAGAGAACAAAACAGGGGATCCAGCCGAGACCAAGACACCAGAAAAAATCAGCTCTCACCTTGCGGTAGGTGGTGCCGTCGTCCTCGATGACCCACCCGGCCTCGTGCCGTCGTCCTTTGATGAACTCCGGCTCCAGCTCTGGCGGACGCAACGCAACTCGATGACCTGTCGCACGACGACGGACTCGCGGGAGCTCTAGCTCTGGCCTGGCTGTTCGCGGGAACGAAGGCTCCGGGCGGAGGCGGTTGGGGAGATGGGGAGATACTGTCGCGATGGAGAACGAGGAGGAGGTCGCGAGGATGGAGAAGCGAATTGGGGGTTTGGAGAACGCGTCAGTTTGGAGAACGAGATGCAGAAGCCGTTGGAGCGGGTTTCGGTAGCAAAATCTCCAAATATAACTATACAGAATGGTATACAGAACCCGTTGGAGTTGCTCTAACTCTCTGTTAGTGCGACTGGTGTCGCTGGTTCTGGCGCGTTGTTGAGTGTTATGTTGCCTACCGCGCGTGTAAGCCTATGGTGTCGCTCCGATTCTGACGAATGTGTGCTTTAATGAATCAGCAGCATTCCTGCCTTCTACTTAAAGAAAAAGTAAAGCTCAAGTGTGCCGAGCCTTCATAATCTGTCTGAAGCAGGCTATTATCTGCTTGGCTAAACACAGCATTTCTGGACTCTGGTACTTATAGTTGGGCTTCATGACTACACCTCTGCTACAATACTGACATTTATATTCTTTCTGACAGTTTGGTAAGGTTCTATTTGGAATAAAGGGATTTCGTTGTAGCCGGGTCGTAATTCATAGTGGGAGAAGGATTTTTCTACGCTAGAAAACAGCATCGGTATCGCTTGATTCTAAAAGTGGCACCTTTTTGTCGTCCCGTGCTACTAGAATAACAGTTCTCCTACGACCATGCGGTCAGCTAGTGCAACCTGTTACACAACCCATGTAGCGTCAAGCGATCAAGAAAGTAGTCACGGCAACGCATGTAGGGTCAAGCGATCAAGAAAGTAGTCATAGAGAAGAAAGAAAATATAAAATAATAAGTAAAGAGACGTAGTATATATGGGGATTTCTATTTCTTTATTGATAGATTAATTCTCAACATATAATACAAAGCTAATGATGAGTCTCTCTTATATACCGCTAAAGGTGGACCTATTAGATCCAAGGGATAAGAATCCAACTAAAGTGACTAAGGGGAACTTTACCCCTATATAGAGGTGGAGCTGTACTTTGGGTGGGCCTCCCATTGGTTCCTCAACGCTCCCCTTCGGATATCTATCTCATATAATCCATGTCTCAAAATTCCCAAAAACCCAATGAAAAAAAATACTTGGAGAAAAAATGTACGACATACGTATGTCATGTTGGACGAATTGCCTCGTCAGAAACCTTGTCTGAGAAATTACAGGAAAACTCATCGAAGGGAAAAAAGAGTATGTCGACGATTGGTGAACCGCTGATCTTACGGTAGTCGTGAGACAGAAATACTTGTTGGGTAGGGACCCCTAGGGTACAAGGCCAAGAGATCTGACGGCAAGAAAACGTCCTTTTTATACAGGTTCGGGCCTCCCTCGGGATAACAATCCTACGTCATGTTCGTATATATTGATCAAAGAGTATCTTATAAGGGATGTGTATGTTAGTGGCTATACTAGACCTAATCGGAAGCTACTTCGACTAGTTCCGTGGGGCTCAACTCCTTCGAGGCGACGGGTCTTCTCGTGAGAATCGCTAGGGCTTCTGGATGGCTTCCGGCTTCTAATTTGATCTTCTGAGACTTGTAGGACCTAAGAGACTTGTCTGGCTTCTCAGACCTTCTGAGCTCTCCCGATCTGTAAGACCTTTTTGATTTGTCCTCCCCTATGAAATTGCTGATTCTTTTATAGGGGGCTCCCCGAGTCGTACCGAACATGGACTTATGCCCAAGTAGAACTCTGGATTTCTTAAACGTCGGGATTGACTTTCTAGTTTAAGGGGTGTCCTTCCTCCTTACGGGGGTTACCTTATCTCCTCAGGATCCTTATCGGATACGTATTCCTATTCCGATAATCCATGGAATCGTATACGGATACATCCTCGTATACGGGGTACTATACTATACATCGTCAGAGTACAACCCACTTGATCATTTTATCAGGTACTTGAACTATACATCGTTAGAGTACAACCCACTTGATCGTTTTATTAGGTACTTGACTCTTGTGGTCAATATTTATCGATGGGTTTGTGAAGATTCTCCCCCTAAATACTAAACTCTCTTAAGTTTCATCAAATCGATTCCACACACACACCTTTTTAAAATAGATGTCGGTAATGACTTAGTGAATAAATATACGATATTTTCACATGATTTAGTATGCGCTAATTTTTTTTCTGTCTATCTTCTTCAATTCATAAGCATAGAAGAGTTTGGGTTGATATGCTTTGTGAGATTACTCTTCACATAACCTGTCTGCACCTATGCAACACAAACTGCATTATCTTCATTGATAATGGTGGGGGTTTGTGCAGTGTTCAGTGTGCAAGACTATTATATGTGGTTGATCATCCACTGGAGCCATACATATTCTTGTGAGGCCTCGTATAGTGCTATAATTTTCGAGTGGTTCATCGAGGTCGATACGAGATTTTGCTTAGATGATTTCTAGGAAACTATAGTTCTATCACATAGGAAAACATATCGAATCTATGATTTGGCTTTGTGTCGGCCTCACAGGTACCCAGCATCGGCATAGCCTATCAAGGACAAGTTTTAGTTATTTCTACAGAACAAGCCATGATCCTTGATTCCTTGGAGGTAGCGAAGTATGTTCTTAATGCCTTTCCAATACCGTTTGGCAGGCTCAGAACTATACCTTCACGGCAAACACAATGTCCAGCCTTGTGCAATTTACGAGGTACATGAGTGCTCCTATCCCAATCAAGTATGAGAATTCTAGTTCCAGAATTTCCTTCTCCTCTTTTCTGAGCCTGTAGGGCCCTTGTCTTGCTGTAAGGACCTCCCAATCATTGGGACCTTTAAAGGGTATGCCTTCAGGGACATGCTCAAGTTGCAAACCTAAGCAACATTTGGTTTGGGAAAAGTCCATTTTTCAACCTTCAATTCTTGCTCGAGTTCATATTTCAACCTCAAACTTTAAAATTATCCATTTACTACCCTAAACTATTAAGACAATTCGATTTTCAACCCCTACTTGGTTTTTGGCCCTTTTGACTGGGTAGGGGTTGAAAATCAAATGGTATTAAGAGTTTAGGGTACTAAATGGACCATTTTAAAGTTTGAGGTTGAAATATGAACTCAGGCAAGAGTTCAAGGTTGAAAAATGGACTTTTCTCTATTTGTGTTTTAGCTAAATCTTTCACTTTGAATTTCAATTTAAAATAGGAACTCACTTCCTCAATATCCTCAGGTGTACCAATGATGTTTAGATCATCTACGTACATCGAGATTATACATAATCCATCCTAGAACCTTCGGATAAATACATATGGGCAATCTTGTTGCTCTTGTAGCTCTTTTTGCTAAGGAAATCGTTTAAGTGATTATATCACATCCTACTAGATTGTCTAAGACCGTATAGTGACTTTATGAGTTTCACACAATATAGATTCATTTTTTCTATGTCTTGGTTCAGGACAGGGATACCTTTTGGTACCCTCATATAGATGTCCTAATCTAAATTTTCATATAGTTATGCTATTACCACATCCATTAATTTTATTTCCAAGTTCAAGTTTACTGCCATTGAGATTAGATATCTAAAGGTAATTCCATCCATGACTAGGGAGTAAGTTTTCTCAAAATTGACTCCTGGTCGTTGAGTGAAACCTTGTGCAACAAGTCTTGTTTTGTACCTTACCACCTTAATATTTCATTTCTCTTTCGAACAAAAACCCACTTATGCCCTACATAAGGGTGGACACGAGCCGAGCCGAGCCGGCTCGCAGCTCGGCTCGCACAAGCTCGCGAGAAACCGAGCCGAGCCGACTATTGTGAGCCTAAACATGGGCTCGGCTCGGGCTCGGTGTTGGCTCGAGCCGGCTCGTCCCAGCTCGTGAGCCACCCCAGCATGAGCCAAAAACCGACCCTGCCCCTAAGTCTTGCCCGTCAGCCCGTGCTCTAGCTCTGCTCAGCCTCGCCGCCAACTAAGGTTAGGCTCGGCCTCGCCGGACCGCCGCCGCCGCTCCTCCTCCACAGTCGGGCCGCCACCGCTTCTTCCCCTCCACAGCCGGACCGCCGCCGCTGCTCCTTCCCTTGGCCGAGGCGCGCCGCTCCTCCCCTTCCTCGGCCGACCGCCGCGGCTCCTTCACTGACCGCGCCGAGCCGCTCCTCCGCTGGCCGCTGCCTCACCAGACCGTCGTCGCTGCCGCCGCTCCTCCCCCTCCACAGCCGGGCCGCCACCACTCCTCCCCTCCACAGCCGAACCGCCGCCGCCCGCCGGCGCTCCTTCCCCTGGCCGAGCCGCGCCGCTCCTCCCCATCGCTGCCGCCGCTCCTGCTCCTCCGCAGCTGCGCCGCCACTGCTACTTCGTCGGACTGCCACTGCTGCCACAGAAGCTCCCACCTGGAGCAGCCGACCAGGTCCTCGTACTCCCTTGCTATCTCTCTCTTCCTCCCTTCCTCTTCAAATTATGCCTATCATAACAGCAGCACTTGTATATTGATTGATGTCATCTTGCACATTTTTAACCTTAACAGCAGTTCATGTGCTTGTTATAGAGAGAACATGAATTAGGTTAAGAATCCATGTTTCGCTTCTGAGCTATGTGTTCTGTTTCCAAATGTTAGTAAGAAGACCTTAATTTTGTTCGAGGATACAAATTGGTTGTGGTCACTGGTACTCCTTCGCTGTTTGTGTGACTACTACAACCAAAAGGAACACTCCACAGCTGAACTCACTTCAGTGGGATGGAGGATATGAGTTGTTGACTTAGCGTCACCTTGCATTCTTCCAACTTCTCTGTATACCTTGTTTGGAGATAAAAGTATTGGCTCCGGAGAACGTATTATGGTGCTAACAACAAGTATCTACAGATGTGGAGTGATCCTTGGTGAGGCATGCACTCATTTTTAGATACAGCGTGCTATATTATGTTTAGATTTGCTTGGCTAATATAGCATCCTGAATGAAGCATTTCAGTTGTGGAAAAATTTAAATGTTACCAATATTTTCAATGAAGTTATATGGTTATCATTTATGTTCTGATTATTACTATTAAGATTGAGTACATATGTTGTGTGAATAGTGTTTGTCGTGTCTCGGTTCTTAGCATGTGCTTGATGGAATTGTTGAACTATTTTGCTATATACATTGCACATGAAACTATGTTCAGTTCAATGCAATCCAATTCGTAGCAGGTTTTTATTAACACAGGATGTTATATGTGCTTGTGAATTGTATAATTGTTCAATATACGTATGTGGATTGTCAGTTTTTTAGTAAAGGTTATACCCAAATTTTTTTATGCAACGAGCCTAAACGAGCCTACGAGCGGCTCGCGAGCTTTTTGGCTCGGCTCGCCGAGCTTTACGAGCCGAGGAGGAGGCTCGGGCTCGGCTCGTTGCGCCTCCAAGCCGAGCCGAGCCTCACCGGGCCAGAGCCGAGCTGCGAGCCTCGAGCTTTCTGTCTAGCCTTAGCCCTACAGGGCATATGTGGTGAGGAGTTAGGCCTACATGCCCAAATAACTCTTTTTTGTTTAGAGATAATAATTCCACGGTGACTGCCTTTTGCCAATCTTCCCAATATGATATTTACTTATATCCAACAAGCAATACAGTCTCAGGATCAAGATTGATGATTGTGGAAATCTTCTTTGCAAAGAAAATATCTACATTGATTGATTATTCAGAGATTCTCCCATTTTTGCATAGTTTATGACCATTTTGTCATGGAGAGCTTCTTCTTGTGCTTCCCCTTGCCCATCGCTAATTCTCTCAGCGAGAGCAAGGTGTGTGCACATATCTCCACTGGGTGCTTCCTCCGTGGGATGATTCGGCGTGTCCTTTTCCGTACATATGCCAGGTTTGAACTGGCTCCCACTGTCCTATGGAGGTACTTCAGTGGTTTTTCGTTGCAAGTCATTCTTGTCCTTTTTCACCGAGTGTCCCCATTTACTTGGGACTTGAGGGGCCGGAGTTCTTGTCCTTTTATTCTGACACCTCTAGAAGGGAATAAGTATGCATTCATCATTTCGTAATATTTCAACCCTCTCTAGTGCATTGCGTGCAAGCACATGCGACTTGGTTATGGATTCTAAATCACTAAAGTGATCCGGCAGTTGATTCACTAATGCTTGAAAATCAATTATTTTCTGGACCACTCTGTTTGCTTCAGTACTGCACGGGTCATGCGCTTGGATTCCCATGGCTTGCCACGTAATTTCTTGGCATTTTTCATCAAGGGGTTGATTGCTCCCCCTAATGTTGAAAAATGATCCTCATTAAATATGCAATCAGCAAACCGAGCTGTATGAAAATCTCCAGTCATGGGTCCAGATACCTGATTATGGATACAGTCTCACAACCAACGTATGTCCCAAAGTTACGGAGTAGGACCATTGCTGATTGTTGAGGTGGTGCTATAGGTAGATATACCTGGCACCCGAACTTGCGAAGGTGGAAATTTTTCGGTGTCGACCCTTGTGCTAGTTGCACAGGAGAGTGGATGTTACAGGCCAGTGGTCTAAAGCTGATGAGATTTGCAAACTTGCAGCATTGCATGATCCTAACATGTTATTGGTAAATTACAACACTATAAGAGCGGTCGGGGAATAAATTTACTTCTCTTAATTAATGCCTGTGGTACCGAGTGCTCAACTTTTATTTCCACTGCCATACAATAATCATCAAATGCCTTTGAAGTGAATTCTCCTACATTGTCCATTCCCATGGACTTTACATGAGATCTAGGAATTTATTCTTAATTTGAATTATCTACGAGATCAGCTTTGCAAAAGCGTGATTTCTCGTAGACAACAAATAAACATGTGGCCATCTACGCATCGATGAGCACAATGAAATACCTAAACCTTAATAGGGGTTGTATAGGACCGTAAATACCCACTGTATTTGTTCCAGAAATGTGAGATTTTTATCTTTCACTTTCAAAGTGCATGGTCTAATGATTAATTTATCGGTGGCACATGCGGGGCGCACAAAATCTTCTTAATTCAGTAAATTCTTTACATAAATATTATGACCATGCGTGTTGTTAATTATATTTCCCATCATCCTAAGACCAGGGTGGGCTAATCTATCATGCTAGAGACATAAGAGTTTAGAGCTTCGAAACACGGTCTTTAAGGTAGTGTATACCAGGGTGCTATAGTTCTGGTGTAGTATAACCCAGTGTCAAATGAAGGAAGTATTTTCAATATCCTTTTTCCATTTTCATCGCGCTTTGTGATGAGTAGTTATTCTTTAACAGGCTCATCATCAGTGTCTATATAGAAACCATTTGTGCAAATACCTTTCTTCAATTATCAATGTAGTGCCCATGGGAAGTATAATTGTAGCCCCATGGGAGCCTACTATACAAAACCCGCTACCGGCAATTGCCATGATATTACCAACACCATTATTAGTTGACTGAAAGTATTTTGTCTCCCTTAATATGGTATTAGTGGTGCCACTGTCCGCAAGGAACACTTCCTCCATTTGCACTACACGTGTTCTAAAATATTGCATTGAATTAAATAAATGCATTCTAAAATAATGCATTGAATTAAATAAATGCATAACATAACATGCCACAAATAAATACTGGATAAATGAATGAATAAATAAATAGCCATCCAACCACTGACAAGAGTAATGTTTTACTCTCATAAAGCTTACAAATCATCCAAATAATCAATGTATTAAATAGCAAAGCATAAATAAATGAAGCCATAGTGCATTGCAAGCACTAGGTTGACTCGGCGATGAAGTAGCCGGAGACCTTAATGTGGATCTCCTCCTAGATCATCCTCCCCTCCTTGGCAATGATGGTTGCGGCCGCACTGATGTCAAGGGGAGGACACACTACTACCACGGGGACCGCGATATCCACCTCCATGGGTGCCACCGCCGTAGGCGGGACCTCCATTGGCGCAACCACCACTGGTGGAGCCTCTCCTTGAACAATAGCAAGGTGAGCCTCATGCCTCTTCTGGGCCTGTTAAGCGTCAATCAATTGCTGGGCTCCTTGCACTGGTGAGACTAGTGCTGTGGAGGCAACACTTGAAGCAGTTCTAGTCCTGCTGCCTATATGGCCTGTCGTGGAGCTTGGCCTTGCCCATCTTAGGTGGAGGAGTCTTGGCTTTGCGGGCCACGACTATCTTCCCCTTCCCTTCTTCCCCTCTTCTTCTTGAGAGGCGCGTGCATCTTGTAGCATGCATTGGCCTCCTGTCAACGTTGCTTAGGCACCTGCGAGATGAAGTTCTTCCTTAGAACCTCATCATGTGCTTCCACCACCTGGAGGATGTCAATCAACTCTGCATAATCTGCATACTTGCTTGGATGATAGGTGTGGGCTGACTGCAGGGCATTGGGATGGAAGATGGAGAGAGTCTTCTCGATCATTTGGGCATCTATGAAGACCTTGCCACAAAGCTAAAGGTTAGTACAAATCCGACACAATGCAAAATTGTACTCCCTAATCGTCTTAAAGTCTGCAAGCCTCAAACGGATCCACTCTTGCTCTGCTTGGGTCAAGATGGTGTATTTTAGCTTCTCAAATTGCTTTTTCAAAGTGGTCCACAAATTAAGCACACTCGTCATCAATGTGAGCGAGGTTTGCTTGCCCCTTGCGCTTGCACCGTGGTTGCTTGCAGTCCCTGGAGAAATATCCCATTCCGTTACAATTGAAACACTTAACCTTGGACATATTACGGCTGCCAGTCATCGCTGCCGCCTTGCTGTCACATTCGTGCATGTTTGTTCGCCCTCGAGAGTGTGGTGCGTCACGACGTCGATTGTCATTGCCCGCCGCCTGTAAAACCTTGGCCATGATCAAGCAGCCGCATGCGCACGACCCACTCCTCCTCCGTGAGAAGCAGTCGTGTTCCTGATGCCAGCGTTTCGCTGAAACCGAGCCGATCCTCGGCGGAGCGTAGCTGGCCCATCAGCCCTTTGATCGTGAGCGTACACAGGTCGAGGAGCGTCTCGATGGCGAGTGCGATCTGCATGTACCGTGGGGGGCACTACAAGTAGAAACTTTCTCACCACCTTCTCATCTTCCAATGGATCTCCAAGCATGCGGAGGTTGTTGCGATGGCAGTGAGCCGCATCTCGAACGCATCGACGCTCTCGCCATCCTTGAATGAGATCGACTCGAACTCAGTTTAGAGCTTCTGTTCATGGATTCAGACGTGGTCGACGCCCATCCTCATTAGCTTCACCGTCTCCCATGCCTCCCGTGTCCTTCATTTGATAGCTACACTGCCGAGCATGTTATCATCGACGCGGGCGCTATCTTATCGTCGCGGAAGCTCGCATTCCCATCGATGGAGTCTCACCACCCTTGCACCTCCAAGTTCAGCAGCATCACCAGCGCCCACTCGATGTAGTTTGTCATCGTCAACACTAGGTAGATGATGGAGCCGTCGTGCTCCATCTGCCTCATCGCAATCGGCTCCTCCCATGTTCACAGGGTGGGGCGCGTGAGCCGGATGGTGATCATGAGGCTTTGTGAGCCATGTGCGCAGAGCTTGGAAGTAAGGCTCTGATACCAAATGTCAGCCTGAAACCCAAATCACACACACGAATACTGGGTATTCAATCGACATAAGTGAATGCACGAGACTCAGTTTTGTGTTGCTCAAACTTTTGCAGCTTTTCTTGTTCTTCTCTCTATTATTTATCGAAACCGAAAACAAACTGGCCGCTTTCCCCGCCATGATCCGGCTTGATTGTGCCATCCCACGATCACAGTGCTCACAGCGAAAGCAATGGCCAGGAGCTAGACTCAGAGCGGCCAGAACGTGCTAGCCTCACTCCCCTACACACGCACACGTTCCACATAATCATGAGCTCGTGCACAACTGTTATTAGCTAACAGAGAAACAAAGAAAGCACAGCGACCAACTAACATGCACAAGTTTTATCTAACGACGCCAGTTAGCCAGTTGGACGACAAGTTGAGCTCCTACAGCATCACCATCTTGCTAATGGTCGCAGGGATCGGCCCTTTCAGCAGGTTACTGGAAAGATTCAGATAGAGCAGCCTACTCAAGCCCCTGACAAATCTGCAGGGATCTTGCCTCGCAACATGTTGTGGGAGAGATCAAAATTCTGCAAGTTCACACACTACGCAAGGCTAGGAGGAATGGGTCCCAACTCCCGAGAGCTGGTTGTGATGCAGCGAGAGCACACGCAACTGCGTGAGGTCGTAGAGAGCGCGCCGGGGATCATGCCGGTGAGCCGGTTCTGCGACAGGTCGAGGTACCTGAGAGCCGGGATAGTGCCGAGCGATGGCGGGATCTCGCCGAAGAGCAAGTTGTCCGAGAGGTACAGCCGCTTGAGCCGCTGCATGCGAGCGACGCTCGACGGGATGGAGCCGTTGAGGAGATTGTGGGAGAGGTTCAGGGCGATGAGGCTGGCGAGGTTGGCGAGGCTCGCCGGGATCGGGCCGAAGATGCCGTTGAACTCCAGTTGGAGCTGCGTGAGGCCAGGGGAGAGGCGGCCGACGACCGGCGGGATTGTGCCAGCGAGGTCGTTCCCGGCGACGCCGAGCTCCTTCAAGCTGGTGCAGTTTGTCAGGGAGGCGAAGAAAGGCTCGAGGTTTGTGTTGTTCTTCAGACTCTCGAGGTAGTTGAATGATAGGTAAAGGAGCTCTAGGCTCCCCATGCCGCTAAACATGTCCTACGGCAGCTTGCCTGCGAGGAAATTTGACCCCAGTAGCAGCCACCAAAGCTTCGTCGAGTTGGATAGCACACGGGTAACGCCGCCGATGAGGTTGTTGGACAACAGGATGAGAAACATCAGGTCGGGGAGTGGGCAATCTCCCTGGACGGGGATCTCGCCGTCGAGGAAGTTGGAGGAGAGGTCAATGTATTGCAAGGCGGAGAGGTTGCAAAAGACAGCCTCCGGGATGTGCCCGGAGAGGTTGTTCTCGCCGAGGTTGAGGTACACCAAGTCCCGAACGCGCGTGAGCTCCACCGGGATCGACCCCTCGAACTGGTTGTTGCTGAGGCTCAGCTGCTTCGGCCAGGAGAGGTTCCCGGGCTCCCACGACACAGACCTGGTGAATAGGTTCTTGGAGAGATCGAGGGAATTGAGGCTAGAGAGGTCGCCGAGTTCTGTTGGAACTGTCCCGGCGAACATGTTCATCGACAGGTCTAGCAACTTGAGGCGAGAGAGGTTCCCGAGCTCCGGTGGAAGCCTCCCGGTGAAGAGGTCGCCCGAGAGGTTGAGAATCCTCAGGTGAGAGAGGTTGCCGAGTGCAGGAGACCTCGCCGGAGAGTTTCTGGTGTCTTAGGACCAACCTCACGACGCACCGCGCCACCGTGTCGCAGGCCATGCCGGTCCAGTTGCACAAGTCCGGCAAGGCGCCCCAGCTAGCGAGCGCGGCCTTGGGGTCGCCGGACAGGCCAGATTTGAAGGACAGGAGCACAGAACGGTCACCATCGCCGTCAGAACGAGCCGGTTCTAGGCCGTGGATGACAAGGAAGAAGAAGAGGAGAAACGCGAAGTAAGAGGCAGGGATTGGCACGGCCGCCATTGATGAGAGCGTGTGTAGTGGTGGTGCTCGGGTAGCTAGAGCTCGAGCACAAGCTCAAATCAGAGGCGAAAATTAATGGTTGGTGATAGCAACTTTTGCTACACTACGAGGGGATTTAGGCCCTGTTTGGAAGGCTGGTTTTGAGGCCTAAACCGGTGTAAATTACAGCCCACGTAAATAATCCGGCCTGCTTGGAAAAAGCCTGTTTGGATAGCCGGTATTGAGCTGGCCCAAATCCGTCGTTTTAGCAATTACACGGGTAAAAAAACACTCTGCTCCGGCCTCCCGTTTCTTTTTCCGAGCAGAGTCGGGTTCATCCCCGAGACAAACACCGCCGCCGACGCCGGCCACGGCACACGAGGAAGGACCGCCGAGTGCCGCTTGCTCTCCTTCCTCTCCGCTTCCCCATCGCCACACCCTTCCCGTCTGTATCGCAATCGCCGCCACTGCCGCCGCTGTCCGAGGGAGCCGCTGCCCGGACAAGCTCCTCGGAGCGACATGGTGCACCCGGCGGAGGCCGCTCCTGCGCCCCAAGCCTGTTCCCCCAACCCCCTCCCCTCCCCCCCGCCCCGCAGGAGATTCGGCTCATCCGCTGGTCCCGAGGCAGCTCCCTACCGCCAGATCTGGAGAACCCGAACTCGGCGATGGCGGAGTCGAAGATGCCAGAGTTTTCGAGGTCGAGGAGGGAGAAGGGGTCAGGGAGGTGGGCGTGGACCGACGGCAACGAGCGGCGACCGGAGGTGAGCGCGGGCAGCAGGAAAGGGAGAGGCCCTTCCGCATCTTTGTCGTCAGGGTCGGGGTAGGCAGCTTGGCCGACTGGTAGCGGAGGAAGGCGGCGGGGAGGGGAAGGATGACGGTGGGGATGATGTGGCAGCAGAGGTCACGTCCGAGGTCACCGCCCGTGGAGGAGCAACAGAAGCGGCGGCGGAGGCGGCCTCCAGAACTGCAACCTCCTCCCTCTGGCCAAGCTCTTCGACCCATTCCCGGCTCAGAAGGCTACGAGAACGCGGCGGAGCCGGACTAGAAGGGCGAAGGCGACAACAGCAATGACAGCTTGCCGCAAGCGTTGTAGCTGTCGTAGTCGCGGGCGCGGGAGGCGGAGGAGAACCTGGCGGTGGCAGGCGCGAGCAATGGGAACCTCGTGGTGCTGTGCGTGCGGGAATCGGTGGCGCTGTCGGCGCACTGCCGGTGGTTGGTGATACTCCGTGACGCTCGAGGTCTCGTCGGAGGTCACTGCTCGAGGAGGAGCCATCACGGCTGATTACAGGTGAATCAAATTATATTTGTATTCTAGAGTTTTTGTGGGGACAAGTATATTACCAGTGTAAAAATTTTATAAATGTGAAATTTTACTAAACTTCTAAACGGGCCCTTAAAGGAGGTAAACAGAAGCTATCAGGCTTTGCTGCCTGCCTAACTGCCGTTGGCAGCCGTTACACCTTGGCGCCAAGTTTTTGACTTCCGCGCACCTACGACACGTAGAGCGGCGCGAGTGGCTGGGACTATGTACTGTGGATACGGTCTCCTGGGAAGTGTTAACTGGGTGCGGATTAATTAGTGTCAATGGCTAATTAGGGTGTGGATTAGGGAGAGACTGTCCGGATTAGACATGGTGATTATTAAAGTGGACGTCATCATGTATGGTGCGTATCTGCGTACAAAAAGGTTCACGCTGCATGCGGGCCGCGTGGGCCCGCAGGAGATCTGCACGCGTCCACGGTTGAACGCTGTATGTTTAATTGTGATTTTTTTTCGTTTTTTCTTGTGACGCATTGTTAGTGGTGTTTTGATCCATATATTAGCTGTGGGTGGCTGTGTGTTGCAGATTTGTGTGACGTGTACTAATTAATTAGCTGGCTTTGGCTAAGAAGCGAGGAGCATGTTTGCGGCGTGGACCTGGGAAAAGCATAATGAGTGATTGATTGTGGACACAGTTTAACACACGTGAACTGATTGTTTGTGGGTCTACCTTTCTAATACTCATAAAACCATAATGAGCGATTGATCGTGGGCATACTTGAACACTTGTGAACTGACCGCCTATGGGGCCTGCTCCTCTAACCCTCAACCATAACTCTTTTTTGTCTTCTTATCTACCACTCATCTCACGTATTATTTTTTCCTGGGACCTCACCATCTACATGATTTCCATCTCCATAGCCCAGTAGATCTAGACCTTCTGCTCTCGACTACAGACGCACAACACCGGAGAAGACACCCACTGATGCTAGCCTCTCCTGCACTGCCTTCCCCTCAACTCCAACGAGACTTGGGTCTGCGCCGTTCTGCCATGGGTCGCTACATTCCATCAACATCGTTGTGTCTCTTCCCCTACGCCGGTGCCGGTGCAGAGGAGGAAAAGGTAGGGGGTAGAGAAAATTTCGGGTTTATTTTAACTTTATTCCCTTGAATATTTTTTGGACTGCAGCGGAAATATGCGATTTGGGGTCGTTTGCATGCTTCCAAGTTATTTTTTTCTATGCAATCAGAAGCTGATGCACGGAGTAGAAAACCCTAATCATTTTTGTAGTTAAAAGCTTGATGTATGGGGGTAGAAAGCCGGTCTGTGTAGTTGAAAACTTGATTTATGAGGAGAAGGTACCATCTGTGTAGTTGAAAACTTATTATATGAATAGAAAGTTTCTAGTTTGTTACCTAAAAGGTGTAAAGAATATGAGCTGGAAGTTGTTAATATTTTTGGTTGAAAGTTCCTGAGCTTCAAGTTAAAATCTCTTATTAACTTTGGTTGAAAGTTTATTGCTGTGGATTTGGCAACCATGGAGGGAGCCCTACGCTGTCGGAAAGTCTCTATTGAAACTAATCCTTGTCTGAAACTGACCGTTCCAACGAACGACCGTAAATTACCGATCCCCTCACTTATGCTAAAGCTACATGTCCATATTTATGTCCATAATGTAAGCTACCATACATGGTCGTTTCAGATTAGAAAAATCTTCACCTTTATTTTCTTTATCTTTTTCATTCTTTCCTCTCTCTCCTCAACTTTCCAACTCATTTCTCTCTCACTTCACTTAAACATCAAAACAAAAAATTTATAGTTAAGATGTTCATTGAAATAACAAAGTACTAACTAAAATACCAAATTGTTCTCAAATTTCACTCGGATATCATAAAACGGAATACAGACTCCAATTGCAAGGATAATAAAAATTACAACTAATTATTTGTGTCTCTGCTAAATTTTCTGCAAGTACATTCTACCAAATCACGTTTGAGCCGGTTATGCATGGACCGGTCACGCACCTCGACATCTCTTCTAATACATCGACGAACAAAGGTGTAGCCCCACTATTGATCACCGGTAGTAGAGCACTAGATGATCCAAGAGTTCCGTTCAAATCAAATGGTAACTCAATGTCATTCAATTATCATGTTGTGTAATATGACACATGCTTTCATTATTTTGCCAATTTCAGATTGTTCGCAAAGTGGTGTTGGTTCGGCCACAATTTTGAAACATTGTTGTAGGGCTCTAAATGCACATTCAACGTCCTTCCTTGCTCCCAGGGGCGGACCCAGAAGAAAATTTGAGTGGGGTACTCTTTTTTAAAATTCAAAGAATTTAGATATTTTTTCAAAAGATATAGAAGAATTTTTATTGTAATTTAGAAATTTGAGTGGGAGCCTATGGCCCCACTCACCTCTTCTTGGGTCCACCCCTGCTTGCTCCTTCTTGTTTCTGTGCAAATAATCGATCATTTTCTATTTGAGGTAAAGTATGATCTTCACAAGGACAACCCACTCCGGATAGATCCAATGAGTAAAATAGTATCCCTTGTTGTACCTCGTTGATGTAGTACTTGATCTAAAGAGCATTCCCTTCCAACACTTCAGCAAACGATAGTGATTAATTAAGCACATTGATATCATTGTTGGATCTGTAACATCAAAAAAAGTATACCATATCCATAAATCATGGGAAGCAACAACATCAAGTAGGGATACCGTAGTCACCATGAGTATACTGTCCTTTCCTAATCGGGCAATTTTTTACTCTCAATACATGCAGTCCATACTTTCGAACATACTGGGGAAATTACAATTGCATAAGGGAACAACGAATACGTGGATGAGTAAATATGATAACGCTGAACTAGTGACACATTTGGATGCTCACACTATTACTCCCTCCGTCCAAAAATGTAAGGCCCCTTTGTTTTGTCCTAAGTCAATGTGTTTTAAGTTTGACCAAGTTTATATTAAAAAATATCAACATCTACACTATCAAATAAATACACTATGAAAACATATTTCATGATAAATATAATGACACTAATTTGGTGTTGTGGATTGTCGAACCCCAGAATTCGTAACAGAGAGTCTTAAGTAAAACCACCCGTTAAGTCGAAACGTCAACCCCGACCTCAACTCCTGGGGATCAATCCCAAGAGGAGTGGAGTGATATGGCTCCGAATAGCCCGAGACGTCAACCCTGAACTTTCTCCGGCAAACTAATGCACGGATCAAGTAGGGTGATATGGTCTCCTCACTCTGTTCTTACTGAGCCGAAACATCAACCCCGAACTCGTCTCGGCAAATTAATGCTCGGCTGGAGTAGGGTGATATAGTTCCCAATCTCTCAGTAGCAGAGTCGCTTCACAGGGGTGATCAAACCTAATAACTCTATGATAGGAACTCTGAAATCCTACCCACAACATGTGCTTCATCAACATGCATGGCACATGAGCAGGCGAAAACAACCAGATTTCACAGCAGTAACTCTACGACCGAAACTGCAATAGTATAAGTTTGAAACTTAACAAACATATATTCACACAAGGATCCGAAGATCCAAATACACACAGCGGAAGAGTATTAGCGGCTACGAAGCCAAAACAGTAGGGCCAAAAGTGGTAGCGAAACAAACCAAGCTGCCAACCCCAGGGCAGGATCACTGCCTGGGATTCCCAGCGACTAGGCGTCGTCGGTGTCGATCTCTATATAGAAACCACCCTCTGGAGGGGTAGTTTCCTCTGCAACAAAAATATCAACAATAGCAGGGTGAGTACAAAATTGTACTCAGCAAGACTTACAGTGCGGAAGTAGTAATAGACGTGCCAAGTATCAATAAAGGGGTAATTGTGGACTAATTTGCGGAAAGCAAGTTTTACCTTTGTCAATAGGAGTAAGTAGATGAAAAATCGACTACCAGAATACTTTTTAAAGGGGACGAGTCGAACACTTCACGATCAGTCCTTACTGCAAATCACCACACCTTAGAAAAACCCGACTCTTCCTCGACCACCCTGGGAGGAAGCTGTCGCTACACCAGCCTTAGAGTTGGCAAGTTTTAGAGTTTGTTAGAGTTGTCTAATTCGATGCAAAATCTTACCAAGCTGTCCATAACCGCGGACACGGCTGTTCAAACAGTTCAAACCCTGCAGGGGTGTACATCTTTACCTACACGCATTGATCGTCTCTTAGTGCTAGGCCAATCACACACTTCACGAGGTGTGCTAACAGAGGGTGATCAATCACGACCGTTACAATGCTTTCGACCTAGGTATGAGCCACCCGTACGGGCTAGTCCATGTACATCAGTCCGGCCGTGACTACGACACGGTCCCATACGTTGTGAATCGAGGTACATCCCCGGTCTCCCAGACCGTGTGTCCACCCCACCCTTATATGAGACATCACACCACATTCCTTTTTCACGCACACGGCAAATGGAAACGGCGAACTAATGCAGCTCATACACTAAGTCTAAGCAAATTAGTAAGTCGTGGGTGGCCCCATAATCCACCCGTGTAGAAATACGCGAATCTTGGTTCGAAGGGACACCGGTAACCGGTCCTTGCGGGAAGACGAGACAACCCACCATGCTCCCAGTCATGGCCTCTCGTCTAAACCCAGATATGATTAAGCAGGTTCATTAGTTATCCCGGTGAACACCCACCTACCACGTAACCCATCCAAAGGTGTTATTTATCTGTCATCCAAGAAATTATGACTTTTACATGTCTAAGCATGTCTAAGCATTAATAACATAGCAGCATTAAAACAGTATACACTATTCTACTCTACATAGGTTGGGATGGTGGTAGAGTTGTTTGAGCGACAAGGTGAGTTTTACACACCGGTCTAGGGTTCTGCTTAACGGAAAAGTAGAATTTGAACGCATGTGATAACGAATTTAAAAACAACTAATACTTTGCAAATAGTAGGAGTTTTGTAATGTGACCAAAGGGGCTGCTTGCCTGGTTGCCCTGCAACTATACCCTGCTCGTGATCGAGACTATCGTCTTCTGGACCTTCCGGCTCTATCGGAGAAGAACGAAAACACCAGAAACAAGGGTATAACAGTAAATATCTAAATGCTGAACATCGGCATGAGATGACATGCATGCCATGACGTAGAGGGTGCAAAATAAAGACTAATGCAAGTGGAATCAATTTAATCGGAGTCCGAACGCATAAAATATCGCGATCCGAAAATCCTCCGGCTAATCGGAAACCCTAATTTAAGTTTTTAGCAAATTGTATTATTCCTAGTATGCAAACATGGATGGAAATGATGTTTTCGAATAGATCTTCTTTTTCTGAACATTTTGATATATTATTTGCATTTTTTGATTAAATATAAATTTTCTATGAATTTTACAAGATTTAAACCATTTTTCACCCTTTGTTGTATTTTTCTCAGTAAAATTAATGTTTAAATTAATTCAAGTATTAGCAGAGGCTGACATGTGGGCCCTACTGGCCAGTTTTGACCAAAATTGACTAGGTCAATGACAGGTGGGGCCCACTGTCATTGATTTTCCTTTTCTTTTATTCTTTTCTCTTTATTCCTTACAATTGGGACCCATATGTCATATAAATCCATTTTATTAATCTTTGTTTTAATTTCTTACAGATGGGTTCCACATGTCATAGAAACACTTTATGGAGCTCTTTAATGGCACTGTGAGCTATTAATTAGTCATTAAACCGTCGATTAGCATTAATTAAGCATGATTAACATTAAATGAAGTATTTAATTGGTCTGTACATCACTTTTGGTATTAATTACAGTCATTAAGCTGTCGGAACTGCAATTACTAGTGTTAATTATACTTACCCATTATTAACAAATGATTAGAATTAACTGCTGATTAACCGATCGGATTAACTGTTAATGGTTAATGCACAGTTAATAGCGTTCAATGAGTTTTAGCAGCACAATAATTAAGCCATTAGTGGCTTTAATGGAGCTCGGTCGGGAGCTCAGTCCGACGCTCGGCCGTGCGTTCGGTCCGGCTATGGCGGAGCCACCGTCGGCGAGGAGGCAGGCCGGGGAGGGACGGCGCAGCAAGGGCGGCGGCGGTGGAACCTACCGGAGCTCCGGCGACCAGCGAAAGGAAGGCGGCGGGGGCGGTCCGGTTGCTCGACGGGAGGAGGCGACGCGGCGAAGCACCGGAGCGTCTCGGGACCGGGGCGGCGAGGGCAAGTGGCGCCGGGGTGGAGCCGGGGAGCGGCCGGAACGGCGACGGAGGAGGCGGGTCTGCGGGGAGGTGGAGGAGACGGCTCGGGTGCACCGGGGTGAGGCGGAGCGGCGGAGTGGGGAGCTCGGCGAGGCAGGAGGGAAAGGAGGCCGGCGACTGACCGGCGAGGGCTCGGGAGGGCGGAGCAAGGGGAGCACCGGGGTGGTGGAAGGAAGGTGGCGGTGGGGTGAGGGAATGAGGGAGCAGCCGAGAGAGAGGATAGGGATGAGGGCGCCGGTGCCTTAGAGAGGAAGGAAGGGAGGCGGTGGCGGGCTGGGCCAAGAAAGAGGAAAACGGGCCGGGGAGAAGAGGCCCATTCGGTTGGGGAAAAGGTTTAGGTTTAGGGTTTTCTCTTTTGCTAATTTTCTTTCCTGTTTTAAATCCTTTGCAAACTGGCTCTATTCCAACAGAATTCAAATTCAAAAATTCCTTATGGACATAAATTGGTATTGTTTAGCATGTATGCATAACTTACACATTATTCAAAATGGTTCCGAACCATTTAGATTGAGCGGTTCAGACCAAATTTGAGGTTTGATTTTAAATCCTCCGGAACAATTTAATATTTTCCTTAGTATTTCAAAAAGTCTGAAAACTTGCTCAACTTTAGGTTCACGTTTTAATGCCAAGACTTTTTAAAGGAAATTGAGCTCTAGGGTTTTATTCCTTTAGTCGATTTAGGGTTGTCTACAAAGCTTTCTTTGCTAACTCAAAAATTTAAAATCCTTCTCGATTTTCAGATGATGCGAACATGCCATGAGATGCATATGATGCACAATTACACGCGATTAAGAAATAGAGACGTTACATGGATTTTGATATTTCTTAATATAAACTTAGTCAAACTTAAAACACATTGACTTACGACAAAACAAAGGGGCCTTATATTTTGAGACGGAAGGAGTAGTATATTTGGAGATGGTTTCAGGCACCATACTCGAGATGTCAAGAGATAGTAGCACTGAGTACTAAGGAGATATAACAGCAGTAATTGCTTTTGGAGCTCAGGCTCCGCGATACTCTAAAAAAAATCAAACAGTAAATATCACGATATTATGTGGTGAAACTGTAAATTTTCATGAAAAATACACTTTTTTGCAAGCTGTGCAAAAAAGTCAAATTCGGAGTACTATATTAGACCCTCTTCTTTGGTTTTTCTTTTTGCAAGCCACAAATGAAAACATTTCTCCACGAAATTTTACAGTTTTATAGTACATTACCGCATCTACAGATGGAAATTGTTTCGTAATTTTTTAGAACGTAAAAATACACTTTTTGATATTTTTGCAAAAAAGAGAACACTGAAGCTCCGGAGCCAACGATCCTCAGTCGATAAAACAGCTGGTACTATCGGCCATCCTTCAATTGTCTTGTCTAAGAGAAATTTTAATGTTAGCTTGCCCGATTGGCTGGATAAAAATGATTGCTCGTGTGTATCAGTCTGATGCTGATAGGAGAAACTACATTTGCTATTCCCGATCTTTTGTGTAGGACAAACCTCTCAGATCAAAAAAGTAGACACGATCACATTGACAAGGGTTAAAATTATAGTAAGTAATTGCGTTCATGTCAATTAGCTTCAGGTGTGGTGAACGAGTCCTGTGCTTTTTAACTGCGTTCCGTGTTAGCCACGTACCTAATAAATAGAAATAAAATCCAATAAAAATTGTATTGAGTTAAAAAGTGGAAAAAAAAAGCTTAAAATATATATTATAGTCCAGACACATGGATCATAATTTTCACACGATCCTATTTAGAACCAGATCCTGAGATACATTAAATCCTTCAAGCCTCTTTTTACTGCATCCTCCCATGTCAACTTACAAGCTTCTTTTCAATCAGTGCCACTCTTACTCTATCACGTATATCGTCATTTTGAATTCGATCATTTCTTATATGATCATAGATCCACCGTAACATATGCATCTCTGTGACATTTATCTACTGTATGTGTTGTCTTTTAGTAGACCGACATTCTGCTCCATACAACACTGCAAGTCTGATCATCGTCCTATATAACTTACCTTTTAATTTTTGTAAGATCTTTTTGTCACAGAGGATGGAAGATACTTGCCAATAAAAAGCTTTGTTGTTGTTGACAGAATTAACACAATACTAGACGCACCGATCTATCAACATATCAATTCTCACGTATGCTTACCGACAAAGGGCTTTGTTGTTGTTGACATAATTAACACAATACTAGACGCACTGATCAACACATCAATTCTCACATCAAGAAAGTAGACACATGACCACATTAGCGTGGATTTAAATGGCATGTGCAAATATATGAAGTCAACTGACTCTTCATCCTGATGCGTAGGACTATTGCTAATGCGTAGAAAAACTAACAGAGTTAACTCTTCACGGAGGTCTTTGAGTCAAAACTTAAGGACTACACACAACGTGAAGAATACAGGAATCAACTACCGACTCTATATTTACACAGTTCCTAAGAAGTCGTGTAACTTGTGTTGCGCGCAAGGAATCGATCAGGAGAAGCAAATGTGGGAGACGGTCCCACGCTACTCTTGCATTGTGCACCCATTGCCTAAACTGCCACAACCTTAATCCTCGACATTAACGTTAATTCGCTATCCAAGTAAAAGAAATACGATAATCTAAGTAAAAAGAAACACGAATTTTAGACCATAAAATGAAATGTACAAATGGGAAGTAGGTAGTTGCACATTCATAGGAGTAAAGTTACACAAATTTTTTGTAAGTTTAAACTTGATGATGTGCAACTTAATCGGTTTAGAAATAGCAAACGACTAAGGAAGAGCAAATCTGTTATGTTAAAGTTTCTTTCCTCATTTGAGGATACCTCCTATCTATGAAATATCAGGTAAAAATGCATATCTAGTGAAAATATGCATTTTTCACCAAACTTGGAAGTTTTAAAATTGTCAAAAACTACTAGCTATACCTCTGCAAAAAAATTAACATCAAGTACTAGAGCATTAGACAGATACGGGAAGGCAAATACTTGTTGACATAACGGAAAACAGTATCTCTAAAAAGGAGGAGCACGGACCACTGGATCAAGTTGTCTACTTAAGGAAACAAGGCAACATCATCCGGTGAGAAACAGAACAATGATGATAACTCCCTGCAACAAGTAACTTTATGCTAGAAAAACTGCAAACGTCACGCTTGAGTTGTGTAACTTGTCAAATGTACATTGCTCGTCAAAACATCTATACCATAGGTGTGTCCACACTCGATGCAAGTTTACAGGAGGGCATTGACTCGATAGGTTGAATGACATTTACATTTCATGGAGGCCAGAAAACGACTGAGAAAAAAGTTACTTGAGTGGAATGTGATGTCTTCATGGAGATGTAAAGGTCAAATCTACAGGCCAAATACTCGATAGCAACAAGCATTGCGAAAAGCTAGTAAAATGCACGCAGATGCAGAAGTTCTGGACATCATCAGAACTTTACCAGAAAACAGAATGGTTTATTTCAAGAAACAGATTTATACCTTTCATGCAAGTTGTTAGCTGTAACTCAACCTACATATTGAAATCATTGAACTACTAGACATAAAAAGGAACCAAGAATTCATATATTTTGTTTGTCGAAATGAACAACTTTTGTCATATTAAAATACAATAATACTAATCAAGTTGGAAGCAAAGTGCTAATTGGTTAACATACACCATAGCACTCTTATTGAGAGAAAAGAAAGATTTAGCAGAGTGGGTGTCTGAATTCTGAAACATGGTGAACGTAAGTATATAACCAATGCTTTGTGCTACAATAGTTTTCATTCTTCGAAGTGCCGGTCTTGGTCAGAAAGAAATCGACAACATCAAACAGTCTTCTTTTTCAATGGTGAGACCAACATGAAAAAGAGAAGTAAAAGAACGAAAAAGAGGCTGGCTTTCTTTCTTGGTGGATGCGTGTTTCATTAAAGTGGTAACACAAAAACCTCAACAAATGATATGTACAAGCACACAGAGTAAGGATAAGGTAAGCAAAATTGCAAACCTTCGTGTGGTGATCCACAGTAGGCAAGTTCTTCTGTAAAACCTTTAGCAAGCGTGCAGATTTTGGAGCTGATGCTAGCAATTAGCTTTCTTTGTAAATCTGAAAATAATAAATTTGCTACATGAACAGAATGAGCAGTAGTGATTATTTGAGCATAGAGTAAACCAGTATAGATTGGAGAACAGAAAGGTTGCACAAGCTGAAGATTTGATCGTAAGGATTAAAGGTAAGTACATTTTCCTTTTGAAGTCAGAACAAATAAAAACAACAATATATTAACAATGGGATGTATTCTGTCATCTGATAATTGAATCTGGGTTTAACCATGTTCAGAAGAAAAAAAATCAGTATATTGAGGAGTCAGATCATGAGTGGCATCACAGAAACAAAGCAATCCAAATGACAGACAGGAGTGAAGGATAAGATATAACATCATAATATGGAGACAAAATATTCTACAGAGATATTGGAATGGATTATATTCCAGCTAAGATCAACAATAACCACCTAACAAAACCATAGTTCAACAATAAAGGAGCAAAATTTGTGGAACACAAAAATAAGCACGAGAACTAGGATATGATCAACCATGGCAAGTCATACAAGAGAGCTTGTAACACTCAATGGAATCCAGTTCAGAGGGATGAGATCAGTTATCAGCCCCTTCTTCCGATTCTGTTGCGGCCTCAACTGCATCAGGCTTCTTCCAAGCGCTCTCAGCACGGCTCTCTGGCACTTGGCCGTTCCCAATCTCCTCTCCGGCAACAGGGGAACCCCTCCTCCCAAAGGACCTCCTCTCAGGCAGTGCCTCCTGCACCTTCATTGCCTCAAGCTTCTCATCAATCTTCCTCCAGTCTTCCCCCTTGGCAGCAAGCACTTCCTCACGTGGGCGGGCTGCCCCGAACGGATTTGAAGACCTGATTTTCGGTTGAATCACTAGCTTCTCCTCCTCTTTATCCTCCTCATTCGTCAATGTCTCCCCCTTGGCAGCAAGCACTTCCTCACGTGGGCGGGCTGCCCCGAACGGGTTGGAAGACCTTCTTTCTGGCTGCACCTCTCCCTTCTCTTCCTCTTTATCCTCCTTCTCTCCATCAGTAACAATGGCAACCGGCAAGGTACGCTTCTGCAAAACCAGACGCGGGCGGGCGCCACTGCTCACATCCTCTCTCTTCCTCCCCCAAGAATCAGCGTCTAGACCAGCATCCCTATTGAATCCCCAGACTGATCCACCCCTCCGACCATCCGAAGGTGGCGGTGGGGTCGCAGAGTAGCTCTTGTTGGAGACCCAGCTCGCCGACTCATCAGCTCGCCCTTGCGAATCGCCCCCAAACGCGACGCTCCGCTCCCTCCGCTCTGGCAGCAGGGAAGCAGGCGCCGCCTTCTTAGTGGACACCCAGTTGTCGACATCATCAGCACGCGACGACGACATCGAGTCCCCGCCAAACCCTCCCATGCGATCCCTCCTCTCCATCGGCTTCTTATTGGAAGCCCAGTCATCCGCCTCGTCTGCGCGCGACGGGCCGTAGTCCTCCGAGCCAGATCCGCCGCGCCGCGGCTCGTCGGAGCCGCGGCCGGCGGCCATGTTGCCCCAGCGCGCCCCCCGCGCGCCGTCGAGCTCCTCGTCGGTGCGCTCGCGGGGGCCGGTGGGGAGGCTGAGGAGCATGTCGGGGGTGGGCCCGCGGGAGGAGGGTGCGACGAACTTGGCGTTGCTGAAGGCGGCGAGGGAGACGGGCTGGGCCTTCTTCTTCTTCGGTACCTTGGTGGTGGCGGCGGTCGCGAGGTCGGGAAAGTCGGCAGCGGGGACGGGGGGCGGCGGCGGGGGGAGATCGTCCTGCTCCTCGGCGGCGAGGGCCCACGAGCCGGGCTTGGACCAGGCGGAGGCGACGGCCATGTCGTCGGGTGTCTGCGGTGGCGGCGGCGCGCTCTGGCTGTCGTTGGTGATTTGGGGATTTTTTTTTATGAGAGGTCGTGGAGGTGGAGGAGATTAGGGTTTTATGGGACGCGGGTCCTATCCTATGGGCTGTGGAATCCGGACCGGAAAGGAGAGGTTGAGTCTGGCCCGGGGAGGAGTCCGTGTCGGCGGCTCAGTCCGATGGCTAATACACGTAATCTCTATTTCTGATTGACCGAGAAATATTTTTTTTAATGAACAATATATATTGTATCTAACAGTTAGTAAAAATATGAATTTTAGACCATGAAAAAAAATAAAAATAGAAACTAGGCATGTCCGCAGTCTAGTCTTGATGATGTGCAACTTACATGACTTAGAAATTACAATTTATCAGATGACTAAGAAATAGCAAATCTGTTATATTAGATTTTCTATCCCCGTTTGGAATACCTCATATATGATACATGATGAAATATCAGGTAAAAATGTGTATCAAGTGAAAATTCGCATTATCAGCACAGGTCACAATATCAAATGGCTATAAAAACAGGATCTATATTTGGAGCCCATTGAAGTTGTTCTCAACAGCTGCCCCATGTGAAGTTATTCCAGTGAGCAGTGTTGGGCATTTCACATTGTGGATAGACTGGACTGGTACAAGGAACTTGCTGTTTGGATAACCATGGATACATTTGCCACAGTTCATCGGACACCCCTGGTTGCCTGAAACATGAAGACTAATTGCAAAGGATACAGCCTGCACGGATGCAAACAGATTTACTATTCCGCAGTCGCATGATATGTGAATATTCTATCCGAGTCTAGACATCACATCAGCAACCACATCTTATGAAGAAGGAAAGAAGACTGTATAAGACAATACTGTGAATGCTTAAAGTTGATTTGGATTTATTTTTAGCTTCACATTAATTTAACAGGCGGTGTCAATTCGTGGCAGGAAAACTATCTATTCAGCAGGTTTTTTTTTGAGGAGGGATTGGTGCACTGAAAAATGAGAACAGCTATGACCATCCTTGTGTCCCGCAGGTTCAGTGTGGGAGTTTTTTTACAGTACCTTGGTACTTCACAAATAGAACTAGGAGTACCAATTAAATCCAACCATTGATTTATAAGGGTATTATGGTCTTTTTTCCTCCCAATCTCGTTGCACAGCCACCGGCCTCCTCCCGATCCCGTTGCACGCGTATAGACCCGCCGCCTCTCTCCCTCCCCGCACTCGGCGCCAGCTTGCCGCCCCGCGCCGCCGCCTCAGCTCACCGCCCCGCGCCGCCACCTCTCCTCGCCGGCGCACGCGGCCGGCCCGCCGCTAGCGCCTCCGCCCCCGCGCGCCTCCGCCCCGCGAGCGCGTCCGGCTGCCCACGCCTCCGCCGGCCCCGTGCACCTCTCTCCCTCCCCGCACTCGCCGCCAGCTTGCCGCCCCGCGCCGCCGCCTCAGCTCACCGCCCCGCGCCGCCACCTCTCCTCGCCGGCGCACGCGGCCGGCCCGCCGCTAGCGCCTCCGCCCCCGCGCGCCTCCGCCCCGCGAGCGCGTCCGGCTGCCCACGCCTCCGCCGGCCCCGTGCACCCACGACTCCGGCCCCGTGCACCTCCGGCCCCGCACGTCTCCGCCGGCCCGCCCCTCCGGCCACCGGCGCGCCTCCGCCAGCCCGCGACTCCGGCCCCGTGCGCCTCCGGCCCCGCGCACGTCTCAGGTTTGATTAGAACTCTTCAGCATGCTCTATGTCAAAACTTGAGGTCAGGACCCAAGCTCTATATTGCACATATACTGAGTTTGTTTGGCTTCTGTGGTTCTCCAAGCAAATTGGGAGGAAAGATTAGAAGTGCATTAGATGATAATGAGCTAGTTGATCTAGAACTGTTGCTTTCGGATGGTGAATCTTTAAATGCTCATACAGCCATCATATCAGCAAGGTGTCCTAAGCCGTTGCCATCTGCAAAATCTCTTCTTGGCAGTAATGGAAAAATTACAGATGAATGGGGCAAATCAATGTATCGTGTTCAAATGTCTGATCGTGTAGATAGTCGCGCCTTGAAGAAAATTTTGGAATACACATACACTGGTTTTGTCATGGTAGATGATGACATTCTTAAACCAGTAAGAACACTTGCAAAGTATTGTCACTTGAAACCATGGCATGAGATCTTCTTTACCGGCCGCTGAATGCAACATTCAAGTTTCTGCTTTGATGGCTACAATTATTAATTTCTTTAACTTGTAGTCTTTATTTGTGATAGTTCACTAAATTTTTTTTGTGATAGTTCATCTGAGATATGGAAGGTTACAGCGCCAGCTTGGAGGAGATTGAAGAATATCACATGATGGTGAGTCAAATGTTTGAAAGCGAGGAAGAGGGTTTCAAGCACTACAACAGCTATGCAGAAAAAAAGGATTTAGTGTCAGATTGGATGGTAAGGAGTGCATCAGGGGTACAGAAACGGTGATGCGAAGGCGTTTCTGCTGCTTTAAAGAAGGGTGCCGTTTGGAGAAGTATTTTGAAGCAACTGATCAGAAAAGGGAGCCACGACCGCTCACCCGTTGTGGTTGTAAAGCTATGCTTGAGATCCAACGCAATCCTGACACGGGTGTGTGGTTCGTTAAAAACTTTGTTGATGTGCATAATCATCCGCTTGCTGAGCCTGACCAGGTAGCTTTTCTACGATCACACCGTCGGCTAACCGACCCTCAAAAAGCTGATGCGGTGGAATACGGACTTGGCGGCCTTCGTACGTGCCAAATCATGGAAGTGATGGAGCGGCATCATGGTGGCTATGACAAGGTTGGGTTCGTTTCTCGGGACCTGTATAATTTCTTCGCCAAGTACAAGAAGAAAAGAATCTTAGGTAGCGATGCTGAATTTGTGCTCAACCATATGAGAGCACAGGTAGAACGAGATGCTGAGTTTTTCTTCCAATACAGTAAAGATGCCGAAAGTCGTCTTCAGAATATATTCTGGGCAGATTCCCAATCTCAGATTGACTATGAAGCATTCGGTGATGTTGTTGTGTTTGACAGCACATATCGGGTGAACCGCTATAATCTACCTTTTGTTCCATTTATTGGAGTGAATCATCATCGTAGCACAGTTGTTTTCGGGTGTGGTATTGTTTCCGATGAGACCGTCTCGTCATATGAGTGGCTACTTCAGATATTTTTGGAGGGGATGAGGCAAAGTCACCCAAAGTCTGTGATCACAGATGGAGACGCTGCAATGAGAAAAGCTATTAGGAAGGTTATGCCAGAGACAGACCATCGGTTGTGCAGTTGGCACATTGAGCAGAACATGGTACGTCACCTGCGAAATCCAATGCTTGGTGACTTCAGAAAACTCATCTACCATCCAATGGGAATATTTGAGTTTGAGAAATCTTGGGCTGAGTTCAAGACAAGGTATGAGGTCACAGGACAGAACGCATGGCTTTCCAAGATGTACAAACTTAGAAAGAGGTGGTCCGCGGCTTATACCAATGGAAGATATTTTTTAGGCATGCAGAGCAACCAGCGTAGTGAGAGCCTGAACTCTAGGCTCCATAAGCATCTAGACCGCAAAATGTCGCTGGTTGATTTGGTGGAGCACACTGAGCACTGCATGTCGCGTATTCGGAGGAATGAGGCTGAGTTGGATGCAAAAGCATCACAGTCAATCCCTTTCACAAAAATAAGTGCTCACCCATTAGAGAAAAGTGCGGCACGTATTTACACACCAAAGATGTTCAAGAAGGTACGAGAGAGTATTTGTAAATCATGTGCATGGGAGATTGAAGAGACGAGAGAGGAAGACGGTTTGGTCAGGTATGTAGTTCTGTTAAAAGATGGAGCACAGTATAGGTTCGTTGTGCAGTGTGTCTTGGAAGGGTCATCGGTGAATGCTGTCAGCTGCCATTGCCGCAAGTTGCAGTGCGAAGGCATCCCATGTGCACACATATTTGCTGTTTTGAATTTGTTGGGTTTGGACACCATTCCTCGATGTTGTGTTACGATGAGGTGGACAATGCAAGCCAAGGCTGCATTCATGTCAGAAAGGAACGCCAATACGCATGTGTGGTCCGAACAGATGGGTCGGTACCGCGAACTGCGCAACAAGGCTAGTGTTGCTCTATTCGAAGCTTCAAAGAGCGTGGAGCATTCACAGAAGGTGATGGATTTGCTACAGAGCATTATGGATGACCCCAAGGGGAATGATGAGAACATGGGGGCAACATCATTTGGTCCTTTGCCCGCCCATTATTCTGCCTCTAGCTATGCCTTCGGTGACAAAGTCCTTGATCCCAAGCAGATTGTTACAAAAGGTGCTCCATCTAAGAAGAGGATGAAGTCATTCCATGAGAGATTGAGCCAATCCCATATGGCCAAGAAGAGAAAGAGAGCTTGCAGCGAATGTGGCGAACACACGCACGACAGACGCACTTGTCCCAAACTAAAGTAATTATTTATGTCATGTTGTTATTTTGTACGACATTAGATCCTTTGGTATCAGCCTTATTTTTGTTTCCTTTTGATTATGCAGTTGAAGCTCGAAGGAAAAAAAAGCATGTGCTTCTGTTTGAAATAAAGGTACATATCGCCGCAACATGCTTATTAACCATCTAGTTTCTTACGTTATAGGGAATGCAATATAGCTTTCAACATATTTAGCTGTTGTTGCTTATGTTTATCTTTTTGTTAGCTCTAGAAACTGAGATTAGCATTTTCACAGATTACCAAGAATGAAGATTTGGAGGAGCTTAGGAACTTGGCCTCAAGGGTCTGTGATGTCTGAACTCTGAAACTAAAGAAGCTGAAGCAATAATTTACTGTTTAGTATGGATAATCTGGAATCCTGTAACAGAAGTTATGCTTGTGTGTCTGCAATTGATTGTTAGTGTCTATAATTCATCTGGTATTTAACAATTTATTGTTGTCGGTATATATGCTCGTGTTGTTCTTCAGCTTGTGAGATACACTTCTGTTGATTTAGCAACTAAAAATCTCTGGATGTTATACTACTTGCGAACCTTAGTTAGAGCAGTTGGTAGATGGCCAACGCTGTGAACCTTTAGGTCGTGGGTTCAAACCCCGCTGTCTGCGGTCACTTTTTGATTTTTTTCATTATTTGATGCCTGGCTACTTAAGTACTATACCTGGTTTGCTAGGCACAACTTGTCTCTAGCTTAGTTGGTAAATTACCACGGTTGTTAACCCACAGGTTGTGGGTTCAAACCCCCATAGTCCCTTTTTTGTTTTTTTAATTGATGGATTGCTAACTGTAACTACAAATGTACCTAATGGTTGCACGATTATTAGATTTTTATTATAATTAATGGATAGCTAGAAGATGGAATGACGCAATATCTATGCGGTTTGTTAGTTCATCCGATCTTGCTAGCAGAGGGCATTGGGACCGAACAGGACGGACAACTCCTGTAGATAATAGTCTAACCATACCAAGCGGATGGATGCGAGTGCGACCAGATAACGAGGGTACATGGCATGACCAGACGGTTGTTATAGAATTATTTTATGCCAGCTGGTACTAATTTAGATGAAATCAAAGAATAATTCTTTGCTTTGTTAGTTCATCCGATATTGACGTCAGATGGCATGTGCACCGATCGACTCCAATAGATGATGGTGAGACCGGATCGAGTGCTAATGTGCTATACAATTATTTCATTTGTTACTTCATCCGATATTGATTTGTTACAATTATTTGATTTGAGGTCCTAGCTTCGAGTCCCACGTTGGTACGTAAGTTGATAATTGTGTGAAATAAATAACTATCCAGCTCGATCATTTTTTAATATATACAGATACCATATATTTGAGTATGTCACGATGTTAGGTTGTGCAAAAAATATTGTGGTTGGTGATGGTGATGGTCACGGTGACCCTACCTAATTAAATTTGCAAATGTGGGGAATCACAGGATGGCTTAATGTTAGGACAAATGATTGTGCTACCAAGCAACCCAGATTCGAATCACATATAGAATCAGATTTGTACACGTTGAGGTACAAAACAGATTTGGCCGCCGCTGAGACGCGTAATTGGTATGACCTCTTGGGTTACGCTAGTGTTTGGATTTGTTACAATTATTTGATTTGAGTCCCTCGTTGGTACGTTTCGGAGAACATGATCACTGTACGTATCACGATTAGATCTGGAATTACAATTAACGGACAACAAAGCGTTCCAATTAAGATTAGAATTCGAGTTATAATCAACAAACAAGTCGCTGGCCTTCTCACCAATGCATATATATACAGGCGAGGAAGTCGCATATGTCCACACGAAAAGCAAGTCGTTGGCATATGTCACACGAAGCAGCGGCGTGTGAGTAGATCCATCTGCACGTCGACTTTGTCCCCCGGCCACCATCATCCAAAGCTAGTTCTGACTCCACATCCATGCAGTCCGGCTACCACCCTCAACCACGTGCCAAATTAACCAAGCAAAGATCGTCAGAACCCACAGCAATGAACAACACACCTGGAACAATGGAGGAGCAAATTCATGAGCCCTGCACTCCTGCACTCCCTAAAACAGCATCAACGGCACATACATCAGCACGAGCTACGTCTAAGGTACAGTAATTTACACTTCAACAAAAGTAATTTATACTTCTCAGAAAACTGAATATGAAAGGCACATCTATGAAACTGAGTAGCTGAATACACCTTCTTACTTGGTTTTGAATTACTTGAGAGGCCGTTCTGTATCGGTCACGTATAAGCCTCCCAGGTTCTCCTGCAACATGAGCAGAAAAACACCTGATCAACTAACAAAAACCTATACATTCTCAGATCATGCAACTGTGATAATTATCATAGCTGCAAAGAGTAAGCAATCACTATTTTGTCTATGGATTTAGATCTGGCAGAGCATAATAGCAAACAACTTTTGGAGGGAATATAGGAACTGATATTTCCTTTCATAACTAATCCAAGCAGATCTTTCATCCAGCAACCTGGAATTGAACAAATCTGAACAGTAGTGATACTTATCCACCAAAGAACAAAATGTGTGACATCTATCCCCATTAGTCGAAGGCTTGAAGCAAATATAAGATAACTTTTATATGTTCAGAACAGTACACGTAAGTCACTGACAACTTCCATGGCCTGGAAATGATGCCAAATATTTCTGGCATAGAGATTATACATTCCATTATAAAGGAAAACAAGACCTGAAAAAACTATGTAAAGGTTTGGAATAAGATTTATATGATAATATGAACGGAAAAGGCCAAAATGTGTGGCACCTCGACTGCAATCTAGGAAACATACGGCACAGTAAATAAAGCATGTAAATGTAAACATATAAAATTCAAGTGTTTCTTGACCTGCTCTTTCAGATTCTAGTTCTCCAGCAGACATAATAACAGGCTCAACACCCATTGCTTTAAATTCAAATAGAAAAACACTTTTTGAAAAATGTTGAGATTGTAATACCTGATTATCAGAATGCTTGCAAACTTCCTTATATATTAAATTGCTTACCAACTTTATCCTGTAACACAACGAATCTGTAGTGTCAAATCTTTGTCAATCAGATACTAAGAAGAACACAATAGTACTAACAATTGTGCTTGCACTGCCAAAAGGTTCCAGAAGTAAGCACCTATGATAGAGCAACTTTTCATGATAAATGGCAAACAGCCTCAGTTTTTGTTTTTGAAGCTGGAGTTTGTACCTTTTCGAACTGACATTGTCACGCAATTTTGATATTTCCTTCCAAGCACTGTGCAGGGTTTCCTGAAGAAATAGTGAGATAGGAAACATTAGTTCACAAAACATATTGAGCCTTTTCTGATTCTCTTACACAGAAGCATATAACTTGCTACAATATAAGAAGTTTGGGAAATCGATAAATTAGTTTCAAACACAGCTGCACAAATCGATAAACTGTGTCGTTTTGTTCCATAATTGTTTTTAAGTAGCACATCCTCTAACAAATTAGTTTAATTTACAGGAAACAATGGCATGTTGTCAAACAGCAATGTTTGATCTTATCAGTTTGTTGGCTCCAAATCAGCAGAAAGCAATCGAAGAAGTGGGACTTGGAGGTTTGCTCAAGTTAGGACAAGTTCAAATCCGACGCCAGACCTGCAAGAAATTGGCTGATTCTTATGATGTAGACATAAATGCTTTTAACATTGGAGGATCCAGGCTACAAATCACCTTACAAGATGTTGATTATCTCTTAGGAGTATCGTCGGAAGGAGAGGTCCCAAACATTAGAAAAAAGGCATCAAATGAGATCGCCTTTGCATCACAACTCTTCCAAGCATACAAAGACGACAACGGCAAAATTTCTTTCAGTGGCCTAGTCCAACAAATTAAAAAGAGCAACGGATCTCATGATGAACATTTCATCAGAAGATTTGTGTTGTGTACAATTTGTCGTCTACTATGCCCTACAACAAAGACTAATGTGAGCGCGGACTATTTAAACCTCATGTTAGATGTAAAAGACCTCAATAATGTCAATTGGGCAAGGCTAACATTGGATCACCTCATACAAAGTATAGTACAGTACAAGACGAAACAACAAGTAAACCTTGTGGGCAATCTGGCTCTCCTACAGGTAAGACCCCGTGACTACTTATGTATGCACCAAGTACAAATACATAGCGTCACTTGCTAGAACTAGCATTAATATGTTGTAATGCAGGTTTGGTACTGGGAAAAGTTCTATGTGAACGAAGCAAAACATGGGATAAACATAGATTACACTGGCCGTGAAAGACCATTAATTCAGTATTGGGATGAGGAGAAAGCAAAAAAAAAGAGAAAGCTAAGTTCGGAGAAGGGACGGTATACAAATTCTTTGCGAAATGCTCATGCAAATTAGATTTAAGTTGCTATCTTTGAAGGCACGAACTAACCATAAATGTTATATTCTTTATCAGATTATTAAGGAAATCAAGAGTGATATAGAATATATATTGCACAGAACAACCCGTCTCAGCTCAAGTGATGATGTAGGCACATGTTAAAAACCACATTATGAATAATTATTTCTTCTCTTTGCACATTACATGTTATTCTGACTCATTTACATCCTATTATGTAGGCCCTTAGCATTCTTAAACAAGTTCTCCTGAATCAGCACGTTATAGAATGTAAGCTTGACAGGCAACATTATATCATCAAAAATAAGTTCTACAAGCCACTGCAAGATTCTATATATGACATGGAGCACAATATGAAACAATTACTAAAAACACAACATCGTATGCAGATCGCTTTTGAGGTATGTTCTTCACATATGTTTGAAGATTAATATATTAAAGATTGTTGTGTGGCTTCACCTATTTTTCATACAGGATAAGGGGTACATTTTCCCCACCATATCGGAGGAAGAGGTTGAGGTAAATCAAATACGTACTAGTTAAGTAATTCTAGATTTGTAACTTATATATTACATTGCGATTCTCCTTGTCCTATGTTGTAGAGGTCGTACTGTCAAAAGGGAGACAAGTGTGCTGCACATATGCCACCTACCCAACAAGAGGTACATGGCGATGACGCAAACAAGACATCTAGTGAAGAGGAAACGAATACAATTACCAAGCGGGTTCGAGGACCGTCAGGGAGGGTATCTAAATCATCCTTCAGCAAGAAAGATCCATATATCTACTATGATCACGAACGGAGACAACGTCGTAAAAAAAAGGAGGAAGATGGTATTTCCTATCAAATGTTGCCCGTATCTTGCTATGTATCATTGCATTTCCAATTACTTCTAAATGTTTCACCACTTACAAAACACAGTAGGTACGATTGCCACAATTGCTTGGATAAACAGACAAAGAGCTTCCAAGGTTTTGGTCCACATAGATGATCTGACCATTACAAAACAAACCCTAGAATGCCTAACAGTAAGTTATGAAACCGATGGGTCACACAAATACTTGCATTGCACGGTAAGTTTTATAACTAAATTTGTTAGTTATGGATTACGATATAATCTAAGCTTTACTTTTTTAATTGCAATGCTAGATCATTGACGCATCAATTTATTATCAACGGTATTCTAACCCCTTTGACACAAGGGATGGCAGAAAGGTCTTCATCGAGCAGACATGTTATGTGCAAACATTGGCTAGAGATGGCCAATATTACGCTTCGTCTATGGATGATATTGAAAAAGAACATAATAAAAAGAAGGCAGTTACATATCTAAAGCACGACATGGTAAAATATATTACCTACTTAATTTTTTTCTTAAAACATTTATTTCATATAGTTTTATGTCAACCTTCATGCAGATCTTCCTACCCCTAAACCGGGGTCTACATTGGTACCTAGGAGTGTTGAACGCCCCATCAAGACAAATTCAAATCATCGACTCATTGGCTTCGTACGGTAAAGAGCCACATATGCAACTAACATACTCGGTGAGCTTATCATTTTGTACTACCCTTCAGTTAACATTCTTACTTTGTACATTCTATTCATTAGTTAAATGAACACTTCACAGCTCAAAGGAATAGAGTCATATATAGAGATGGCAAAAACAACTATAGAGCTACCGAAAACTAGTTGGCCAGACTTCAAAGTGACGTCTTGGGATATCAAGACTATAGCAGGCGTACCAAGGCAAAAGGACTCGTATGTTACATCCATCAACAAAAACTTATTTTGCCACCTCGAGAATGCTGTACTAATATATTACAATCCATGCAGTTCCTCATGCGGCCTTTTCATGCTAAAGTTCATACAACTATGGATGGGATCTAAATTGTTGAAAATGTTTACGCAGGTGCACATATTTTAACTTTCATTTCTACACGTACTGTAAATCTCCTTGTAGATTATTTTCTAACTGCTTGTCTCTACCTATGCAGCGTGATGTTGATGTGTTTAGGAGGGAATTGGCATGTCAGCTGCTCAACTATGTTAACAACAAGATCAACACACACGATAGTTCGGAGGCATCGCGTGATGGCCAAGTGTCCGACAACAATCATCCAATTATGAAAGAATAATTTTCCCTAAATCATAGTTCTGAATTATAGATAGGCCTTACGGCAATTAAACTATGTGTCCAAAAGATTGTGTTACATGAACCGTGTTTTCCGTTAAGCCATAAAATTAGTAGGTCACGTACTATTTATCCTATCTATGCAACACGAGCTGTTAGACTTCAGAACCGCTTATCATTCAGATTTAACATGTCACCTTATGTTTAAGACCATTTTCAATTCACTGCAAATTGACCGTACTCAAATATAACACAGATTATACTATTTATCCTATCTATGCAAGAGGAGGAGTTAAGACTCCAGATAATTTTTAATCTGTGCATCTTATCATTCACAATTGCATCAGCTTCATATTCTTTCAGAAAATAAAAAGTATCAATTCTTAATCATACTACCTTCAGAATTACACTGATCATGCTAAATACCTGGAAAAGACAACAAAAATTATCGCACACAAAGGAGAAATCACTAAATTCAAGATGTAGAGGAGCTGATGTAACTGCTTCCGTGTCCAAACTACAAGCACTAAATTCTTAATGATGTAGTTTATCAGATTGTCCTAATACGCTACACCTCTGTGTTCACTCTTCCCTCCCCATCTAAATCAACCAAAATGTATCAGTGAACAACCAAAGAACTAGCTCAGGTAGATGCTAGAGGTAGACTCAGATTTTGTGTACCTGCGAAGATCCTACACCATGAGATGGAAAACCTATATGCATCGAAATTCAGGCTTTTCATGAGATCAACATCTTCCTATACTAGCATAAGGACACAAAAATATTAGTGTGACAGAACCCATCCTTTCCTCAATAGAACTTTTTACAAAAACTGCTTTGTGATTTTCCAAAAGCTTAGATGCTAAAGCAGTTTGATGCAGTAAGTTTAGCTATGTCAAATTAAGGCCAAATCTGAGCATGTTTTGCTCACACCCAAACACATATAAACACAAGCAACGGTTTCCAGATTTGAGTTCACGTGGGCAGTTGGAATCCTTAAAATGTATTGCATACCGGGCGTGTGAACGAAGGGGTCCCAGATGGACGGGCCGCGGCCGTTAGACGCCGCCATGCCCTCAACTTGGAACGTCGACCCCTCGGCGCGCTCGCGAAGCCGGTCAGGAGCCGTCGCCGCCGCCGCCATCGCCGTTGTCGCCATTCTCCACGGCAACCGGACGAGCGGGGGCATGGCAGCCGGACGCGCGGGGGCTGACCCAGGCGTGTGCGGGCGGGGCTGGAGGCGCGGCCGACCGGCCGGCCAACGCGGGCGAGACGCGGGCTGGGCGCGGGCGGACGAGGCGGCCGCGGGCGGCTGCCGGACCAGGCGCGCGCGGGCGAGGCGAGGGCGGGGCGCGGGCGGCCGCCGGACTAGGCGCGCGCGGGCGGGCGCGGGCGGACGAGGCGGCCGCGGGCGGCCGCCGGACTAGGCGCGCGCGGGCGGGCGCGGGCGGACGAGGCGGCCGCGGGCGGCCGGCGGACGTGCGCGCGGGCCGGAGGAGGACGCCCACGACGGGGGAGCACGGGCGTTGGGGTGAAAGAAAAAAAATGAAATGAGATTGGGGATTAGGGTTAGGGTTTGAGTGAAAATATATTGTTTAAATATTTATTTAATAAAAAAGAGAGTTATTTTTAGAATTTCAATTTTAACCCTAATATCAGGGTACTCCTTCATTTTTTAAAGTCTTTAGAGGTGGTACTCCTTAACTGTAGTGTTGGAGTACCAGATAATATGAGCCATTAGATTTGAACAAATGAATGATCCATATTCATTTCAGGGTCCTGTAAAAGAGCTCTCAGTGTGGAGCTTCAACTACTGACTGCCTTGGTTGAGCTGGACTTTTGTGATGCTGGTCATCGATTGAACCAATTGTGGCCGAACATATTACATATAGCTGCGTAGATCAGACAGCACAGGCATTGGGCTCCCCGCCAAGAATGATTTGATGAGAGTAAGAGCCTGTTTGGGCCGATGGAGAGGAACCTCATGACCCGCACCCCTCACAGTCACGAACGTGAGACCCTTGTACCCTTGGCTCCAGCCACCAACCTGTTTAAACACAGAAGAATTCAGAAACTAGGAACAGAATGAGGATGGGTATCCCAAATAACTAAATATATTGGAACAAGTAACAAAAAATAAAGGAGAATACAAAACGTTGCATTATGAAAGCCAATGAAATATAACCTATCCCAGTTGAAAAGGGAAACACTACGAGTAGTATGGTCCATGTACATATGCACGATGGCCTTAGAAAGTTAGAAACCACAATGAATGCATATCACGCCTGCAATAGCGCACGGGTATCACATATGAAGTGCGAGACTTTCTCTCCTTGCAATATAATACGTGGCTAGACCATTAGGACAGAGGTTTCCACATAGACACATACCCCAGGCCAAAATATAAATGGTCTGAGGCTGAACAAATTATGCACAAAAGAAACCACAAAGCTTCAAGCTATTGAACATTCATATGGAATCATAGGCGTTTTGATCAAGAAGAAACCTCTACCTCGCCATCATCGTCATACCAAGCATGCCAAGGAGTCACTGTAGGAAGCTTGAGGGCATCAATGCTGTATCTAGTTGATGTTACTGGAATCACTGAATCTGTGTCTCCACTGGACGTAAAGAGAAGATCAAAACAAAAGATACTTATATGTATATCCATCATCTATACAAGACATTCTCGCATGATGTTTAAAATACAAAGAAGGGGAAAAGTAGCTCCTTAAAGGAAGTGTTATCTCTTTGTTGAAGAATAACAGACAAAAAAGGTTGCAGAATAACACAGACAGAAAAGCACATAACCATTTGGTGTTGTCAGCATCTTATGTGGTAGGTCACAAGCACACAACCACGTTAAATGGAAAAAGAGACTGACAAAAAATTTGACGCCGAACTAGGTTGTACCTAGGTATAAATATAAAATCATGATAGGTTTATCTTCTATACCAACTTTTCTGCAGTCACAGCATGTTAACTGAGTTTGAAAAGAAACTAACTGAATCCTAAAGTTCTGGCATACAGCATAATTTATTAGTAGAGCTATCTTTGAGTGCCCAAGTGGGCAAAAACTTCAGAGCTAGGAATAACCTGAACATCCATATACGAAGCCCATATTGTATAAGTTCATGATAGATATGCAGTACAGATCTTTCGCAGTCCCTCCAATTAGTGTTAACAACACCACTGCAAAGAATGTTAGTAGTACAAACATGTTAAAAGAGGAGACAAGAACGAGAAACATGTTCACTGATCTGCTTATCAGCATTACATGTCATTGATTCAATTACTACGAAATAAGCTCTACAATGAAATAAATACTGCAAAGCATGAACATAACAATATAATTCTAAAAGGTATAATCATAAATGTCTTAGGATAGCAATTCAGCGAACAACCCTATGTCATGGGGCGGGGAATCAAATTTAATTACAGATAATATGAGTAAGATGTGAAGAGACACGAGCCTCCCCAGAAATTTATGATAGCCGAACAACCCTACGTCATAAGAATGCAAAACAAGAATGCTGAATTGCTGATTAACTCTTAATCAGAATTCAAGAGTGTCAGTAAGATAATATCAATTCAATGTCTAAAAACCTAATCACAAGATTACCTGCAGGTCTCCCATTTAGATTTGCCAATGACCGGATTAACGTGAAGTGCCTTTTGCACCTCAGCCAGATTGAAGTATACAAGTGAATGCTTTTCAGTGCATGGATCATACTGCTCTCCCATTTTTCCAACAGACTATCAAGACAAATCATGATACAAATCAGATGCACAGAAAAATATGTGAATTCATTAAGTATAAGTGTTCTAATTTTATGAGCAATAAGTGTGCTTTTGTACATGATATGAAACATGGTATGGAGTTATATGGACAATTCAGATCAAAACAATTTTCACTACTTAGTTCATACAAGCCAATTTCCGAACCAAAGTGCAGAAGTCTAAGATTTTTTAGAAAAAATAAAGAAAAGTATGGTGCACAAAACTATACTTTTCAATTTTCTCTTTGGAGAAAACAGTGGATTCCTGTGACTCCCCTAGTCACTTAGCAACATCTCAGATAGGAAAGCATGGTTGACTCAATCATATAACAATTAAAAATATCAGGTAAACATTAAACTGCCGGAACTTGAAATTCTCTTGCATGACTTGAATTGCAGGAACTTGAAAACTTACACGTAGCCTTTTCATCAGTTTGTTCCTTGAGGAGGCAAACGATGCATGACAAGTAGGTGTGAAGATGCTATATGAATCAATGTTCCCAGCTTCAGTGCTAGCAATGTCAAGAATCTTATCACACTGTGGGGATGTATGCACAAAGGACTCAAAGTCACAGAAAATGTTCAGTAGCTTGTATGTTTGATCAGAAATCAAGCCGGTGGTCCACATGTATTGAAATATTCCATAGTGGTCATGGAAATCATCAGTCAGAGCATTTCCTACCTGTAAGAAATGACATTAGATACAAAGAAAGAGACGGGTAAATATTATGGTTCCTAGACAGCATCAACAAATGTATCATAGTTCAAAGCTCATAACCTATATGTACACAGAACTTTAGGTATACCTGTGGGCTATCTGATTGCCACCCCTATATATTTTATAACTCAACCAATGAAATGATAGTAAGATATAAAAGCATAAACAAATTAATCAAGTTGAACAGCAAGCTACCAAGTAATCTCCACTAATTAACTAGGAAGGCAAACGGGAAACTTAGCAATTAGTATACCATCATTCAAATGGATGCTGGATGCAACATACAAAGACAAGTCCATCATTGCATAAGACAAAATACAAGCTTCCTCGACCACCAAACATACGTACTAGATGCATTTCCTTTGTAAATTAGAAATAACTAATAAGTTCAGATTTCTTGTGAGGAAGACGTATAACTTGAGGGACAACAAAATTGCAAAGCAAACTACTACTATGAGAATATTAAAATGAGGGTAGCTATTCAATTTGGGCCTAAATCAAAACATACATCTTGATAGTTCTGTCCTAAACAATCAAAATACATGATGAAATTCGATAATTAAAATGCAGGGTACCAAAGGCATACCATATAACCCTTTAGATTGATTGATTTGTCTCCAGTTGCCTCATGGTGCTTCTTTATGGCTTGAGCCAACTGAGGAACATAGTGACCTAACCAAACCGGAGTTATCTATGAGTTTCAGAAATTTTCAACAAAAGAAAAGGAATTAAGAAGCAGTTGACGATATAGAAGAAAAAAAAAGCCTTTAAAGATTCTACGAACCAGCATAACTCTCTCCAGTTAAATAAAATTCACGCTCCTTGTACTGAGGAAATCGTTCAAGCCACTTTGTTAGGAAGACCAATGAATCTTTGGCTACAATGTATTGAGAATACCAGTGAGCAAACTCTAACAATAATATAGCATTATTTTTGGAGGACATGAATTTCATGCAAAGCAAATGACAGAAAGAGTGAAAGGGATGGCAGTACCAGTCCTCTCATCCCCATTGCTTAAAATATCGCCAGAGGTGTTTGAATATGAATAACCAACACCAACCGGTGAATCAAGGAACAAGATATTTGCAACTGCAAATGTTAAGAAATTGTTAAAAATATCTATCTTCCAAACCAAGCTGGAGTGCAATAAACAGCAAGAACTAAGAAGTTTAGCAAAAGAAAATGAGTACTAATATGAGACAAGAAAGGTTTGTAAGACTGAAAATTAAAGCTATAGTCCACTACATGTATAAGTAACAATTCAAGGAATCCAATTCATGAAATAGAAATACTACTAAAAAGGTAGGCAAGCAGTTGACTTTTGTGCACTCAATGGTGAAGGTAAGCATCTAAATGCAAATTGTACAAGGTACTTGTTTTGCACAAGTGAGGTACATTCAAGCTTGTCAAATCAGATCTGGAACTTGCCATCCAACATTGGACAAGGTTCCAAGCCTATTGTAGCATTACTAAGCTATTGTTAGAGTTGATTAGTTTAAGAACTTCTGGTAAAATATTTAGTAAGAGTCTTTGTTCCCAATAGATGAGGTGGAACGAAAGGTTTGTCTTTTGAGAGAAAAGGCTTAGCTATTTACTGCAAACATCTTCCATTCGTGGAAACTACAAATAGATAGTTGGAATAAGAAGGTAGCAGCATATAAAAAAGTTGAATTAATGAAAGTAGTGGTATCCATCACGAATTGAATTTTCTTCTGTTGAATGCTACCTTGGTTCCAAGAGTAAGGATTCATATGTACACCCTTTCCATCTGCATTAACATGGAAAGGCCCCACTTCTTCCCCAAGTCCAAAAGCAATTGATGAGCAACCAGGCCCTGGAAAATGAAATGCAGTAAATTCACCATTATACTCTCAATCCATTCATACTATTGTTATAAAATGAACTTTGATAAAAGGAGAAGTTAATACCCCAGATAGATTTATCAATACCCCAACAGAAATATTTCAGACTCACTACCAAGGACTTGCCTAAAAAAGAAAGCTGGTCTGGTCATCTCAAAAGTACCGCTGAAGTTAGTTAGCTAACATAAACTAGGATAAGGTGAGTGGAGTAGAGAATATGTGGGTTTATTTATATTTTAATAAATAGTGCTAAAGCTAATTTAGTGAGATTTACTTTTGATTCTTGAAGCCAAGAAAATCATAAGAATTAATTCATACAAAATATTTGCTGGACTTACAGTTGATAGCCATCCAGCTGAAAAGAATCTACAAAATTATAAGAAAACGTATTTTTTTACCCTGAGCTCTGGCAAATCAACCTTGAACTCCAAAACTGTTTGAATTACAACCTCAAACTATAGAAACAGTCCACTTTTCACCCTTGGGTGGTTTTGCAAGTGGTTTTGGGTCATGTGTATGTCACGTGTCCGCCACATCACTGCACTGTCATGGACAAACAACACTACAAGAACAAATAGTCTAGAACAAACTCCACCATTAATTCGGATAAAAAAAACTTCCGCAATAAATGCTAGAAATGGACGGAAAATCAGTAGAAACAGATAAAAGAATGGAATTTGATGACATGGCAGCAACGTGGCAGTGATGTGGCGGACACATGGCATCCACGTGATCCAAAACCACTTGCAAAAACACCCAATGGTGAAAAGTGAACTGTCTTAATAGTTCGAGGTTGAATTCAAACGGTTTTAGAGTTCAGGGTTGAAAAATAACTTTCACTAGAGTTCAGGGTTGAAAAGTGGACTTTTTTCAAATTATAAACACTAGCAAATTATAAACCAGTCTTACAGTTGATCTATAGAAAAAGGTCATGTCCATTTGCATAATGTAATACCAGTGACTAGAAAACATTCAAAGTTTCCACTTCAGCATGAGTAAATGGGGAGTAAGTTTGGTTCTGGGATACTCAACACGTGCTTCACAAATTAACACAATCACGATTCATTACCATCGCACAACTGCGATAGTGGATACATTAACAAAATGTCAGAATTAGCTAAAACCATAAGCCAGCAGTAAATTGACAGTATGTACCAATTTTCCGACTGAAGTAGGGCCCCATAGGCCGTGACAACAGCTGGCACAGACAGAGTTGAGCTAGAAGCATGAAGGTCAAGCATGACCAGAAAGGGGGAATAGGCAGGCAAATAGCAGCCACAAGCAGACAAGCAAACAGAATGTGGCAAATTAGCAAGTAGGCTCAAGCAGGAGGTTCTCTCCCTCTCTATCTTTTAATTGCACCTGTGTACCACAGATTCCTAGTCAAATTTGAGAGCTTTTCTTTCAATGGACAAGTTTAGGAGGTCATCTTCTAGATTACACATTTCAAGATGTGCTAGCCCCCAAGCCAATTACCCAAATACAATTTCTAGAAATCTAGCTACTCAGTAAAGCAATAACACAGAAAATTGTGCAGTGACCAGACACAAAACCTAGTTGATCACAGACAAACCTTTCTGACAACAATTTCATATTTTGGCATGGCAACCGTCCTAAAACCACCCATCTTGCCACCAAGAAACTGAAGTCCTTAGATCATCCCAGTTCCCAAAGTAACGCATCCATCCAATACTCCAAATCTTAGACCCAGATAAAGAACTACATATCACGATGGTCGACTCCTAAATTTGCCATCAATCAACACTAACGCACCAAAAATCCGGGTTTTAATCCAATCCACCACATATCCACAATGGTAGTACTAGTAGTAACTTCACCCCTAAAAACCCGACGGATTATAAGACCAAATCACAAAGCGCGGCCGGCCGCCGTACTACCTCCGTTGAGCCAGAGCACGAGAGGCTTGGACGCCGGGTCGTGCGCGGCCTCGAAGAGCCAGTAGAAGAGCGCGGCGCCGCGCTCCTCGCTAACGGTGACGTATCCCGCGTAGTGCGCGAAGCTCGCGTTGAAGCCCTGCCCCGGCACGCGCGGCACCCGGTCCTGCTCCTGCTCCCCACGCCACGACCGCGCGCCGCCGGCCGCCGCGGCGGAGATGGCCGCGAGGAGGAGCAGGACGGCGGCGAGGGGCCGGGAGGCGCCCGACATCGCGGATCCTCTGCGGCGGCGGCTCCGAAGCAGAGGGCCGGAGGTGGTAGTATGGCGCGACGGTCGCACGGCACGGCGACTGGGGGTGTGTGGTTGTCCTTGCTGAAGGATTAGAGCAGTGGTTAAAGAGTGGCGAGTGGTGTGGTGCGTTGTTTCGGTTGCGTTTGCGTGCAGTGCACTGGTGCTGTGCGCGCCGTAGCAAGGAAAGCGAAGGAAAATCTGACGCAAAGAGGAATACGACTACGAGTATTCCTCCAGTAGAAAAGTACATAGACATGTCAGGTATACAGTACTCTCCTCTCAACAAAAAGTGGAGTGTACTGATACTCGCCTACGGCCCAGTAAAATATTGGGCCTACTTGGGCCTCCACAAGACCCAATGAGAAGTTGGAACGCACCGAAGCGGTCCAAATTCCAATTCCGCAAACAGATCTCAATTTTCGCTAAGCTAAAAAAAATCCACTTTTCAACTCTAAGCTATTGGCAAAAATACAATTTTAACCCCTTGTTGAGTAACAATAGCAATTTTAACCTCCTCTAAAATATAAAATCAAATTTAACCCTACAAAGCAACAGATAGACGACACATGGCATATGTCACGAGTCCAATTTGCGATGGAAACATATTGCTGGTCCCACCCACGACAGCCGCACGACAGGTCACGGGCCGGGTGACCGACGTGCTGTCACAGGTCCAACCTGCTACAGGTGCCACGTGTTGCATGTTTATTGTTACGTGGGGTCAAATTTGACTTTGTATCTTTGAGAGGGCTAAAATTACTATTGTCAGTCGGCAGGGGGCTAAAATTGCCTTTTTGTCTAAGCTATTATCTCGGCTATATTCCCCTCTAAACTATTTTTTGGCTCATGTAAACCTCTAAATTATTAAGTTAAGACCACCTTATCCCCTATTAAAAAAGATTTTTGGAAGAAGAAAATCGTATTTAGAACTTTAAAAAATACATATACATAGATTTTGAGGTAAAGTATATATATGTAAACTTTGGTAAGTATGACCAATTACAACCTATAAAATTTTGTTACTGTATAATTTTTTTGCATAGATTATAAACTGTCATTTTTTTAACTAGAATTTACATGTGTATAATTCATCCTGTAACCTACATATATAAAAGAATTCAGATTTTTAAAAATTTGTAGGTGTAATTTTTATTCTTCTAAAGACCTGGTAAAGTACTCTTAATTTAAATAGAACACAATTATAAGTCAGAGAGAAAAGTGATTAACAAAATCTCAATTTTCCCCGTCTTGTTTCGAGCGCACGCAACGCGAACGCGAGCGGGCGCCACTCCACTCCTCGAACCGCTGCCGGCCGCGGCCGCCCACCCACCACCACCACCACCAGCACAACACCCACCGTCGAACAGCGGCTTGCACAGGCGCCCGGTAAGAAGGTCGAGCAGGCAACGAGGATGAGCGGGGCAGCGCTGTGCGCGGCGCTGACGGAGCTGGGGTTCGACGGGGAGGACCCGCTCGACGCAGACGCGCTCGAGTGGCCGTTCCAGTACGAGGAGGCGCGCCCGCTGCTCGCCTGGATCTGCTCCTGCCTCCGCCCCTCCAACGTCCTCTCCCCGTCCCACCTGTCGCAGTGAGTCAATCCCCACACCCAGTGGTTCTCTCTCCAAAACTTCTTTTTTTTCGGTGATTCTCTCTCCAAAACTTCTCGATTTGGTCGTTGCTGCTGCTGAGAACGATTTTGCTGCGGTTTCACTAGAATGCGCTTGTTTGGGTTACGCTTCTACGAGTCGACCTGCAGTTTGATGCTTGGAGGGGTATCCAGATGGAGGAGTCGGTGGTTGCGAGATTCGGGGAGCTGGGGGTGCTAATCTGCACTGGAATTTCTGCGATTTTCTGGGGGAGCTATGGTGCATTAGGGTTCTAGTGATAGGTTTGTGTCGATGTGAGGGGAAGTTTGGGGATTAGTTGGAAATGCCAGTATTTTATGGTGTCTTCGAGGGATTTTGTTACAGTTTTTGCCGCGGTTTGATTAAGTTGCATATATGTATTCAGTATGTGGCGTCTCGGTTCGTTAATTGGTAGCTGCATTTTTTCAGTGCGTGTTCGTTTTGATTGTGGAGGTAGGGGCATGGTGGTCCTCCGAGTGGTAAACACTGGGATTGTATCCATTTGAGGATGGGGAATTGGAGTTTAGGCAAGTGACAGATGCCACAAAGTGTTGGAGCGCCCGCAGTATATCTCAATTATTTTCATGTTTGCTTCTCTCGGCCTAGTGGAAGCAACTAATGCTGTTTTAGAGCTTTACTGATGTTTCTTGTTTTGTTTTTCCCTTGATAATCCCCGACTTCTGCTGAAGTCCACAGTTCAGAACACATGTACGCACAAGCAGTAGTACGATCGAGCTATTCGAGTGTTAGCTCCAGGTCAACATAAATACAAGCCCCTACAACAGCTGGAAACAAAATACACATGCAACATCCAAAAACTTCAAACCTTACTTTCCTCGATTGCCTCCCCCTCGTCTGTTTTTCTGTCCAAACTGGTCGCTTATACGGGGAAGCATTTAAGTTTGCATAACCAAGACACCTACATCAAGAAAAGATAAGATGCCGAAACATGAGTCCCACCTGGGATCCAAGATTTGTAACGTCGCACTCTCTCTCCATCTTATAGGAAACATGAGACATGTATCTTGTGATTGCACTCTGGATTTCTTTGCGACTTCATCCAACCTGCAAAATAATGTTTTGTAGGCTCTCCGTGTTTTGATGATTGCCCTTCTGTAATTGACTTCTGAACCACACAACAGTGCATCAGTGCCTAACTTGTTAGAAAATAACTGACGAAATTTATTAAATATCTGCCTGTCTTTTGCTAAGAAAACATGGGTTTTTATTGTGTCATATTTGTGAAATTGTGGTGCTTCTGAAATTACAATTTTACTTGCACTTGTGTGGTTATTAAGTAGCTGTGGGTTAGCTGAGGCTTGAATCAACTATGCAATTTTTTTAATAATATTTTAATTAGCAAACAAATTTGCACAGGTGAGTTTTTAGCCTTATTCTGCTTCATTTGCTTGAATTATCTGCACATGACTCCATAGGTACGAGCAACTCGTGGAAGAGGGAAGGCTGCTAGAGGTATATCCATCCATTTGGACATTTTTGCTCTGTCTAATTTTAATATTTTAACAATGTTTAAGAATATAGGATGTGTGCCTTTTCTAATTGAACTTGCAAGTGGAGTTCTAAAAGCCAAATGTTTCTGGGACAGTTTATCGAATAAAATATAAAAATACCCCTATATTTTCTTGGAAAGATTAGAAGTTGGTCAGTTCTCAGCAGCTATTGGATAGACATTACACAGCATCTGTGAATTGATCCCCTCCAAGATCCGGAACTCTGCTTGCAAGCTTTCTAATTTAAAACATAATTCAGATTCATGCCAATTTTTGATATTTTCCCCTGAATATTATGTAAGTAAGTTGCTAGCAGTCACATGTAACATTGTCCCTATGCAGCTGCTTTTTTATGCGTTATTAAAATATATTTCTCCATCGGTCAAACCTTAAAACTCTTATAATGCCCTGTATCATTTTCTCAGGGTGAAGATTTGGACTCTGCTTTTGATAGTATTTCAGCCTTTTCAAGCAAGAAAGACAACCAAGAGGCTGTCTTTGAATCAGAAGAAACAATCCTTGATATTCGGTATGCTTGGAACCTCCACTGTTATACACTTTTAGTGAAAGTGTGGCTTCACTGAATTATTTCTGCATTTATATTGCTGTACTTATAGTCATATGCAACACCAAATCCTAGTGGGAACTGGTTCCTGAAAATCCAGGCTGCGACTGGAGTTCCTGAAACCAGCTGTTTGCATTTGTATAGGAAAATGCGACAGATGAATCACCAAACATTATTAAACACAGAAACTTAAAAAGACACAGTAAAAGCAAAATAAAAATGTTGTTTGGGAATATTCTGATATTCGGTGTTATGGGCATGGTTGGGTAAGGCTCCAAGGACCTAGTGTAGCGCACTCGCCCTTGATCAGGTGGCCACGCCGGCTGCCAAGACTCTGATTCCTGATTGAAGGAGAGGCGAAGAGACTGGGAACTTCATTGTCCATTCATTGCTTAATCTCCCTATCTGTTTGCCTCCCTAATACACAAGCAGCATGAGGGACACAACCTTTTAAAGGACTAACCGAAAAACTCAAGCGACTAAGAAATCTTTTATCCCTACCCTAAAGAATAGAGCTAACCAAAATTAATCTGACTAAAAGGGCAATTAATGACCTGTTCCCTAAGCAAACCTCCTATTTGCCTTCCTGATATGGAAGGACCAAGTCGGCTACCTCATGTGCTTCTGTTGCGACTAGGCTGATGGCCAAGACATCCGGTTGTAGCCATATCAACATATTATCTGCTTGAACTTTGGCTTTTGATTTATCATTCCTCTGCTGGGCCAAGTTGCTTTGGAAAGACTAGTTAGGTGCAATTACCAATTGCACAATGAAACAATCTTCTTAGACTCTTATATGCACTTTTATTGACAGAATCCTTCTGTTTTCTGCACTTTTATTAACAGGGTTCTTTCGTTTTCTTGCTTGCAGAGAAGCAAAACTAGCATATAGAGCTGAAGTTTTTGAGTTACAGAAGCAGCTTGCAAGGCAACAAGCACAGTTTGATTTGCTTGCAGGGCAAGCTTCTTCTCTTATTCAAGGCAGAAGGTCGCGTGTATCAGCTATGTCTACAGTTAGCGTGCAACTTATATCGTTAGATGAGATACTTTCTTCCAGAAACATAGAGGTATCCTTTAAAGTTTTCTTTCATGCTGTGACCATATTTTGACTTTTGATTGAATAAATTAGTATCTTACGAACAACAAAACGAAAGGCCTTGTTCTTCTTTCTTGTTATCATTAATCTCAACCATGCTTCTTTTAGCTTGGGTTCAGGTACAAAACTTTATTTTGAAACTGATGGCAGGAGCTCTGCCCATTCAGTAAAGGAAGGAATAGAATGTAAAAGTTACAACACCCATCCCAGGAAGGAATAGAATGTAAAGATTACAACAACCGTCCCAGGTGGAAGCACCGAGATGATAAAACACCCAAAACACACGACGCCTTCAAAACAGACGATGTTTCCATCAAGGCTTTTCCTAGTAACAACATATGTTTTATTAATTGTTATGCCCCATGAAAATCTATCTTTTGTTTGTCACACTATGATTTATCTCATCGTACAATAATAGGTTCACCTTCTTTTATATCGGTATGCCCCTAAACCAAATAATCCCCAGATTACCTGTTGTGGCTTGTGCACATGTGAACTTTATTTGGTTCATATAAATAATTTTGATAATCTTGTGGTGTGGATCTCTATTTTGTTACAATGAATATTCAGAATGTTTTGCAAGAGGTAATTGTTCAATAAGTTTGATCTGATGTTTTTGCTAACCTTCAGATGAATGCAGTTCTTGGAAGAATTGCTGCTACAACCCAGGAGTTGGCACATTATCATTCAGGAGATGGTATGAACTTTACCTAGAGACAATAGGGCATGTGTATTATTTTCATTTTTGTCTCACTTACCCAAACTTGTATATACATCACATTGTATCAAATAGAGTCCTCTCTGTTCATTTAATTTTCATGATATGCAGAGGACAGTATATACTTAGCATATTCAGATTTCCACCCTTACGTTATTGGAGATTTGGCTTGTACAAAGGAGCTAAATCGATGGTTCTCGAAGCAATTTGAGAAGGTAAATTTGTTGTGATTGTCACATTGTTTGCAACGAACTTACTAGCTAACTTGCTCTTTTGTTCCAGATGTTAGAGGTTTGGGCAAGTAAGTCATGTTTGTTCGTTAACTAAACACCTAGAATTTTTTAAATCTCACCTCCCCTATCTCGATGCAAATCCAACAGAGGTAAATGATATGAGATAGCTGAAAAATCTAGTGCTAGACTTTTCTCTGCTAACTCAATATCTGTAGTTCTGTACTCAGTTTTTTTTTGTATTTACTCAGTAATAACTTTTATTTTAGGTGCAAAAATACCACAATCATAAAAATAAAATAAAAACATTGTATATGCCTGGGTAGTTCGGTTTTTGCTCAGTTGTCATTGTTGCATGGGGCTGTTTATGCTGAATAATAAAATGTTTGCTCTTCTTATGCATGGCTTTTGCAACACATGTTGTTGAGGAGACTTACTGTGTTTCTGTTTTCCTTTTATTCAGTCACACGCTAACACTATTCTTCTCATGTGTGTCTCATGCTATCTTGTCAGTGACTATCTGTCAGTAAGAATACTCTGCGATATCATGCCCTTGGCACATTTCAGTGACTTATCTATCACCTTTCCAAACGTCCAGAACCAATGTGTTGTACAATGTGCATCTCTGTTGCGTCAATGCACATCTCCGTTGCATCCACTTTTCAAATTCTGAACTGCTTATTTGTTTCATATTTGTTCTGTTCTGTTATCAGGGACCATTTCGACTTGTTGCTGAGGAAGGAAAATCTAAATGTTCCTGGGTTAGTCTTGATGACATCACAAATTGCTTGCTAAGAGGTAAGAACCTTCTGCAGTAAATGGTTTGTAGTTGATTTCTCACGAAGGCATTAGTTAAACTCCCAAAATGGCCATGGCTCTAACACTGTGACGGCATGATTGTGCTTTGGGATGAACTAATTATAACAGCCACGTTCTTGTATGCAGGAGATTCTGAAAAATCCCATCATCACCAACGTGTGGCCGAGTTGCAACGACTTCGTTCCATGTAGTTATCTTTCACTTGACACCTTGTCTTGATCTTTCTGTTCACATCATCGTAATGGCTAAAGTTTCTTGCAATATTGTTGCATGATACCTTTAATCATGGGACTTATCTGGTGAAAAATGTGTACTTTTCATGTGGATCATTAGATAAGAGATGTGGATCATTAGATAAGAGATGGATGGAGAAGATTTATTAGATTTTGTAGTCTCATGGATGGGAAACTTTCTGAATAACCCGCTCATATGTTGGAGAATTGGTTAACGGAGAGCTCCCACTGCCTCATGATCCACTAAATCTCTTTTATCCATCATTCACCCAATAGTCCACGTAAAAGTTTGCATGCTTGCACTTATACATAGGTTTGCATCCTGTACATCCCCTTCAGGGCTAGTTTGATTTTGCAATGCGGTGTGGCCAAAACTGCTGTGAGAAAGCAGTTGTGGAAAGTCATATTGAAGTTCATCCTATTTTTCTGTGGTAACTACTCCAACATATTCTTCTGTTATTTAGAATGCTACAACCTCTGTTTGCAATGCAATTGCGGTTTAGAAAAAGCAGGTAGCCAAATAAGATAACATTGGAAAGTGTTTCTACTGAACAAGATTATCATGACCGGTAGAAGTGCCAAAAAGAGCCTTAATCATACAATATCAAGAAGTCTAACTAAAAAGCTTCAACTTTCTCCGTTTATGTTGCATTTTTTTATTTGCTTCTGTTCATTGATATATGTATGCCTTAACTTTTGGAATGGTATTATGTGTTCTCCGGTGTTAACCTCTTAGATTTCTAAGTCTCTATCAGCTTTATCATATCATAGCACTTCTTGAATGTAGTCTGGACTTACTCTAATTTGTCAACAGATTTGCTACTAGTGAACGGCAATGGATTGAGGCACAAGTTGAGAATGCTAAACAGCAGGCCATACTCTCAGTTTTAAAATCACAAGTATCATCCGACGAGGCTCACATACATAGGGATATACATTCTCTTAGGTATATGTTGTGTTACTTGTCTTGATGGTGGTTCTATCAGTTTTTCAGCTTTGTTCCTTTTACAGAACTGTGAAAAAAATATCTGAAGCAGAAAAGGCATCTATCTTATCTCAATTACCTCTTATTTCATCTTTCTTTCTTCAGGAGAAAAAGTTCCGAGCTTGCTGGAGAATTCTCGACACTTTCTCAGAAGGTGCAGGCTTTTGTATCTGAGGTATGTGGATAAACAGTCTTATCTTCAGAAATGTATTTTGCTCCCAAGTTACAAAATTACCTCTTAGTGCTCATGAGTCAACTTTAAGTCTGGATTTACTAAACAAAAATTTTAACTCTTTAGTGCTACACTCCTGTGGAACATTGATTTCTTAAGAGCAATAGCACAAATTCAACTGCAGAATGAATAGGTTTGTTTGTTGAATATTTACATGGGTGAAGGAACAAATATTTTTTTAACAGGATCTGATTATGCGTTAGTAAATAGTAAGATGAAGAAAAATTCGATATACTAGGTACAATAGCGCCTAAGGGCCCAAAAATCTCTCGAATAGGAATTCTAGGAGTCGATTCTTTTATCGCATTGGGATGTTTTGAATTCTTGAATAAACCAATTCGAGGCCACATACCCTACCATATTATATTACTTACACTAAAAAATACTAGACAATCTTATTTTTCTACACATAAAGAAATAAAGAAGTCATTGCAATTGCCGGAAATACTAAGCCTACAAAAGGCACGAAAATAGAAGGTAGTCAACTTTATTTGATCGGTGAAATGAGGGAATCCATCAAAATTATTCAACAGGCTATAGAGAAAATTCCTGGAGGACCTTACGAGAATTTAGAAGTCCGACGCTTTAAAAAAGCGAAGAATTCCGAATGGAATGATTTTGAATATCGATTTCTTGGTAAAAAAACCCAGTGTGACAAGTAGTGGTGTTTTTGCAATTTCCCCAAATCCATTTAGTACTGTAAGAGTTGAGTTACTTTTAGTAGGAACTTAAAAATGTATTGCCACTTCCATTTCAAAGATAGGCATGGCGGTATTGTGAAATTTGAAATTCCCTTGGAGTAATTTATGTGCTTATTTGTTAGCTAGAATTTGTTATGGAGGGATTAGCTTGATACTGCTGCGATTAGTTCTTTCAGAGCACCATCTCACCACATTCAAGATACTTATAAAATTTTAGAGGGCATGATGCCAATAAATAATTCTTACTGCAGTGCACCAGTTATGCTTCAGTTCTTGTTTTAGCATATGATTAAATGTTTTATGGCATGAGCCCTGTCTGTTCGATCTATTTACTTGTTCTCCCTTCCAGAACATACCATGCCTTTGTTCAGAACTTGCTCAACTTCAAGGCACATATATTTTGCAAGGTTTGCACAAAGCATTTCTATTTTTTTTTCTGTTTGTGTAAGATTTTGTCTTTTTTTATTAACATTCTTCTAAACAATCAATATTTAGGGGATTATGATTTAAAAGTCATGCGCCAGGAATACTACATTAACCGGCAGAAAACGGTAAGCACATCGTCACAGTTCATTTCTACATCTTTTATGTGTCTCCTGTTTCTGTATTTTCTTCTCGGTGATATCCTCTCTAATGTTATGAAACTAAGATGTGACTTGTGACTTGCCTATTCAGGTGTATGATTTCACTCTCAAGTTGTGTAACATTATATTCCATGTTCTGCTTTTGCTTTTAAATCTCTGGAGGATTTCTAAGGCATTTGCACGAAAGAACCAATGGAGTGGCAGTTGCCCAGCATTTCTGTGCTATCGTTTAGATTTGATTGGTGGTATGAATAGAAAAACTGGTTGATTTGCACCATGTTGGAGTTTTCGATTTGCATGCAGAATGCAGCTTACTGATAAATGAAATGCCAATGTGTTGCGAATATGCACTGATACATTGCCAATCATCTTCACCAGCTGCCTTTTATAGTCATTAGAAACATTGATGTTTACATGTTTGTTGAAATTTGGTCTTGAACAGGCAGCTGTTTTTTCTCATTTGATCGTGTGTCGGCTGGACTTAAGTTTATACTTATATGTCCGTGCGCTTTTCTTCGGATCATCATGTCATTTTATTCATTTTGCAGTTCATCAATCACTTGGTTAATCAGCTTGCTAGACACCAGTTTCTGAAGATTGCCTGCCAACTTGAAAGGAAATACATAGCCTGTGCTTCCTCATTGCTTAGAGTCATAGAATCTGAGTTACAGAGCTACCTATCAGCAGTCAACACCCGGCTGGTGAGCAATCTCTATTGTTGTGAACTTCCTCTCTGTTCTCACTTCTCCAGTGTTTATACATATTTCATACTACTTTCAGAAGTACTTGTTTCACCTGTCATTCTTATTGTCTTTAGGGCCATTATAATGCCTTGATTCAAGCTGCGTCTGAGGTACATGAACAAGGAGCGATTGATGATCGTGACACTTTCCTCCATGCAGTGCGGGATCTACTATGTATTCACTCAAGTAAGCAGACACCTATGTAATCAGTTAGCAGTTTTGAAATTTTAATTTGCCTATTCTTAATGTTGCCTATTTTTCCTGTAGATGCCCAAGCAGCAGTGCCAACATACATGTCAGCACATGCTTTAGTTCAGCAGATATCAGCACTTCAATCTGACTTGCTTTCTCTTCAGTCTGAACTTGAAAATACCCTTCCAGCTGACAGGAAAAGATGTATCAATGAGCTGTAAGTTACAACACAGCATTTCCTGTCTGAAATATAGTTGCTTCTCTTGGTGTGAGTTAACCAACCTACGTTCTTAGTTTGGTGTATAAACAATAAGTCTTACGTCCTGATATCCAAAAAACCACTGAACAGATGGTATTTTTCAAGCATACTGGCAAGCTCTGAATTGTAGTGCCAATGTGCACGGTGCTTGGTGCGTTAGCCGGCTTGACTTTTACTATACATATTACATACAGAACTGCTGCCTTATCTACTGCTCATACAAATAAACAAGATTGCAATATGCAAAAATAACTGTATATCTATTCAATTAGCCATGCTCAATTTCTGATCCTTCCTACAAGCCCTTTAAAAAACCTTGTTGACCATATTCTGCTGTATCCTGCGTATTCACCTCTTTAGTCTGCCGATATGTACCCATAGGTTTCAAGTCGAGTCATTTCATACTTATCCAATTCTGCAGATGCACTCTGATTCAAACAGTTGAACAGCTTCTATTTGCATCGTCAACGACTGCAGAACCAGTATTGACACCTTGGGTACACTCTTTGAGCCTTCAGAGTGTGTTATTTCTTGTATCTCCTTTATTTGAAGCGATCAATGGACCTTGAACTAAACCCGTGTTCTTGTTGCAGCCACTGATGCGGGCGCTTGATGATATGGAAAATGCCAATGCTCAAGTTGAAGTTGCTGTTGAAGAAGTAACCAAGGCTCGTACCCAAAAGATAAAGGTAGTGTCACTTGTTTGTTGGTACTATGCTATCATCCTTAAGGTTGTTTTTTACCTTCTAGAGTATTGGAATGGATATTTGCCCCATTATATGGAAACTTCCTCAAGTTACGTCACACAAGTGGGGAAATTCTTTGCTTTTCTTCCAATAAAAGATGGGCAGAGCAAGGACTTGTTGGCTCGATCATGAGTCCTCGTTAACCAAAGAGCTTGAAAGGCTAATATTAGGAGTTCTGAATAATAGTAGTATTTGTCTCTCTTCTCTCTCCACATTCCTCTATAGATTTCATGTTTACGATCAAATTGCAGATCTTTGAAAATCGTGCCCATGAGGTGGGGAGGGAGAGGCAAGTGTTTGTTGATTTCTTCAGCAACCACGAGCGTCTCAAGAATCAAGTCAGAGAGCTGACCTCCCGTGTAAAAGCTCTCCAGGAATAGAGCCCCTTCTCTAGGCTGGTAAGCATAGGACATTCAATTTCTCTAACCCCCTACTTACTGATCATATCTCACAACGGAACTCTCGGTTCTAGCCTTTGTGTGCCAGGTCTCGCTAAATGGAAAAGCAACTGCGAAAGCTCACGGCTCCTGTGTGTGCCAATGTTGTTTCTTGTAAAGTTTGCCTTGCTCCTAGGCATCGTGGCTCCAACACTAAGTTGAGGGATGTGTTTGCAGTGTCGATATGAAACGTCACAGACCATGGAGTAGTTTGGATATTCAGGTTCTATACCCTTAGTCACGCCACCAGGATGGTCGGCGCTGTTGTGATCTTTGTAATCTTTTGTATGTTGTAAAATATGTTAGAAATCACGAGCAACTTCAGTTCGATGTAGGTTGGTGGTGGAGGTGGTGCAGTGGTAGTGTTAAAAAAACATTGCTTTGACTTGGATTAAGTTATTGGTCTTCACTTGTAGGGTGCGAAATGCTGCTACATGACGGACTATCTGAACAGGTTTTGTAACCCGGTGCAGCACAGCCGACTGAACTTGTCCAACAGAACCTGGCATTAGTAAGCTGGGTATGTTAATCTTTGAAGTGTTCCATAGGTTCGCAAAAGCATAAAGACATGCTACACGATTAAGATCTAGAACTAGAACTAGAAAGCTTGATGGTCCCGAGGCCACGAAGGGGTAGGAGCATCCGCAGCAGCTTTTCTAAATCTCATTCTCTATATCTCTATATAGGGAGTTTCTCTAAAAGATTTCTTCTTTATATCTCTTTACACTCTAGCAGCTTCTCCGAATCTCAATCCTTATTTCCTATCATTTTATACTTTATTGATATTCTATAACCACCACATTATTTTCAACGGTTATTTTTTGCAACGGATATATTTCAAACGACGCTTTTTCCCCACGGCTATTTTTTGAACGGATTTTTTTTGAAACGACTAATTTCGAACGGCCATGTTCTCAACAGCTATATTCTCAATGACTATATTCCTAGCGGCAATATTATGCACAACCATTTGCTCATCCTTCCTTTCCATCCAACATCAAAGCCATTTGCTCTTCTTTCCTTCTCAATCAACACCAAAGCTATTTGCGCTTCCCACCCACTTGTTCTCCACTATGAGTCGTCGTAGCTTTTTCATGGAAACTCTGTTAGATCCGTCGGCGTCCGATGAGGACGACCAACTTATCTTTGAGACCATGCAAGTAGCACACGAACAATATAAGTGTTCGCAAGTTCGACGTCCGGCTGGGTTCGTGGTTGGGCGTCAAGTAGTTCATCACAATAGACAAGCAAGCCATTCAAGACTTTATGACGACTACTTCTCAGATGCTCCTACCTACGGCCCAAGATTCTTCCAACGCAGTTTTGCCACCGATTCATATTTTGGTTTATGCAAATTTGTTGAACCTCCTGTGTACCGATAAATGTTCCTACTCGCACAGGTTTAGAATGAGTCGTCCTCTATTTCTTCGCATTTTGCACGTAGTAAAAGAACATGATGATTATTTGTGCAAAGAAGAAATAGCGCTGGTGCTCTAGGGTTATCTTCTTTGCTTTAGAATGCTTGCTTATGGAGTTGCAGCTAATGTTACAGATGATTATGTCCGTATTGGAGAAAACACGGCTATTCAGAGCGTCAAAAAGTTTGTAAAAGCTATTATTGAATTATTCGGAGATGAATATTTGAGATCTTCAAATGAGATCGATACTGCTAAGTTACTCTAGATTGGAGAAGAAAGATGTTTTTTAGGTATGCTCGGTAGCATAGACTGCATACACTGGAAGTGGACGAATTTCCCGGCAGCGTAGCAAGGCATGTATAGTGGACGCGTGCACGAGCCCACAATCATTCTTGAAGCTGTGGCTTCACAAAATCTCTAGATTTGACATGTATTTTTTGGTTTACCGGGGTCGCACAATGATGTAAATGTTCTTCATCGATCTTCTCTCTTTGCAAAGTTAGTCGAATGGCGACCTCTAAAGGCTAATTATAATGTTAATAGTCACAACTATACAATGGGATATTACCTTGCAGATGGGATTTATCCTTCATGGGCTATATTTGTGAAGACAATATCATACCCCCCAAAATAATAAGAAAAGATATTTCACATAAGCTCAAGAAACAACAAGGAAGGATGTCGAACGAGCATTTGGAGTTCTCCAAGCTCGTTTCGCGATTGTTAGAGGACTAGCCCATTTTTTGGACCAAGAAACACTCCGAGACATCATGACTGCCTGTGTAATCATGCATAACATGATAATAGAAGACGAAGGGGATGAAGGTACACAAGATTTCAATTATGATGGAGCCGGAGATAATGTGACCGTATCTCATGAACATACCCTTGAACTGTTAGAATTCATTCAAACTTATCAGTCTATTAGAAATAAGCAGGCTCACTCTCAGTTGCAAGCCAATTTAGTCGAACATCTCTGGCAATGTTTCAGAGGGGACTAGTTTTATGTAATTCTAATGTAATCTCTATTAGTTCTTCATGTATGCACTCATTTGACTAGTTTTATGTAATTCCAATGTAATCTTTGTTAGTTCTTCATGTATGCACTTATTCGACTAATGGAATCATTGTCTCATATCCTGCATTCAACTCATTCTTAGCAAAGTAGACAACATAACAGTTCTTAACAAAAGTACACAACATAGTAGTTCTTACCAAAGTTCACACAACATAGTACTCCATAACACATGATGAGAGTCAAGCAAACCCGTTGCAGCATCTAGCAATGATGTCAATCTGCAGAGAGATGTAGTAATGCTTCAGGGGATCGGCCATCGTAGTAGTGTCAATCTTCATAATCTTTTTTCTTCGACCATTCTCTTCAACTTGTACTACTGCCTCTTTAGTTGCAGCCTCTCTTTCTCAGTCACAATCCTCTCCTGCTCCAATGCGTACGCTCGTTCGTACCGCTCATCCTTCTTCTGATCTCTCGCACCATTTGCCTGTGTCTTTCGGGACCAAATATTGTCCAATGCCTCCATGTAAATCATTTCTGACCCGTCTGAACAGGTAGAACCTTTACCCGCCTCACGCACTCTTTTGCCGCCTTCTTTCCAATGGGCCTCTTCAACGAGACATCTTCTTGACTTGGAGCGTCTCCCTGACTATCCAGACCACCTGCAAAGCTATTGGTAGGACTAGATGAACCCGGAGTTTAGCTTGAACCCACCTTCTGCTTCTTTTGTGACAACTTTTCTGTCCATTTTGGATGGTGCTGCAACACATTCTAGCAGTGCAGAAACTGAAATGATTTCCGCTCTTCTTCGTTGTAAAGTGCACATGCTTGAAGAATATGCAAATGTAAATTCTTTGAATTGTCAACAATTTGCGGAGTAATAGTGTACAAGCAAAATAGGGATAAGGACTAACCTTATCTTTCTCTATCATCCCACTTTGGCGTCTTCTCTTAATCCGATCATGACAACCACATAATTTTGAATTCTCGACCAGCAATGCAAAAGGGAATTTTGACTACGGTCCGACTCGAAGTCTTTATTTTCATGAAAGTAAGCATGAATTCTCTTCCAGTATGTAGCATGAGATTGTTCATTATCTTGTGTTGCATCCATACTAATATTCAACCAAGCAGAAACTAGCAGGATGTCCTCTCTTTCATTGAAGTTCTTTGATCTCTTACTAATTGGTTTATTGGTGGGAATGACAGGCTCAACTGGCCACTGTTGCTCCCCAACAGGACTACTTTCTGGGTTCTCATCCCAACAGGCGACATCATTATCCCTACTCAATAAATTTAAGTAAATTGATTCAATCTTCCCTTTTCTATGAACACAAACTATACGAGAGTTAACGGATGAAATAATTAGAAAACATGATGAATATATCATAGCACTCCCATGCATGCAACATCAGTACATCACATTTAAATCCATACAACACAAAGTTCTTCAAATACTACATTAAAGTCTTAACTAGATCGATCACAAAGTTTGTCAACTACACAACTACCCAAGTAGTAATCAGTACGCATACATATTATCCAAAGCACTAGTCAGAATAAAGACTCTCCTCCTCAGGATACTCCCAGTCGAGGCATCTACCACTGTAATCTGGCTCATAGTTCATAGGTCAAAGATCTTCAGGTTTGACACAATTTTCATTCTCTTGAACCACTTGAACCACACGATCTACCTCTTGTTCTTCAAGAAACTCACTCGAATGAATGGAAACCTGATTAAGGTAAAGCACTAGATTCTCTATTTGAAGCAGCACAATATTCATATCAGTTTCACATGCACAAGACGCAGGAGTCAGATTATCATCCACTAATTTATTAATGCCACAAGTTATACCCTCTATCTGTTTAATAGTCCATGACTGTCGACGACTAAACGCCGGCGTCGGTGGTCCGGAAGGACCCCCTTTGGGATTCGGCCGGGGAGGAGCTGGAACAGGAGCTACGATCTGTCTAGGCCCGGTTTTACGTGGGAAAAACAGAGACAAAGATTTATCTAGGTTCAGGCCACCGTGGAGGTGTAAAACCCTAGTCCTGGTTTGGTGTGTGTTCACGTTTAAGATATTATAGAACCTTTGTTCTTACAAGGGCCGTTCTTATCTAAAAGATCTAACCCTTTGCATGGCCTCGGCTCTCTCCTTATATACCCGGGGGTTTACCACAGTAACCGAAGGGCATTAAATGCGATAGACGCGCTGCTTACGCGGGGGGCGTGGGCACGCCATGCCGTCCGCCGAAGGCTGCTGCGGAAGGGATGGTTTGTTTGACAAACCATCCTTGGAAACCGGGTCTTCATGATGGGTTGAAATGTGCTGGAGAGGACTTAACAGGTAAGCAAACCGCCATGGTAACAAATGCCCGGGTCCCACGGACCCAAGGGACGCACCTGGGCATGCTGTACCGTTCCCGAAAGTCATAAAGCGTGTCAGATGATAACTGACAGGCCTTATCACATCGATGGACGCCCGCGTTGGGCCTGGAGTAGGCACGCCTGCTGACAGGCATTAAATGTAGCGGGCAGGCCTTAAATGCGCCTGATGGGACACGTGGAAAGGGCCCGCCGGGGCCCTTTGGAGGGCGCTGCGGATCCCCCGCCACGTGCACGGGGGGACCCACGAGGATTGCTCGGGGTCAAGGCCCCCGAGCGGTGCTCGGGGCATCCCGCCACGTGGCGCCGTGGGAGGAAACAGGTGGTGCTCGGGGTAGAGCCCCCGAGGGGCACTCGGGGCACCTTGCCACGCGGCACGAGGGAGGAACAAAAGGCGCTCGGGGTTCCCGGGCTCGGGAACCCCCGAGCACGCATCCTCGACCACTCGCTGCACGTGGGCCACTTGACTAAACCCGTAGGGGCCAAGCGAAAAGTGCTCGGGGGGCAAGCCCCCGAGCGCATACTCCCGATTCCCACGTCCTTTGGGTGACGTGGCATCGAGTTTGGGCCTTTGCTGACGGCTAAGGGAACCCTAGTTTCCGTACCGCCGACAGTAGCCCCGGGCCTGCTCCCAAAACGCCGGCCCATAAAGTTGCAAGATTGGGGGCGGGGCCAAAGATCTCTTGGGCCACCGAGATGCCGGCCCACCGAAGAAAACCGGCAGGGAAGTTGATTCGACCTCCGCGCGTGGTGCGCGGGGGAACCTCTCCGATTTTTGCGCCTCGTGGGGGCGCAATCAGTTACGAAAACCGAGCCGTCCCCCACGACCGCGCGGCGCACGAAGCGTTGCAGCTTTTTTGCAGTCTTTTCGAATTTCTCCCAACCCTTTAAATGCTCCGCCGCTCGTACGCCTCCACTTTTCCACGCCTTTCACAACTGTTTCTTCTTCCTTGCGCCGTCTGCCTTCGCTATGCCTTTTCGCCTCCTTGCGCCAAAGCTTACCTCTCTCTCCACACCTTTCGCCGCCATGCCTCGGAAGTCGAGGAGCTCCAAGCGCCGCTCGTCCCCGCCGCCCGCTGCCGCCCCCGGCATCCTCCCCAAGTCCCGTCTCCTTAACGAGGAGGCCATGGACAAGGTGCGGATGATGCTGGTTCCGCGGGGGAAGAAGAGCCATCGGGAGGTGCAGCCGGCCACGTACCCGCTGGAGCTGTACGATAATGAGACCGTTATCTTCGCCAGCTTCATCGTGGCGGGGCTGGCGTCGCCGTTCTCTGCCTTCTTCATGGCAGTGCTGGAGGAGTATGAGATCCATCTGATCCATCTCACTCCGAACTCAGTCGTCATGCTGTCGATCTTCGCTCACCTCTGTGAGATGTTCGTGGGGGTGATGCCGTCGGTGGCGCTGTTCCGCCACTACTTTGTGCTCCGGTCGTCGGGGAAAGGCCAGGGCTCCGACCGGCGGGAGACGGCGGGGAGCTGCAACTTCCAGCTTCGGGAGAAGATGGGGGAGGCCTACATCCCGCAAGAGCTTCGGAACAAGTGTGATGATTGGCGCCAGCAATGGTGCTACATGGCCACCGATCCGCACACCGGGCTGCAGCTTCCCGACGGCCCGGCGGAACCGCAACGGAGGACGTGGGAGTTCCTGCCGGAGGATGACGATCTCCTGAAGCCGGTGGTGGACCGGATCACGCACCTGCGGTCCGAGGGCCTGACAGCGACGATGGTCGTCGAGGACTTCATCCGGCGGCGGCTGGCGCCGCTGCGGGACCGCGGCCGCACTGCATGGATGTACACCGGCATCAACGACTACGGCCGGACGGAGCCCGGCCTGGCGGGGGAGCTTGCGCCCGACGCCATCAAGACGTTGCTGCAGATGCTCCTGGGCTCCGGAGCCTCCACGGGTACTGAGCTGTCCCGGCCGGACCTTCCGCTTTGCCTTCATGTGGAGCGCGATGAGATCTGGGCATCGCTCCCCGAGTTCGACTCGAAGGGGGTGATGTCACAGGAGGCGGCCAGGAAAGCGCAGATGGACCGCCACATGATGCTCGCGGACGACGAGGGCGTCGCTGAAGGCGGGTCGCGGGCCAGCGCCGACCGTGGGGATCCCGCGGACCCGAAGGGGAAGAGGGCGCGTCCGCCCTCTCCTTCGACTCCTCCGTCTCCGCCATCTCCGCCGCCGCCTCAGCCGCGTCCCTCACCTCCCCGCCGAACGGCGGCGGGAGCCGGGGGAAGCAGCGCGGGGCAAAGCGGTGCCCAGCCGGTGGCGGCCGAGGACGCGGCGCAGGGGAGCTCGGGGCAAGGCAGCTCCCAACCAGCGATGGCCGAGGGCTCGGCGCAAGCGAGCTCGAGGCAAGGCAGTGCCTAACCGGCGACAGCTGAGGGCGCTGCGCAGGCGAGCCCGGGACGAGGCAGTGCCCAACCGGCGATGGCCATGGGCGCTGTGCAGGAGGGCTCGGGGGCCGTCGAAGCGGCGGCCGCGAGCAAAAAACGGAAAGAACCAGCGCTGGTGACAAGTTCGGGATTCGAGGTCTCGACCACGCGCTGGTGATACCAAGGGCCTTTGAAGAAGTAAGTCACAAAACTTGTTTGCTTTGCCTTTAAAACGGAGTGTGCCGCGCTCGGGAGTTAACTTGAGCTTTTTGTTTGGATTTCAGGGCGCCTAAGAAAGCTCGGACGTCCCCGAGCCCCCAGACTCAGCCGAGCTCCGAAGGCGGCTCGGGGGGCGAACTTGCCCCGAGCGCCGAGGCTGGTCCGAGGGAGGAGCCTACCGCCAGGGTCGAGCCCGCCCCGACCACGGAGGCCGCCCCGAGCGCGGAGGAGACCCCGGGGACTGAAGGCACTCCGGGGGAGGTGGCTGCCCCGAGCGCGGAGGAGACCCCGGGGATTGGAGATACCCCGAGGACCGCACCCGCCCCGAGCACCGATGATGCCCCGGGGACGGGGGATGCCCCAAGCACGGAGGAGGCCCCGGCGCCCGAGGTCGTCCTGACGGTTGCGTCCGCTCCTGGCGCTACTGATGCCGAAGGGTCCGCAGCTCTCGCGACTCAAAGGGGCGCGGGAGCGGAGACCGAGATGGCGCGGGCCGAAGGAGAGCTCGGGGACTCGGGAATCCCGAGGCTTCCAGGGGGCCTTAGCGCTGCTCGGGGGAGCTTGGCACCCGGAAGCGAGGAGCCCTCCGAGCTTGAAGAGTTCTCCGGGAGGGCGAGCTCGCTTCCCGCCGAGCCAGCCCAGGGGCCGAGCTTGGCGCACCGCCTGCTGGACCAAGTCCAGACTGCCCTCTCCAAGGAGAAGAAAGCCTTAGAGGAGCAGGAAAAGGCCTTGACGGAGCTGATGATAGCTCTGGATGAGCGGGAGGCGACTCTTGCTTAGGCCGAAGCTGACTTCTCCGCGCGGCTCCGCGTCGCCCGCCTCAAGTACCAGAAGATCTTTGAAGACATCGCCAAGGAAAGGGCGGAGGTGTCGGACATGCGGGCGGCGGCGATAGACGACACCGAGGAGCTGCTGGAGCGCGAGAAGGAGATAGCCTCCTGCGAGGCAGAGGCCAACCGGCGCCAGGAGCAAGTAGCTCTCCGAGAAAGCCTGCTCGCCATGCAAGAGGAGGCGCTCGGGGGGCGAGAGAAACAGCTCGAAGAGGGCGAGGCCTCCCTGGACCGGCGGGTGCGCGAGCTGGACGGCGAGGTGGCGTGGCGCGTTGAGGCCGCCCTCAAGGAGGCCGCCGATCGACTCCAAAAGGAGATTGAGGAGGAGGATCGGCGCGTCCGAGACTTGGAGCAGCGCGTCGAAGACGGCAATGTCACCAAGCGGCGGTCGGCGGAGCGGGTGAAGGAGCTCCAGGAGGCGCTACGGCTCGAGGAGGAGAAGGCGACGAAGGCGGAAGAGGGCCGCCTTGGGCTTCTGAAGGAAAGCTACGACACGACCAAGCTGATGCGCAGCGTCTTCCGACGGGCCCAACGCGCGGTCGAAGATGCCGGGCTTGGCCGCGTCGGCGTAATCTCGGGCCCGAAATCCTTGGGCAACTTTGCCCTCCACTTCGGCACGATTGCCGACCGGCTGGGGGCGTTGAAGGCGGCGGTGCAAGACTTGGCGGTCCGGGAGGGCCGCGAGTTGGCCGCCATGGTGGCGGAGCATGTACTTGCATGCTACCGCATCCGCGACCCCCACTTCTCCTTAGAGCCGGTGAGGCTCGGGGTCGACGAAGAGGGGGAGGAAGCCGCTCGTGAAGCCGTCCGCGAGGTCGCCGAAGAGATCGCCCGCAACTTCTCTCGGGATACCGACGCCGACGACGACGACGAGGAGGACGACACCGGGGGGGACTAGGCAGTCCCTTTGTACCTTTTGTGTTTTTTGCTTTTGCTGGAGGCCCGAGAGCCTCTGTAAGGACTTTTATGTGATCTTCAATGCAGATTTTGCTCCACATTTTGCTTCGCTTCTTTTTTTTTACAAGTGTAAGGCGTGGACTTGGCTCCACTTTTTAAACTTGCTACTGAGGTGACGGTCGGCGAGGACTTGGCTCCGCAACTCCGCGCCCTTGGACTTGGTGAAGCTTTGAGGTTGATCCTGAGACTTTGCCGAAAACGCGTCCGACTCTCCCGACTGAGCGGGACGACCATTCGGGGTGGCCCCGAGGACCCCAGCCCCCGAGAGTTGGATGCGTCCGACTCTCCCGACTGAGCGGTACGACTATTCAGGGCGGCCCCGAGGACCCCAGCCCCCGAGAGTTGGATGCGTCCGGCTCTTGCCCGACCAGCCCTGCCCCGAGGACACCAGCAGCCCCCGAGGGCCGGATGCCTCGAACTTGTTTGTTCTGTCACGCCGTGCTTCGGGAACCCGAGGACCCAATGTCCCCGAGAAGCTGGAAGCGCCGCCTTTCTCGGCGATGCCACGCTTCGGGAACCCGAGGACCCAAAGTCCCCGAGAAGCTGGAAGCGCCGCCTTTCTTGAAGATCCTTGGCACTCGGGAGCACGCACCTTCGGGGTCGGGCGCCCCTGCAAGTACGTCCGAGTACTCGTGCTCGGGAAAATTTTACAAGAGGTTTTAAGTGTCAACAGACGTCTTATCGTGCTGATTTTTTCTTTACTTAGTTTCAACAGGTTCCTCTTTTACACAACGAGGTTCTCGCGTGACACGGACCCCCTACGCCGCAAGCCCATCCATTGGGGTGCTCCGAAGAACCAATGTGAGCGCGTAGGGTACCCGTGTTGGGGAACGCGCTACGAAAAACAAAATTTTTCCGCGCACGAACCAAACCAAGAAACACTATCGAGGTGTAGGTAACGATATCATACCTTCGACGATCACGTCAATGCAGCGGAGAAGTTGACCGATGTCGATGAAGTCCGCAGACTCCCGCAGCTAGGTTATACCTCCCAGCCGCGAGAGCGATCTCCTCGTGAATAGTTCGCCCGATCAAACGCCGAAGTATACGACGTCTCCGAGGTATCCACGCGTACCGGATCAGCGACACCGCGGTAATGTGTGGACCAGCACACAAGAACAGCGGGGATCTACGAGAAGGAGAAGCAGCAGCGCGCCAGCAGCTGTACTAGATCCAATCTAGAAGAGAGAGAAAAAGAAGGCTGTGGCCAATCTAGAGATGGCCGGCCTAGGGTTTAGTCCAAGGGACTAGGGCTGCCTCTGGGGCTGCTTGGGATCCCCTTTGAGGTGCCCTGCCCCTCTATTTATAGGGGTTGGGGCAGCTCTCCCTAGGCAGGTGGAGTCCTACTCCAGCAGGGACACCCTGTTGGAGTTGGAGTCCAACTCCACTAGAACCTTCTAGAACCTTCTAGAATTTCTAGAACCTTCCAGAACCTTCTAGAATTTCTAGAACCTTCCAGAACCTTCCAGAACCTTCTAGAACCTTCTAGAACCTTCTAGAACCTTCTAGAACCTTCCAGAACCTTCTAGAACCTTCCAATACTTTCCGGAACACTTCCGGACATCACCGGAACCATCCGGGACCTCCCGGAACACTTTCGAGATCATCCGAAACACTTTCGGAACCCTTCTCTCTCGTTCTCTATAAATCGTAGCATTCCTAAATGTCGCTAAAACGTTAAGCGTGTGACCCTATAGGTTCGAGTATATGTGGACATGTCCGGAATACCTTCCGGTCAATAATCGTCAGCGGGATCTGGACACCCATAACGACTCCCACATATCATCGAAGATCTTTATCGAGCAAACCTTGTATTGTCGCATACAATTCCTTTTGCCTCACGATACATTACACAACCCGAGGCGAGACTTTGACGGTATCCCTGTGATCAACTCCTTGATCACCATACCTAGTTATCCTCGTTACCGGTTTGTACTCTTTTCTCGTTTCCGTATTCCGGTATCCCCGTGACTAACCTTTTAGTCACAATACCTGGCCAGGCGATGCTGGACACCGTAATACCGAGTGGGCCCAGAGTGTATCTCTCCATCGCCGGATGGGCAAATCCCAGTCTTGACATATCTAGAACCACGATATACTTTCTGGTGTACCTGGAAGTCACCTTTATAATTACCCAGTTACGGCGTAACGTTTGATGACCCCAAAGCAACCATCCGGTATCCGGGTCTATGATATTCTCATGGTCTAAGGACGCAAGTAAACGTTAACACATCATGAGAAGATACTGACAACATATTGACGAAGTGATCTCGCAGTATCTCATAAGGGGTCTATCCAACACCATTGTTACCCTAACAATGTGTTCCCATTATTGCCGGCATCCTTGTTACATTAACAATGCCCATGATCAGGAAAACAAGATCATCAACAATACATGAGCTAGTCCAGAGGCCTGACTAGGGATCTGAATGGTGTTTATTATTCCACACATGCAATTAGGTTTTCCTCTGAATCTCATATTCAAGAACCAATGCAATTTTAGCATAGAACATAAACTTAATCATGAACATGAAAATAGAATAATAACAACTTTATTATTGCCTCTAGGGCATATTTCCAACAACCCGGGCGGCTTTCGGCCAGGCTGGTGCCCAGGGTTCGGAAACCAGGCGAGACGACCAGGGCTTTTGGGCGACAACCCGGAATACATCTCGTGACTCACACTGTTACTTTCGAACGACCCTGCCTTACGAACGAGCGGAGCACGGGATAGTAGGCGCGAGAAACTCTCCGTGGAGGTTGTAGAAGAAAACTTTTAAAAACCGAGGGGAAACGTGGCGAAATACTTAGCTTAAGAATGGCAACACATGCCTTTCCTTCTGCTCTTGCTTATTGACGCTGGTTTCGCCCTGAGTTTCTGCCTTGAGCTTCGCGATAGCACTCGGGAGTTTCACCACAGTTTATCTGTAAACTCCGCTGGTGGTTATAATATTTTGCAGGCAAGGATGCTTCTTCCGGAGTCTTACCAGGGCTCCTCCTTGTCAGGACCCACTAGTTTTCGAATTAGTCGACTGGTCCCGAGCATGAGAGTTAGGGTTATCCGGACATTCTGCGAGTTGGCAGCGCTCGGGGCAATCGACCAGGCCGAGCGCCATTGGCCAGGGGCTTATTCGCCCTGACTCGAGGAAGAAAGGAGTCTCTCCAGTCGCCCAGCTCGGGGAGGTCCGATCCGACCAGAGGACGGCAAGGAGCTCGTCGATCCAACCAGCGCCACACTTCTTGGGACGATCAAAAGTTCTCGTCTTGAGCCCTCTGAGGACCTGCGCATTGGCGCGCTCGACCTGTCCGTTGGCCCGTGGGTGGGCGACCGAAGCGAAGCAGATCTTGATCTCGATGAACTCGGAGTATTCGAGGAAGGCGTCGCTTGTGAATTGCGTACCGTTGTCGGTGATAATCTGATTAGGCACTCCAAAGTGGCTCACGATCCCTCTGAAAGGACCAAGGGTGCCGACTAGAGGGGGGGTGAATAGGAGGCTAATTAAAATTACTTAGTTTTGATCTTGTTAGCTGATTATTGACTTAGCAGATCAACAGATTTAAATGGCTGTGTGACAGGTTCCTAACACAGGTGAAATATAACAAGTAAAATAGCACGTGGCTGTCACACAGGTGGGTCACACAGATGATCTAATAACCTAGCACAGGTAAGCAAGAAATGTGGCTGTGACACAGGTGACTAAGACAGGTAGAGAAGATGGTATATCTATAACACCTGAGACACAGCTAGTACAAGCAGGCACAAAGTAGATTAAGCAGGTATAAAGAAGATCTGAATCAGATGGACAAGAATAACTCAGATCATATAAGCATGCAATGAATATTACTGCTAAAGGAAATATGCTAAACACTCAGAGAAAGACAAGTGAATTTGTCCCGAAGTTCCCTACTCTTTTCAGAGAGGTACGTCTCTGTTGGAGAGACTACTCCGAAGAGATAGTCAGCACTGAATCGTGCTTGTCCTCCGAGTACCTGACGTTCAGGCCTCTTCCTTGGTTGTGGAGGTCCTTTTGCCTTGCAGCAGGATGACCTCGATGCTCCTTCACAAACTTACTGATTCAGCCCACACAAGCTTGGGTGATATCAGCAACTCCTACACCCGTCTAGGAGTAGACACTCCAAGAGTAACAGCTGATGCAGCAGCAATCTCTTGGAGGAACCTTTGCTCGTGCTCAAAGCTCACAAACTCACTCGGACTGAGCCTTAGGCTTTTAGCTCTTGTTGAGTGGTTGGAGGCTTTGCAACGGTCGTATGTGATTCACTGGTTTGAGCAAGGTTGAGGACGAAGTCCTCCCCTGATCCCCTATATATAGGGTCCTCAGGCACCTGACCGTTACCCTGTTGCCACGTAGGATTAAGTGAGCCACCGGTGTCAGCCACCGGTGACACAGCTACACACTACGCCCAACTGTACCCGGCTCAGGCAGACCGACACCTGTGTCACCGGCGGCACACACAGGTGAACCCTTAGCTGATAGCCACACTACTCAGCCCGGTCCTGGCACATGACATGCCCTCAGCATACTTCAAACTCTAATACCTATAAGGAGAGAACCTCCGACAGACTTCTGACACATCAGACCGCCTATCGCAATGTAGGTACCTTAGCATTTTCAAGCTCTCCCCTGGTACAGAGATGTACCTGAGTCATAGAGCGGAAGACCACCTGTGACACAGCTGTGTTACACAGGTGCCTAAAGCTCTAGAGTTTTCACTGTTAGTACTGCAGAGCACTAACACAAAATAGCTTCATACTTTGCACAAAGCTATTGACACAGGGCAATTGACCTCAAAACATCAATCCCCTTGACCAACACTCTGAGCAATGAACAAGGTTCCCTTAGACAACTGCTACTGTTTCATCCCTCTTAATAGTACGGGTGATTCCTATGGACTCAAAGAAACTAGCAAATCTAGGCTTTACCTGCCACCAACTGAAGTCACGGCCCTTGACGCATCAAGCCACCATCACCCTGCTTGCAGCTCCCTGCACAGCACCGGCTTCTTCTCAGCTGTGGCACAGCTGCCTAGCACAACCATCTCTTTGTCCTTGAAACCACCTTGTATCCTTTTTGGTGACCATCCTCTATTGGATAGTCCACCTTCATGGAACCTGTAAACTCTGCTTACACTCATTGTAAACATTAGATTCCAGTTTAAGTTGCCATTAACCATCAAAACCATATTAGGGCCTAGATGATCTTTCAATCTCCCCCTTTTTGGTGGTAGTGGCAACCCAAACTTTACACATTCAAAAATATGGGATTGAAAAATGGTTACATGTGCATATTGATAGAATATACTCCCCCTGAATCTGTGCATAAGAAATTCGTTTTCAAAAGGAGATGCACAGTTTACAAGTTTTAAGCATGGGAAATATTTTCTGATGGCTTGCATTCTTATCAGTTTAGATATGTTGGATGAATGATCAGAGCATTATCTAACTGAAACAGATACTGATATATATGCTCAGATAAAAATATGAAGATTCATGTCAGAGCATATTAACATGATTAATCAGAGCAAGCATATCAACCAAATATATATCAGAGCAAAATGACATAAGTATATCAGAGCGAATGTGCATCAGAACATAAGAACAGAGCATATGAATGCATAAGAGATACAATGTTATCAAGACATAAGATATAGGAGAAGAACCAAGTCTTGATACATCATTTTGATCATTTTGAAAATAATTTATCCTTCCCATAAATAGCATGCACAAAACTCTCCCCCTTACACCACTACCCCCTTTACACCATTCTCTCCCCCTTTGACACTAAAACACCCAAAAAGGAATTAAGGGAAAGAGAGGCTTCAAGAAGACTGGGACTTGAGCAGCTGAAGTACTTCTGAAAGCTGGTTGGAGACATCGGATAGCTGAGCTTGAACTTGATCCATATTGTCTTTCAGATGAGCTACCTCTTCTCGAAGCTGGCGATTTTCTCGACGCAGAGCAGCAATCTGAATGGGCAAGACCTTGTTCTGATAAGCTCTGGCAGCATCTGGCGAGGGGGTGCCATCACCAGCTACCTGTAACACAGGCGGAAACTCAGCTGTGTCTGACACGGGAGCAGCAGCTGTGACACCGGTGGGGACTTGGCAAGGGACAGGAGAGGTCCTTTGAGCATCAGGATGAGCAGCTGTGTAACTGGGTGAAGGCACAGCTGGTTCAGGAGAATCTCCAAATAGAGCAGGAACTGCAACCTCAGCCGGATTATCATCTGCCTGAGGTCTAAGCTGGGTTTTGGTAGTCTTCACAGAGAACTCAAAGTTGGAATCCAGAAGACCTGTTCTTTGAAGGATCATGTACATGATGTACGATCCATACCTCAGCTTAGCCTTTTTGTCCTTAGATACAGCATCTATCTCATGAAATATGTATCTGGCTATATCAAAGTGCTGATTCTTGGCCATGTGCACCAATATTTAACAGGTTGCATTGTAGACTACATCTGTGTTTCCCCCTTTGGATTGAAGAGTGACATTGAGTATCTTAATCAGATGCTTTGCTGTAATGGTTATCCCTTTGAAGTAAACATGATCTGCAGGGGCTTTGGCAGGAAATTTGAAGTTCCTTGGGTAGAATTTTCTCCTTACTTCGTTTGGAACTGGTGCAAGCTTGAACAGATGTGGCATGCCTGGTTCAAGAGGGGCATGCATCAAACTGTTGAACTCTGGAGCAGTGATAGAAAGCAGTTGACCTCTTGTCTTCTGATAAACACTAATTTGTATCATTTTCTTGGGCTAATTCAGTTGTTTATCGTCATCAATCTTGATTGCTTTTGGCTCAAATCTTGTTATTTAAGAGCAAAAGATCTTCACATGGACACTTTTACTGGCTGCACAACAATTTTGCAGATAAGCGCGACTAGGCGCACAATTCTTCGACAAGGAACAGCAAACAGGAGGCTCTAAAGCATTTGAAGCAGAAGCTGCCAACCAGCTGTGCCACAGCTGGCTGACCCAGCCAAAGCAAATCTACAACTGTTCTATTCACCTGTGTCACAGCCAGTTGACACAGCCACGCAGGAGTGCTTTAAACCAGCTGCTTCGATCACCTGTGTCACAGCCAGTTGACACAGGCATGCTTCAAGTCACCAGCTGTGTCGATCACCGGTGTCACAGCCAGTTGACACAGCCACACTCTAGATCGCCAAGCTTACAACTTTTTCAACCACCTGTGTCACAGGCAGGTGACACAGGCCTTCAATGGAAAGAAAAGAGCCTGAAGGGGTAAAGTGCAAAGTTCTCAGGATATAAAAGGAGGACTCCCAGATCCAAGAAAGGGTGTGGGTTTTTAGAGAGAGTCCTGCCACAGGGTAGGAGGAGGAGAGAAGGAAACTTGGCCAGAAACAGCTCTTCCCCGTCCATCATCTTGCTTCATCCTGCTGATTGCTGCTGATCTTCGTCTACTCTTCCCCAACTGTTGCTGTAACTCGAGAACATCTTTCCCATTCCTTGCTACTTTGCTGTGACATGTAATCTGCGAACAACTTTCCCAGTCTATTTCCCTGCTTGCTTTGCTTTGTAATGCAACCCTGAGAATTACTCTTTCCCAATCTTATTTCCTTGCTTGCTTGTTGCGATATGTCTCTTTCCCATTCTTGTTACTTGCTGTGATATGAGATCGGAGAACACATCTTTCCCAGTCTTAATACCTTGCTTTCCTTGCTGAATCATGCTTCTTTCCCAGTCTTAGTTATATTGCTTGGTGCATTTGTCAGATTCGTATACAAGCTTAGAAAATACCAACAAAACCATCTTGTTAGCTTAGCTTTGAGAACTTGTTCGACAACAATACTTCAATCCCTGTGGAGAGAACGACACTGCTATACAGCAAGAGATCATTTTGGCGCCGTTGCCGGGGATTGTCTATAGTTGTTGAGCATTAGTATCATAGACTAAGCTGTAGTAGTAGATTTTTCAATTAAGTTCCTAGTTTTCTGTGTTTCTCTGTCGTTTACTTTTGCTTCGGCTTATTAGGAAACTAACCCCTAACACGTGTAGCTTGTGCTTTAGAGCAGATAAGGTCACTCTTCATGATTGCAGGGCTGTTGTTGAATGCAAACAAGTGGAAGAGGAAACCCTTTGTTGAGTGAATCTGAGCTTGGGAAAGACACTTGCAGCAATCAGAGAAGAGCTAAGAGCAGCAAAGAAGAAAGAAATGGCAGAACCTCTACTCAGAGATCTCTGGATTCCCAACCATCAGAGTGCTGCAGCCAATGTTATTCAGCCTACTATACAAGCAAACAATTTTGAGTTAAAGCCAGCTCTCATCACCATGGTGCAGCAGTCAAGATTTGGTGGCTCAGCTTTGGAAGATCCTCATGAGCATATCACTCAGTTTCTGGAGTATTGCAACACAATGAAGATCAATGGAGTTCCACCAGAATCTATCAGATTGCAATTGTTCCCATTCTCTTTGCGTGACTCGGCAAAGGTGTGGCTGCATACTCTCCCTGCAAGTCAGAAGGATTCATGGGACCATTTGTTGCAAGCTTTCTTTGAGAAGTATTTTCCACCAATGAGAGCAGCAGCTTACAGGGATCAGATCACAAGTTTCATGCAGTTTGATGGGGAAAGCCTGTTTGATGCTTGGAATAGATACCAGAATTTAATCAGAATGTGCCCTCATCATGGATTGGAAAGGTGGCTTGTTCTGCAGACATTTTATAAAGGATTGACACCTCAGACCAGATCATTTGTTGATTCTTCTGCAGGAGGAGGGATAATGAACAAGACACTTAATGAAGCATTCACACTTATTGAGAGCATAGCCACCCATCATGTGCAATGGTCAAGTGAAAGGGTAGTCACACCACAGAAGCCAGGAATCTATCATCTGGAACCTCAAGATGCCTTGATGGCTAAGATTAACAACTTAACCCAATCAGTGGCACAAATGCAAGCCAGCATTTCATCAATTCAGTCAGCTGGAGTAGTTCCTCCACCAACACAGTCAGCACCAGTCTGTAATGTGTGTGGGATTCAAGGACATTTGAATGGAGAGTGCTCCTACCTTCCTACTGCAGAGTCCTCAGTCCAACCCATCTCAGAAGTGAACTATGCACAAGGACAAGGGCCATTTTCTCAGAGCTACAATCCTCAGTGGAGGCAGCATCCAAACTTGTCCTATAGAAACAACAACCAAAACACTTCTGCATTTTCATCGAATGCATCAAATCAGAACTTCAAACCTCAACAACCAGCATTCCAGCAGCATAGGCAGCTGAATGCTCAATCAGATGTAATCTTGGAGAGAGAAGTGAAAGAGACAAGTAGAGAGGTGAAAGAATTGAAAACTGAGCTCACTGGTATAAAAGACTATCTTCAGATGATGATGGAAACCATGGTCTTAAATAAACAGCAAGCCCCTACAGAGACCAAACTTCCATCTCAGGCTGAAGCAAATCCCAAGGGACATTGTGGAGCTATAACTACAAGATCAGGCAAGGTTGCTACACCTGTGCCACAGGCAGTACATGCACCTGTGCCACAGGCAGTTCCAGTACCTGTGCCACAGGCACCAGCCTGTGTCACAGGCAACACCTGTGTCACCGGTGGCAAGAAAGGGGATGGAATTTTGTCAACTCCGACCATGCCAGCTTCAAGTGCTTATGTACCCACCAGCTCTTAGAACACCAGAAGTAAAGTGCTCCACGACTAGCTGAACCAACTGATCAAAAATGAGTCAGAACAGCAAGACCTACGCTTCAGCTAATTTGCAAGCAGAGAAAGGGAAGTCAGTCACCGAAGCTTGTAATGCACCCAAGGTTCCATTTCCAGAGAGATTTGGCAAATCAAGGGAAGATAAGCAGTTTGCAAAATTTCTTGAGAAGATGAAAGAAGTACAGATTACCATTCCTATCCTTGATGCTGTGACTCATATCCCTATGTATGCAAAATTCTTCAAGGAACTAATCACCAAGAAGAGAAGCTTGGATGAACCACAAATAGTGACAATAACAAAAGGGTGCAGTGCTATTATTCAGAACAATTTGCCAGAAAAATTAAATGATCCTGGAAGTTTTTGCATCCCTTGCATTGTTGGACCAAAGAAATTCAATGCCCTCTGTGATTTGGGTTCCTCAGTGAGTGTCTTACCACTCTCAGTTTGTGAAATGCTGTCACTAGGAGAATTACAACCGGCTACCTTGACTTTGCAATTAGCAGACAGAACTTTTAGGCACCCAGTGGGAATGCTATATGATATACCCATCATGGTTGACAGATTTGCTTATCCAGTAGATTTTGTTGTCCTAGCAATGGAAGACAATTCTGAAGCAGTCATCCTAGGGCGACCATTTCTTGCAACTGCTGGTGCTATCATTGATGTGAAAGGTGCTAAGCTTAAACTCCAATTTGGAGAGGAAGAGGTGATTTTTGATATGAAGCATCCGACACATATACCACAAGGTGCAGAGCAATGCTTCAATCTTGATGTTATTGAGAAGTGTGTTGAAGAAGTGTATCAAGGAAGCCAAGGATTTGCTCAAACAGATGAGGTATGGACTGATCTCTATCAGAAAGAGATTCCTGCAGAGTCAAGTTTAGTGGCACAAGTTGAAGTGAATGAAGAAGAGCCTTCTGAATGTGAGATAATTGCAAAACCTCAGAAAATATTGGAGATGAAACAACTGCCATCTCACCTGAAATATCAATTCTTGGATTCAGAGAAACAATTCCCAGTAATTGCTAATGCTTCTCTCACAGATGTTCAGGTGAATGGTTTGTTGGAAGTGCTAAGGAGATATAAGTCAGTGATAGGATACTCCATTGAAGACATGATTGGAATAAGCTCAGATAAATGCACTCATAGAATTTATCTAGAAGATGGAAGTAGGCCAACCAGGGAACATCAAAGGAGACTGAATCCAACCCTGCAAGAAGTGGTGAAAAAGGAGATCTTGAAGCTACTATCTGCAGATATCATATACCCAATTTCAGACAGTGAATGGGTGAGCCCAATACACATTGTGCCAAAGAAAGGAGGAATGACAGTAGTTGAAAATGATCAAGGGAAGCTGATTCCAACAAGGACTGTTACAGGGTGGAGAATGTGCACTGATTACAGAAAACTCAACAAGGCAACCAGAAAAGATCACTTCCCACTTCCTTTCATAGACCAAATGTTAGAAAGATTGGCTTGCCATGAGTATTTCTGTTATTTGGATGGATACTCAGGATTCCTGCAAATTCCTATACATCCTAATGATCAAGAGAAAACCACCTTCACTTGTCCCTATGGCACATTTGCATATAGAAGACTCCCTTTTGGTCTTTGCAATGCACCAGGAACTTTTCAGAGGTGTATGATGTCCATTTTCAGTGACTTGATAGAGAAAATCATGGAAGTCTTCATGGATGACTTCACAGTTTATGGGCATGATTTTGAGGACTGCTTGAAGAATCTAGAAACTGTTTTGCAGCGCTGTAAGGAGCACAACCTGGTATTGAACTGGGAGAAGTGTCATTTCCTGGCAAGAGAGGGAATAGTTCTTGGCCACCTTGTATCTGCCAGAGGCATTGAGGTAGACAAGGCAAAGGTTGAAGTAATAGCTCGGTTGCCACCTCCAGTGAATGTCAAGGGAATTAGGAGTTTCTTAGGACATGCAGGGTTCTATAGGCGCTTTATAAAGGACTTCTCAAAAATTGCAAAGCCATTGACCAATCTGCTGAACAATGATGTGCCTTTTGTCTTTGGAGATGATTGCATGGAAGCTTTTTGCAAGCTCAAAGAAGCCTTAATTACTGCTCCAATTGTACAACCACCAGATTGGGAACTGCCATTTATTCTTATGTGTGATGCCAGTGATTATGCAATAGGAGCAGTGCTTGGACAGAAAAAGGAAAAATCACTTCATGTCATATATTATGCAAGCAAGACTCTTGATGATGCTCAAACAAGATACACAACCACTGAAAAGGAGCTCTTGGCTGTAGTGTATGCTTTTGACAAGTTCAGAGCTTATTTGGTAGGAAACAAATGTATAGTTTACACTGATCATGCAGCTATTAAGTTTTCTGTTGAGTAAAAAGGATGCCAAGCCAAGGCTGATTCGTTGGGTACTTTTATTGCAAGAGTTTGATGTGGAAATAAGGGATAAGAAAGGAGTGAAAAACTTGGTTGCAGATCATCTATCCAGGATATCTAACCAAGAAATGACAGAAAGCAAGATTGACGATTCTCTGCCTGGAGAGCAACTTATGAAAGTCACACAGGTGGAAAGGACCGGCACACAGGTAAATTTGCAGCTGTCTCAATCACCTGTGTCACAGGTGGCGGCACAGGTGAATAAGAAATCACCTTGGTATGCTGATATAGTTAATTATCTTGTCTGCAACATCACACCTGAGGGATTGAATTATCAGAAAAAGAAGAAATTCCTGCATGATGCCAGACAATACTATTGGGATGAGCCATACCTGTTCAAATTTTGCTCTGATGGCATTATGAGGAGATGTATTCCAGAAGAGGAAATGAAAAGCGTCATGTTTCATTGCCATTCTTCTCCTTACGGTGGCCATGCTGGCACATCTAAAACTCAAGCAAAAGTGCTGCAAGCAGGGTTATATTGGCCAAGCATGTTCAAAGACATCAATGATTATGTAAGATCTTGTGATGCATGTCAGAGAGTAGGAAAAATGTCCAGAAGGCATGAAATGCCTCAACATAATATTTTGGAAGTAGAACTCTTTGATGTATGGGGGATTGACTATATAGGACCTCTGCCACCGTCAAAGGGGTATAAACACATACTTGTTGCTGTGGATTATGTGTCTAAATGGGTGGAGGCAGTACCCACTGTACATGCTGATTCTAAATCAGTGTGCAAATTGTTCAGAGAGGTCATATTCCCCAGGTTTGGCATTCCAAGGGTAGTCATAAGTGATGGAGGATCCCACTTTAACAATGCACAATTGCAGAAGCTCTTGGAGAAGTATGGTGTACACAATCATAGAGTAACCACTCCATATCACCCCCAAGCTAATGGCCAGGTCGAATTGTCAAATAGAGAAATCAAACAGATTCTGGAGAAGGTAGTCTCCAAGCCCAGAGGTGATTGGGTCTACAAGATTGCCAGATACATTGTGGGCTTACAGAACTGCTTACAAAACCCCCATTGGCATGTCACCATTTCGGCTAGTTTATGGAAAATCATGCCATCTTCCAGTTGAGCTTGAGCATAAAGCACAGTGGGCAATTAGGACTCTCAATATGGACATTAAGACAGCTGGTCAGCACAGGAAGCTACAGCTATGTGAGCTTGAGGAGTGAGAAATGATGCATATGTGTGGCGCCCCCGGTTTTTAAGCCGGGAACTTCCTCGTGATCACTGTACCGGTCCCTGGATCAGTAGCCGATACACACGAGTTAACCTGTATATCATCGTCATACGTGCGTAAATAATTGAATAGACCGTTAAGGTCGATAATCTGATACCTGTAGCCCAACGGCTATAAACTTGCAGCGGAAATCCAACGGAGAGGTGGCCCATCAGTATGCCATACCCGACAGGCGACTAACTGGGGATTACACTCTAGCGTTTGCGTCTGTAATCTTATCTTCAGGTCTGATGTCTTCTTCGTCTGGCCAAATCAACAAGCCAGGTGAGTACATTGAATGTACTCGCAAGCTATTCCCACAGGAGAGATTATACGACAATATTTCATGCAAGGGTTTAATCAAGGAATAGCTCTAATCTAGGTTGCTGATTGTGCGGAAATGTAAGTGCGTAATTTAAGTACTTGAATAGTAGATTCAAAAGCAATTTAGTAAAACTGTTTAAAGTAAAATGAACAGAATCCTCCCGAGGTAGACCCGGCTACCTCCTTACAATCCTCGAGACAGCTCAGACCATATTACCCTGGGCAATATGTCTAGCTTCTCGGTACACCACTCAACTGACACTATCCTGGATAGCTCAGTGAGTGGCCCTGGCTCAGCCCGTGTATCCCGGATCACACGGCTAGCCTACTCCTCCGGCAATTCCTTGCTACCAGCCTGTAGCGTAAATTGCCCTCTGTGGACACATCATGCCCACGTCCTTAATCCCTTTTCCCATGCTTTCGCAAACAACACTTAGTCTAACCAGTGTGTGGCCTTGCCAGTTCATGTCCATAACCGAGGACGCGGCTATTCGAATAGTTTTTAACACTCTGCAGAGGTTGTACGGCTTTACCCACAAGATGTAGGTCACCCCGGGGCATACCGGGCCCAGGTATACTACCAAGGTTACTACAACGAGACCTTCGCCCGCTTCCATACTAGAGTTGGACCCGCTAGGTGAATACCCAAGTTTGCATGTCCTGGACATCAAATTGGGGCTCTCCACCTTTGTGTCGTATCAGCACCTCCCGCCTAGCGTAGGTGGATCCTCTAGGACTTAAAACACCTAGCACTAACTCCCTACTTCCCACGGGTCCAAACCCTAATACTTGCCGGGGTACTAAGCCAAGTCCTTCCCATAAAGGACATGTGGACGTACGGTAATGGAACCGGTTTAGCGGCACTTAGGCTCGGTCCTTAACTGATTCGAGCGAGACTCCATTTCCTCAACCCACGATCGTTCCCGGACGACCGTGCCATCATCAATTCCTCTACAGCCCCTGGCTGCCCTTAATACTCTTGCCCGAATCCAAATCATCTCCTCTTTTCTTTTGATTTGTGATAAACCTTTATTTGTGAAAGTCACCTCGGACAGCATATGCCATCCGAGGGTTTGTTTTCCCATATCCCAACGGGATGTTTAAAACTTGGTTTTTGACTATAGCAGGGCTAAGCATGGTTAACACCTATAACCTTAATTATTCGACGGTCGAGAGTCAACCGCTGAACATACCTAGGGTTACAAGGAAGGATATTCGGACCTAGGTATCGTGCAACTAATGGGTATAACTACCTCTTCATAAAATATCGTTTATAATCACATAGCATGCAGAGTTCGTAAACAAAATATTCATAACTTTGCATATAGGGGATTTCGACATGATCAAAGTGGGAAAGCTTGCCTGGCGATATTGTCCCGGTCTTGGTCTTGAATCCGCTTCGTCAGCTGTCCGAGTTCCTTCGCACGATAATTCCTAACGTTGTATCTACACGTCGAAAAGAACGGCGAATAAATCAACGATGCAAAGAAGAACCAAATAACATTGAATCAGAAACTTCAGCACATGAAATCATAACGCTATTGACAGACTATTTGATTCTAAGGAGCTACCGGAAATAAACAGGGCACGGGGATGGCTTGCTGTCGCGGTAGGAGCATGGTGGCAAGCGATGATAGCTCGACACGGCAGGGGATAGGCGGCAACGACAAGGTTTTGCTGCGGTAGGAACAAAGCGGCGACGGTAGAGGCTTGCCGAGGCAGAGGGAAATGGCAACGGCAGTTGCCGCGACGGGAGGGAGGCTGTCGCGGTGCTGCCACGGTGGGGCATAGCTTTGCCGCGGCGGGGAAAAGAGGTTGCCACGACAGGGCAAAGGAGCTGCGACAGTAGCTTGCCGCGATGAAAGGGGTAGCTGCCGTGGCGGCAAGGCTTTTAGAATAATAGGATCGGATGCTTTGGGTTATCCGGATAAACATAGCTACCATAAGTTCCTGTCGCGTTAGGGTTTCAGGGCTTTCGGTTTTGGGAAGGAAGGTGGAACCCTACGTACTTGTCTCCTAACATGGAATAATAACAACTTAAACGGTTTTAGGTTCATTCAGCTCAATTCACGAGAACAAGATTTACCCTAGGCAATTATTATACACGCACATAAAATAAAGACGCGTTAAGTTGGAAGAACCCTGTAGATTGGGTTGGGCTCTCCTAGCTCCGATTCTACCGTGCCTAGCACATAACTGACCGCAATTAACTAACTGGCTACTAAATGGGTCGAAACGTTATTGGTTATTATATTAGCAGCGATTGCCTAGCTATTCAGTGAACTAACTACACTAGCTAACTAACCAACTAGCGAGCTATCTGACGAGCTAATTAATTTACTAAACTAACTAGCTAGCTAACTATCTAATTAGCTCATTGATTAACTAATTAACACACTAACTGATTTATTAACTACTAACTAACTACCTTAGCTAATTAACCAACTAATTAACCAACAAGCTATCTAACTGATTAATTAACTAATTAGCTAACTAATGCACTAATGAACTAACAACTTAACTAACTAGCTAACTACCTAACAAATTAACTAGCTAATTACCTTAGCTGATTAACCAATTAACTACTCGATCAACTAATTAACTAATTAGCGGCTTAGCGCACTAACTGATTAACTAACTACTAACTAACTGGTTCACTAATTAACTAACTAACGTATTAACGGGTTAGCTAACTAACTAGCTAACTATCTCATTAACTAACTAATTGTCCTAATGCTTAAATGGCTCATTAACAGGTACCGGTCCTTGCTTAATTAGTGAATTCGGTTAACTACTACCGAGTGAGCAGAGTAGGACGTTGCCGATGGAAAAATCAGAGAAAAGGGGAGATAAAGTAGGCTCCGGCGGCGGCTGTCTTGGTCCCGGTTCTAGCAAGGCTTGAGGCAAGCGGTGAGGAGATGGAGCTCGGGCGGCGGTTCACCTCGCCGGCGGCGGCGGACCTTCTGGAGGTGAGCACAGGCGGCGCAAGCAGGTCGGGCGGGGGCTCCTGCCGCTGGAGGCGTGGATCTGGAGCTTCTGGCGGCGAGCGGCGGCGTGCTCGGGGACACCGGTGGCCGTGGTGAGCTTGGGGGCCGGAGGCGTTGGTCTTGGGGCAGCGGCGCCTGGTGGTTGAGGCGGCAGCGGCGCCGGGGATCGGCAGGAGGGAGGCGGCTTGGAAATGGATGGGGCGGCGGATGTTGTAGGTGCCGGGGGCTCGGTTGTGGCCGGCATTGGGTCGCTGCTATGGGGGTTGACGGCGAGGAGGCCTTGGCCGGCGGCAAGGGCTGGTGGGGGAAGAACACCTAGCCGGCGACGGGGGTTCCACCGGCGGCGTTCGGGCATCGGGGCCGGGGCTTGCCGGCGGCGACAGGTGCTCGAGGCACCTGGAGCGGGCTCAGGAGGGGCTCTGGTTAGTGGAGACTGGCGGCAGAGAGTGGTGTAGCTGCTGAGCTCGGAGTTGTCCACGTTGGTGAGGAGGTTGGGCCGGGGAGAAATAGGGAAGCTTGGAAAAAAATGTTGAGCAGCTCGGCTGTTTAAGGGTGAATGAAGAAGGATGGGAGAAGGGTGGATTGGAGGAGCTCGGGTGTGCTGCTAGCTTGGTTTGTGCTGTGTTGAATGAGGAAGGAGAAGAGGGGGCCAGAGGAAAAATATATAGG